>OY757191.1:50776272-51236272 GCA_963583895.1 Melanophora roralis | reverse complement strand
ATGCCAATTAGTTGTTAACCCAAACAACGGGTTCTCACCAAAGTTACTGCTATAAAATCACGTTTATATGTAACTTAAAAAAACCAATGGTATTTTCATTTTTACTGGAGCCCAATAAAACCGAGTTGGTATATTGGAACCTACGAATGGTTTCAGTGTAACATATATTTGCTAATTATTTTCGAAATTGACAACTTTCAACTTATTACAAAGTATCAAATATGGCAAAAGAAAGGGTCAAGAGAGGCCTTAACGCATACCTTACATGATGAAATATCACAATTTAAAAATGAGGCTTGCTATAAGCTAAAGGTAAACTTGTCGTTGTTCATAAGACCTGTTCTAAGCTTTGGATGCACTGTGTGGTGGAAAGGGGTAGAAAAAGGACTAAATAATAAGTTTCTGACTAAGATCCAAAGATGTGATTTTTGGACACACTTGCAGATTTACTTACCATAATCAGGGAAAAAAGTTAAGTCATGCTTAGAGCGTCAAAATAAGAAGAGTTTCTTAATATTTGGCATACTAGGATATTATGAAAAATTGGTCTTGAAATTCTTGATTGGATCAGGAATGAAAGACGGACCATATAGTCAAAAAAGTCAGCACCACCGATAATAACCTTGCAGTAATTTTTGAATGAGCATTGGACCTGAAGTCTTAATCATGAGATAGGTCACTAGATTCGCTTGGGAAAATTTAAAGAAAGTCGGCCCAAAAAGGGGAACCGATGACATTTAATAAAAGGTTTTGACGTTAAGCAAAAATTGGTCCTGTAGAAGCAATGTAACAAATACGATTTTAAACACCTTAAACTACTGCTAAAATTAAAAAGATTAAACCAATTGTTCAAAAATATTTAGGAAAATTCCATTTTAAAATCAAAACCACCTAAAACTTCAATTTGTAAGGTCACAGTCCTTAAGTGGTCATTTAGGCCGGAAATTTTGTTCTTTCAGTGTCTACTAACTTTTCATCGCTTACAAACATAACATGCTTGAAAATGTTAGCCGTTTTTTAAATTAGAATTTTGAATTGTTTAAGTTATAAGCAAAAATATGTGCCAAGTGGTTAGACCCGTTATACTAAATAGTGAGAGGGTACAGAAAATTGTAATTTTACGGGTAAAAATTAAAATAAAAATTTGCACAAAAGTTTCTAAATACTTGTCTCGTGTAGAGTTCAAAGAAAAATAAAAGTACCGTAAGAAAAATAAAGGTCAAACGCACACATGCACATGTTAACAAATATTCATATGCATATTTCAAAGTTTACAAAAAGTAAAAAAAAAACTAAATATAAAAGAATATGTAAAAAATAAAAAAAAGAAATAATAAACAAACAAAACAAAATAAAAAACAAAACATAAAGCAAACAAAAAATTTTTTTGTATTCACTTGCTGGCAGGTATTAACAATGTATGTTTATATGTATTTAGATTTATATGAAAATGTACAAGTCTATTATTATGTATATGAGTCTTTTATATACTTTTATATACATATGTATGAGTAAAATATTGTAATAAATAAAAATAAACAAAAGTTAACATATTCACATACTCAAATACAAAACAGACAAAATAAAAAAAAAATGAGTTGAATTAAAACTTTCTTTTGCACAAAAATTTGGTCACAAAGGAAAACTGGTGGAAAAAAGCAGTTACCACACGGAAAGTTTTAACACAACATGTGCGTGTGTGTTTGAAGTATACAGAATTATAAAAGAGTTGTTAAATAAGTTTTAGAAGGTGTAAAATTGAAAAAAGAATTCTTTTTTAAATAAGTATGAGCGCTATTCTGCTATCATATTTGGAGTTTTCTTTTCCACTTTATAATACGATCCATCTAAATTCTTCCTTAAATTCTTATATTATCATAAAATTACTTTGTGGTAGACTTGAAAGCATGATTTTGAAAATTTATTCAAATTGGCCCATTGCTCCTTCTCATGATCCTACTTTTCTGTAGCGGTTATAAATTTCGAAATAAAACGCACCAAGAAATTCATAAAATTTATCCGTTTGCATTGGGACTAATAACTGCAGTCAACTAATTTCTATTCAGAAACCAGCTTGTTGCAGGACTGAAATCACTAGCTGTAATAGTCTGCAAGGTTTATTTGTTTTGGGAATACTGCTTCCCATGCTTCAACCTAACTAATTGTATCCACACCACATACGTGGTAGGTGTGTTTTTGAAGATATTTGTAACGCCCAAAAAAATGGCCCGAGATTAACCCTTAACTATATCGATCGACACAAAATCACTTCTTGAGCCGATTTAAGCGTGTCCATCCACCCGCCTGTCTATCTAGATGTCAATGTGTTCTTTTAATCAAAGTGCGAGTTACAATTTTAAATGTATTTTGATGAAATTTCGCACAGATAAGTTTTTTTAAACATCAAGGGCCTTACAATCCCTAATCAATCTAGACTTGATGCAAAGTGCCTACAAGACATTAATGTGCTGTTCTTTGAAGCCAATTAAGTGATTGTTTTAGACGATTTATGTGTATTTTGTTTTTGTTTAAAACAACAGCACATAAGTGCTGCCATACTGTTGAAATAAAAGTTAACTCACCATCCACTTCAATAAGTTCCATAATAATGGTAAAGTATGTTGTGCTTAAAATGGCCAGTATCTTCATCTGGAAAATACTATACTGATCTATCTTGGATCTCAGTAAAAATTGCACACTCCTGGTGACTATTATCAGTGATTGTTTTTAAATTGAACTTGTTTTAGAAAGACTAAGATACCCAGTCTCTACTTAAATTCTTAAAAACTATTTTTCACAAAATTTTAGAGTGGTCGGCTTAAGGAGTTTCCCTTATCCTAACTCACCTAGTCTGATCAAGTTTCTTACCACTTATTCCATCCCCTGGAATAAGATAAGATAACGTGTGGAGAATAACATCTAATGCATCTTTTGGCGTACTTCTTAGGGCCCTAGTGATATCAAGTGAAGCATACCTTTGAACCATAGTAAAAAAATTTCCTATAAGAACAATTTTCTACCGCCTTTTACCTCCTAGCTTACCACATTTGTCTGTAAGCCACATCTCTTTCCTATAGTTCTGAAAGTTTGCTATTAAGGACTAAAACTACCCCATTTGCTTGTTTCACCTTCATCTGATTAAGTACGGGGCTTCCAAAAGGCACAACACATACTTCTTGGTAAAGGGAACTAATGGCGTTTTTATTAGAGTTGTTGCAAAAACAGTTCTCTGACCCCCCTCCGCTGACTTAACGGGCTCCCAGATCATCGAAAGAAATTTTCCCCTGACCTGGATGACCACTTCATTTGTATATGCGATGATTTTTTTCTTCAGCATTAAGAATTCCTTCGTTTGTTTAAATTATAAGAGTTGTATAAATGTAGAAGTTCAAATAATGTATTTCACAAACAAATTGCGCTTAGGAAGGCAGCCCTATTGATGTGTTTTTAACTCTTAGTAAACTTATAATTGTCAAAAGATTTTTTTTTGTTTATTTATTTTTGGCTCAAGTTGTTTTTATAAAAATTATAAAATAAAGTTTAGCAGTATAAGGGTTTAGTATTAGTGGTCGTAAAGAATTTTTCTTAAAATGGTTGAATGGGTTTTCAAAACCAGCTAAGGATTTTCATGAGTAGCATTTTGTTAGCAGATGCATTCAAATGGTGTTTACAAAGGCTGCACCAAATTAACACCAACATAAAAATAAAGCTTCACATTAACATTTTTAAAAGCAAAATAACTTGTTACTTTATGTCCTTAAAAACGAAGTATTTTATAAAAGCTTTACCTATACTTCTGGAGTTGTTGATAATAAATATTGATAATTATTAGGTTGCATGGCACTTATTTGGCAATTGTAATAATTTAATGCAAATCTTAACTATTTTATAGTTTCTAAATAGAAATAAAGTTAAATAATCAACAAAACTTAATTTGACTCCTTTAGGGACCTGCAAATTCAGATTTTCAGCTTACAATGATACCTGCACCATAGTTGAGAGTAAAGTGCAATTGAAATGAATGATCTGGTACAAAGAGATGCAACACAAATAAAAAAAAAACAAAAACAAAAAATATTTTTGATATTAGTGTTATGAGAAATTTCACATTCCAAAAACTACCACTAACACTTGTAACAGCTAAAGTAGTAGAAACAGCAGTTAGAGCAGTCAGTTTTGGCTGTTGATTTCTTAAAAAACTCATACACAAATACAACACGAAGAAATAAAACTCTAAATGTATACAATATGCAAGTACCCTACAGTTAAAGTTGTTTGTATGTATTATCATATATACTAGTTGCTTTTGACTTCAGACTAGTTGCATGTTTGGCCTTTTATCATACATCGTACTATCGATTTTAAAATTAGGTTGCCACTGGGTACTAAGTAGTTTAGTTTCAAATAGTTATATATTAATTAAAATACTAGTTTTTGTTTATTCATTTATAGCTTTATTCCTGTTACATATTTTTACACTTATTATTACACTTTTTTCTAAAAGCAGTGGATACTTTATAATTTTTTTTTTAATTTTCCTCTTTTTTACAGGTACTAACCTATTATTTTCGCAACAGTCCTGATTGCAACTAGTACATAACCATTCCAGAACGTTACTAGTCAGAACTTAAGCTGCAGGGTGTATATCTATGTGTAGCCATACAAATATTCGTACAAATGTATTGGGTATAGTAAAACCAAAAATTGAAAAAAACAAAATAAAAACAAGTAAAAGCGCAATATTCGGTTGTGCCGAATCTTATATACCCTTCTTATTGGAAGTTTAATATACCCAGATATCTGATTTAAACAACAACTCGGTTTTGTAACGCAAATATTATAATAAAAGTACTTTGCGCCAGGTTTTGAGGTCGAAAATCATCATAATTTTGATATATAAAACTTTACAAAATTTAAGCGTTTGTATGCAAAATAGAAATGCCATGTAGAAGGTTTGAGCTCAAGAGTATAAAAGTTTTCGACATGTTTCGTATTAAAAGTTAAATAAAAATTGTTTATTTGTAAATAATATTTTTTTTTCCAAATGTGGGCATTGTTGCAGGTAACCTTTTTAAGCCAATAGCTGTTTTAGTTTGTGAGGTATAGCGTATCAAATATTTACAATTTCTTACTAATATTGGTCTTCAGCTTTAAAGTATCCCTGCATAGTTTTGTGACAAGAGTGGCTGTATTTACTAAGATAAATAGGAATAAACGCATGGATTTTGTCCCAAAAAATGTCTTGTTTTCAAAGTTTGCTTATATCTCCGTCAATAATGAACCGATTTTGCTCCGGAAACTTGATTTTATTAAGCACGTAGGTAGACAGACGGACAGATGGACATGGCTATGTTGACTTGCCTCTATAAGGATATAGGGGTCGCAGGTAAATATTTTAGAAATTACAAACGGAATGACAAACTTATATATACCCCTATCACTAAGTGAAGGTATAAAAATAAAAACAAAAAAAAGAAGTTGAGGCAAGTGCAGTGGCAGAGGCAATAAAATATTTAATAAAAAAATTTCGTTAAATAAAAGTATGAATATTGTTGAACAGATGGGTAAGTTCGTTTGTTTGTTTAGTTTGAAATACGTACGGTGAAGAGGAAACGTTAAAAAATGTAGACACTTGCTCCAAACAACTGGGAGATATAATTTTCTTTTCTGCTTTGTTTTCTTTCATTTAAAACAAATCGTCACTGTTTCACTTTTATGGAACCTTTTTCATTGTTGTGGATTGTAATTCAATTTTCTTTATTTTAAACTTTATTTTTTTTTGTTTTAAACAAACTTGCTTTTAGTATTTCTGAACAAACTATTAATGATATTTTCTCATACGGGTATAATTGAAAAATTTTCTTTAATTTTTCAATAACTTTTTTTATTCTCTTTTAGTATATCTTTATTTCTTTTCATACATTCACAAAAACACTTGTTTTTCAATCAAAACTAGAATCATCTCATAGTTAAACAATCTAAAATTTGTAACTATTCGTTGTTGTTTTTTAAATATTTATTTAAGCCTTTGTTTTGTTATACCTTTTCAATGATTTGATTAATTGCTGAGTTAAACATTTAATTAATTGTATTTTTATTTTATAAAAAACTTTTTTGTTTCTTTTTTATCCGCTTTTAAGTTCACTCAATGGCAACGTCCGACTCGTAACTGTTGTTGTGAAGTTTATTAATTTGTTTAAGGCCGGTTCGTTAACAAGATCGTACCAGATACTAAAAACTCCATCTCTACTAAAATCCAACATAAACCTAAATAAAGACTCTCTCTAACAAATTGTAAAAAATAACTATTTTCACTTGCAGTTCGTTGTTTATTAAAGCTAGACTTTTCTGGTGGTTGCCAGATGATATAAAAGTGCATATAATATGTTATGATAATACTTCGGAAACAATTTTAGTTTTTTATTTTCCAAATTATGTTTTGTTTCGAAAAGTAAATACAGCAGTTAACATAATTATAATAATTAATGCAGATTAAGTGGCCTATATGGGGCCCAAAAAAATAATAATATCAGAAATCTTTTATATGGAGAAGGTTTCACAAAATTTTTAAAACTGAAATTCTTTTAATACAAGCAGCTTTTAGTAACTGTCAGAAGTCAAGCTATATAGTATTTGAGGTAAATTATAAAGTAACCGCAGATAAATTTTATCCTAAATGAAATACAGGGTGTTCGCCGGCAAGGTATACATACTACTTTGTTTCTTTACAATTTTTGATTAAATGAAAGAGAATGGATCGGCAATTATGTACGAAATACAATATCAGATATATATCTGCCTGTGTTAACCTCAGAAATGCTAACCCTTTTGAGCACATTTTTCATTACATTATTTTCATTATTATTATTATTATTTTATCACGAATAAATTGTTTGAGTTGCTTCAGCATTTCTGGCTTGTTTGCATAAACCTTGTTTTTCAGATATCCCCACAAAAATAAGTCCAGAGCAGTCAAATCAGGCGACTATGGAGGCCAATTACAACAGCATTTCTTAAAATAACTTGTTGTGGAAAAAGGTCTCGCAGTAATTCTACTGTAATCCTGGTTGTATGCGATGTGGTACCATCTTATTGATACCATATGTTAACCAAGCCCAAAAAATGCAGTTGTGGCATTAAATAGTTTTCAATCATATAACGATATCCCTCTCCATTGTCAGTTGCCGTTACGTTATTTTTTGGTTAAAAAGAAGTAAGGCCAATTGATTCTTCCTGACTAAATTGCACACCAGACTGTCACTTTTAATGGATGCAAAGGTGATTGATAAATAATTTGAGGGTTTTCCATTGCCCAGAACCGACCATTTTGCTTATTCACATATCCGTTCAAATAAAAATGTGCCTCATCACTCAATACGAGCTGTAATATTCTATTGGGATATGCACGGCGGCGCAAATGGGTCTTTTGAAAGAGACTGTGGTCAACTGAATTTTAAATGGAAGCAAATGCAAATCCTTGTGCCAAATTGGGGCAAAATTGTTATTTGAAAACAAAGTTCCTGAGCACAGCGCTCAATTCGACGATGGATTGATTTGAACACGTTCTTGAGCAGCAGTAATGTTTTCAGCCGATCTTGCAGTAGGCTATGTTCCATGCTTGTTCCTATCAGCTACAGTTCCTCTTTCTACGAAACCATTCACTTCACGCTAAATAGTGCGTCTTGTTGGCACGTTGTTTCTCCCAAAAATTTCACTAACTTTCTCATTGTCACAGTAACCGATGATTGATTGTGAAAAAATATTTTAACGATTAAAACATGTTGGTTTACCGAATATTTATCCATAATTATTTTACCACGTCTCTACTGCGACTGTTAAATATAAACTGGACTAATGTTTAACAAAATGGCAATGGTGACAAAACCTGAGGGAAAAGGGATGCCGGCCTTGAATATAAAGTTGATTAAGATGAAGAAAATGATGAACGTGGAGAAATTGAAAACAATTTTAAAGCTGCATTAAATAGAATCAAAGAAACAATAATAATATTTCTGAATCATGGGTCTTAAGAAAAATTTAGAAAGTAGCAGTCCAAAAACAATCTAAAAATTACCCAGAAACAAAGTTTTTTTTGAATTTTTTTTAATCAAGTTGGTTTTTCATATAAAATGGTATAAATTGAATTTGTTTTTTCATAATTTTTTTTTTGTTTAAATGATTGACTTAACTCCATTGTATTTAAATTAAAACAGGATTAATTAACGTTTATTTGGCAGATGCTTATGGTTTAATTGTAAAAAAAACTCTTAATAACACTACTTTAATTAATACCATAACGACAGTAAACGTCTTATTGTTAAACTGTTCATAACCGGAAAGATTTTTTTTCTAATTAATAAGAAAAAAGTTTAAAAAACTTCGCAACATAACGATTTATTCAGTATAACTCATGGGCCAAATATTATTGTATTCGTTATGCCGAGCTTTGCCAGTAATATCTCTAACAGTTCAAATTAAATTCTATGAAAATAAGATACCATTTGTTTAACAAAATAAAAAAAAATTTGACAATATAAATTCATACCTGAACAGTGTTGTTTTTGATATCTTATCTCCATTCATTCATTATATTAATAAAATTCTTCTTCATCCCAGTCTTATGTTACTATCAAATTTGTTGAAAAAATAAAAGTGTAAAAAGGTTTTAGCAAAATATGTAGTGCAATAATTAGCACCGAATGTGAAATAAACACCTTTAAGTTAAAATATAACTTTAACTTAATAATATTTTACTTAAATTTTTTATAATTGAACAAATCAATACCCAAACAAAATTGAATCTGGCAACCTTCGACATTGCTTACAATAAAATAAATATCGATGTATCGCTTTTGCTTATTCGCTGCTTTTTGTTGTACATACTTTTGTTTATTTATTGACCACAAAGTGAGATCATTTCATCAAAATACAAACAATAAAATTAAAAACATTTTCCAACAAAACAGCAAAAAAGTGATTTCACGCAAAACCAAGTGAGCAAATACTTGACTAAATTCTCATTTACACACACATACATGCTTACACTTACACGCATACGTTTACTTGTTCAATTATCTTTTGACGTTTTAAGAGGATTTAAGTAAACAAAATATTTTAAGTTTTGTTGTTAAAAAGAGAGTTGTTAATGCCGGCATTGCCAACTGGAATCACATACATTTTTACTTTGTAAGTAATTTTTATGCGCTAATTTAAGATGCATTTTAATTTTGTTTTTATATAAAATAAATTAGGTTTTTTATGTCACACCTGTTTTAGGATACCACAATGCGCCTTTCATTTCAATAAATCAAGCTTTTTATTAACGAAAAGTATTTGCGCATGTCCCCAGCTTGTGTCTTAAGTCTTTTGTTTTACAAAGTTTAATGTCAGGAAAATCTAACTTTTTCTAAAAAATTATTTCAATTATCACGTATTGAAAACTAACTTAAAAAAACAGACATTTTATAAAAAACTTGAGCTAGAATAAATGAAAAATTAAAATATTAATTTATTTAAGTAAAAGTGTTTAATAAATATGTACTATATGACAACGCTAATAACAAAGATTTTTAAATGAAAAAGGTGTTGTGATATTCCACATTATTGTTAAAAATTCCAGTTCAAGCTTACATTGTTCTGTAAAAAGTATAATTCAAAAACCATATCGGCTCTACTTACTATGAAGCATTTTACTCATCATTTTTACACTGTGATGATATTGGAGCTAAGTACTTACTACGCTCGCTAACAACTTGAGACTTAAATGAGCTATACAATACTTAAATGACATAAAATTAACAATAATATAAATTGTAATTTCAAGGTCACTTTGAAGGTGAAAGAAGTAAATTTTTCTTTTGAAACTTATTTTATTAAAAAAGTGTTTTGATGCACATATTCTTAATTAAGAAGTTTCCGTTTAAATTTGTATATATTTTAAACATTAAACTTTTTTCTTGTATTTTTTATTGCAGTCCTGCAAAAGTAAAAACGTAACATTAAAAATAGGTCAGAATTAGATTTTTTTGATTCTATTGCCTGTTGTAAAGTATTTTTCTTTAAAAATCACCCGACACAGACATTTGTTGTATTCTGTCCCACAGTACATTGATTGCTGTGTACAAATAAATAATTTATTTTTTTTTCAAAATTTAGTGCATACTTTCAGGCAGTCATTAATTTTTTTTTTTATTTTAATATTAAAATATTAAACTAACGTGAAACGGGTGTTTGTACATGAACAAGTAATCTAATTTTAAAACTGTGATGCTGATGTATTTAGTTACCGTTAGATGTAAAATAAAAAATCTTAAGTTGAAAGAATTTTGTTAATAAAAATTTTGTTTATCTTTCCGTAGTACTGTCGCCCCCTCTGTGTGTATGTCTCTTTTAAAAGTATCAATCCTAAACTAATAATTATGTAAAGTAAAATTTTGTGTCGCATTATTTTGATATCGACGTCATATCTTGAGTTGTTTTCACTGGAAAAAGATTCAAAATTTTTAGGAGGAAATTAAAAAATTAAAAAATAAATACTTTTTTTTTATATTTTTATTATTGAATCTTCGCTAATGCGAACTAACAATTAGTATTCAAGTCTTAAAACTAAGTAACTGATATTAGTCTTTTCAGTACCAGACCAAAATTTAAGTACACATAATAAAGTAAATTAGTTAAAATAGATTCATCTTAGTGTAATAGTATTCCTTCTATTCAGACGAGTGTGTCCACTATGTTTCAATATGTTTCGAACGAGCGGATTTCGATTGGTTTCCAGCTTATTTCAATAATTGTCCACATAGTTCAGGATTTCGCATTTAGATAGTGGAACTTGTAGATTCTTGTGTAAGAAAATATTTAAGAAAATTTAATTGTGCCCATAAATGTTGCTTTCAGCAGTATCATACAAAGTTAATCTAGCATTAACACAATGACATTATTAACGCATTAACTGCAAGAAGTGAAACTAAGTAAATCGGACCTTTTAACCGATGTTATAATGAGGTTGGTGATATGCTGCTTTATTTAAAGATTTATATTATTGATTTTTTTATGTCACCGAAAGAAAAACCCAGTATTGAAGTTGTAATCGGTCATGTATGACTAGGGTGACCATTTGTTCTGATTTTATCAGCACATGTACTGCTTTTTGGCTTTCTGTACTGACTAAAAATGTTTGTACTGATTTGTACTGAAAAATTAACTTTCATTTATTGATTAATACTTTTTACGCTTAAATCAACATTTTGAAGTTTACATGAAATACGGTTTCACACTTAAAGCAATCCTTTTTTGCTTAAAAGTAAGAAACTCGTGTTAGATAAATCGTATTTGGCTTTAAAAATCCTTACCCACCATACTGTTTACACCGCTACGGCTATATTTAAATAGAGATAACTTGGCTTAAAAGGAAATTTGTATGGGGGCTACACCTAGGGAACCATTGATTTCTAGTTAAAAATCAGTACGCTTTTTACTTTTAATAGTCTAAGAACCACCTTCAGTTATAGCAATCGAATTCAAAGCATGTCTGTCCGTCCGTCTGTAAATCTATGTGTTCTTGTAATTTAAAAAACGGTCAAAGGTCGACATTTGATTCAAAAAATAAATAATAAAAAAATTTTAATATTTATAAAGCGCTGTCGATCGATTCAAAACTAGATTGGAGAGATAAAAATAATTTTAATTTACTTCTTCTTGCTAAAAAATACTTACTTATATTTTTTGCTCGGACTTAATAAATTTTTTGAGGAATGTTATTTAATAAATAAAATTATCTTTAAAAATCAATACAACCCAAAATTCAGTACATTTCAGTACACAAGTTTTTAATCAGTACACCATATGAGCAATCAGGACGAATGGTCACCCAAGATATATCTAAAAAAAAACAATCATTACCAAAAGCTATAGACTTTGTGCGAGTACCAAAAAACTTTTTTGTGTCAAGTTTATTAAAATGGCTTCAAAATTGCGAAATGTACTTTTTTCACAAAAATACATAGACACCCAGGTCGATGGACGGACGAACATGCTTAAATTACTTAGGAAATGATTTTGAGTCGATTGATATACTTGAAAAGGGATCCTAAACTGACCAGCTCTCCTACCACTATCGTTAAAAGCAAAGAGGACCCACAATTTAAAATAGATTTGAGGAGCTTTTTTCCTTAAAAACCCTATTTTTTTCCAAGAAGTAGTTTTTTCACCTAATTGGTACTTTTTGGATTTTCCGATGTCATGAGGATTGAAATATGATATTAAGGCGTATTAACCCTGATTTAGGGTAAAAGCCATTTAAAAGGTCAGAAGATACGTTTTCATATTTTTGGTACTTTTTTGTAAATATTGAGATTATGGCTTAAGAAATAAAAAATTTAAATCCATTAGCCCAGATTGGGGTCGGAAGAAAAAGGGTGGACAAAAAGTGCTTGTTTAAATTTTTGGTAATTTTTAAATTGTTTTGAGATTGATCCGCTTATTGCGAATGTCGACGACAACAAAATTGATGTCGACTTACAAACTGCCAAATTATATATTAATAGTACTTATTTCCTAAAAAATATCGATAAGTATGTCGATATTATCGCATACTTTATAATTAATACTAAATTAGCGTCATGTTGACGTCGACAAGTTAAGCTAAAATCGGACGTCGACAACCGTTTTCTCAATGAGGGGGTTCGATTTTAGATATATGTATATATGAAATAGAGATCTGTTGACCCATATTGAGGCCAAAAGACAGGTAAGTGGACAAAAAGTTTTTTATTAAGTAACCATCTGGTGATAATTGCCCATTCCTCTACTTAGATAAAATGATGTTGTAGTTTGCTTAAGGCCCTTTAAGAATTTGAAAATGTAGAATCGGTCTAATAATATTGCCTTTAGGTTCGTTGATCCTGAACTGTCTGTCGGTTATATACTATTTTTAAATGGTAATATACCTGAAAACTTGAAAAGTGCTGTACTATTCTGAGCATTTGCTTAGTTTTTCGTTAGGTTTTGGGGTTTAACTAAATTGTTATATTGTAGGGGTTTTTTAATTAGGACACTTTTTTAATTAGCAGTTTGGGACAATTTTGATTGGGACAACTTTTAAGAAGTTTTCTAGCATTTTTTGTAAAGAAAATAATTTAAAAAATTGATCCAACATTTACCAACTAAATGTTAAAAAACTGGGTAAAAGTATTTTTTTTATATTTAAAACATGTCTAGAGTTGGCATTTTTCCAAATTAAACACAAATTCATATATTTAAATAATTTAGAGGTTCTTTATTATTTAATTTATTAAGGCAACTATATTTTACATTTAATATGTAGGCATGTTTGTATGTATTTCTTTAATTTTTTTAAAATATTATTTTCTTAGTCAATAACTAGAAATTGTCAAAAAACATTTGATGTTTAATATGAAACGATAACAATTTTCTGCTTCTAGTAAATTTTTTTTTCTTATCTTTGTGCTACTAAACGAAAAATTAATTTTATCTAAAAATAATTTAATTTCTTTTTGAAATTCGGAAGACACTTGAGGTGTTTTCTTTACTTTACATACTTTACATAATTGCTCTTTAATGTTAAGTTATATTTTTTTAAATTAAACTTAATTATAAATTTAATAGTTAAAGATCCACATTCATAAACAAATTTTCAAATTTATCAAAGGTCTATAAAACCAGCTTTAAATGAAAATTATATTTAATAAGCTTTTGATAAACTTTACCATTTCTTATGAATATGGAGGTAAATATTTTAATAATTGAAAGCTTGGCTTCTATTGCTTTTTTAAATGTATTTTTACAAGCAGTTTAACATTTCTTTTAAAATTTTTAATTAATTGTTTTATTCATGTTTATTAAAATTTACTCTAAACTTTTGTGAACTTTGTCTGCGAGTGTAGTTTATTAAAGTAAAAATTATTATTTTTCATAAAATTATTTAAAATAAATAAAATATTCTACAAACTAAACTTATTTATTTATTTATTTTTCTCTATACTATTGCAATAAATATTAAATAAAAATACTTTATTTTTTCATAGAATGTTTCATTTCGATATTTTCTATATGTATGTATGCATGTACATATGTTTAGCTTGTTGAGGTTTTTTTTGTTTTCATTTATATTTAAATTAAAAAATAAATTAGTTGTGTGTCTTTAGGAAAGAGTGAATTTCATTTTAAATTAATTGCCATTTGTTGTTATTGTTTGTGGTTGCAGATCTTGCACGGAATGTGGCAGCATATAACTTTTTGATGATTTCGGGGGAAACAAGTCGGATATATAATTTGCCTGGAAAAAAATAAAAACCATTTTTAATAATATCATACTGAAAAACAAGTTTTTGTGACATTAAAAATAATTTTATACGAAAAAAAATTATAGGGTTTGTTGTTAGTCAAAAACTTGAATATAATTTTGAATGTTATCTGCTTAAGGTTTTCATATACATAGTTTACCAGACTTATTAATTCATTATTATTGTGATAAGTTTTTTATTCAAAAATTATATTGAAAAAGTTAAATTAACGCAACTAGCCGAGTGAATGCATTTGCGAAATCCGCCATAGTATCTCATCAGCACTCTTTGTTCGGTACTTAGCGTTGGTAGTAAATATCCAAGAATGATAAAATCAAAGGTTACGCCAAGAAAAGCAAACAATTGAAACTTCCTAGGGTGTCTGGTGGCGAATTTATATTTGTAAATTATATTATTTTTAAAAGTAATAAACGGTGCGCAGGGAGGGTGGAACCGACGATTTCGCAGTGTTCGAGTGAGCATAGCGAGTTCGCTGTGGAGACATCTTTTAAGAATAATGATTCTTACGTAAGTGCTGGTCGACAATTTTGTTTAAAGTTCGGTGATGGACCGAGTGTAAATTAAATTCGTTCGTAGGTTCAGAAATTCCGCGAAACTGTTTCGGCTATTAATTTCCAACGGCCAGGGCCTAGTCGATCTTCAAGGACTCCAAAAAACATTGGACTGTTTGAAAGCAGTTTATGTTAAAATCTGCAACTTTCAATACGGAGAAGTGTAGCCTCACAGGGACTTCCAAGAGCGATAATTCATGAAATTAAAAAAAAAAATATATGAAGTTCCATCCTTTTGATATTGAAATCGTTCAAGAACTGAAAGAAACTGACTTTGATGTACTCAAAAATATCTGTAAGACTATGTCGGAGCATTTTCGCACTGTAAACCTCTTTTTTGGAGCGACGAGGCTCATTTTCACTTAAACGGCCACGTCTACAAGCAAAGCTGCCATTACTGGTCTTATAGAAGCCCCAACCCTCGACTGAAACATCAGAAACCAATGCATTGCCCCAGGGTAACTGTTTGATGTGCCTTATGCAAGCATGATCTAATCGGACCATTTTTTCCGGAAATTCTCGAGGCCAAGCGACGAATGTCAACGTTGAAAATTATCGACGCATAATTATGGAATTCTTTTTGCCAAAATTGCGAGCTCATCCATCGTACTCTTCACACACACAAGGTTTTAACAGGATGAGCGACTGCAAATATAGCCACAGTTTCGATAAATTTGCTTCAGGAAAATTTCCCACAAAAACTTATCAGTCGCCTTGGGGACATCACATAGCCACTGAGGTTACCCGATCTAACTCCCACGGATTCTTTTATGGGGCTACTTAAAATCTCCAATCTCTTGAGGCTTTAAAGGAAAACATTCGTCGAGAAATCAGCTTAATTGAACCAAGTTTACTACAGCGTGTGGCGCAGGACGTATTGGCTAATAATTTTGACCTTTCTAAGCTTCTTATATGAAAGAAATTTGGCAACCTTAAGGATGAAATACCTACATAATCTAACGGGAAGTAATGCGTTTGTCGTTATCTTTCTTCAACCATTTTTGGTACGAGCCGGCAGTCCTATTCAATTGTAATAACGAGCTCAACTTAAGGCATTGAGTATAAACCTAGACAAAACTTAAGTTTTTCTTTTTACAAGGAAAACTAAAATCGACTATTACGACGAGCTTCGTTTATTGGGTCAAACTATTGTGAAATCCGAAACTGGTTAAGTATCTGGCAGTAATCAGAGTTATCTGGAAGTAATCGTGAAAGCAATATAGAAGAGTTGTATGCTTTAAGTGGGGGCTTAGCCCAAACGTAACACAACGGGTATACAGAAACGTTTTTGAAATATAACTAACCTGCATCTCAAGGGTGTGATACATACTAATGAAAAGGAACTGCTGCATTAAAATCCTACAAAAGATTCAATATAAATGCTGTCTCGAAATAATCGGTGCAATCAGGACCACTCCAGTGCGTGCATTAAATACAATTTTAAGTATCCAGCCTATTGAAACCACGTACACTACAAGGTGTTACTTGCCACAGAATGCCTACAGGCAACAGGGGATTGGATTAAGGGAGGTTATAAACCTAACCAGCAACTTATATACTAGACACTGGAGGATTATATGAAGACAAAGATGTTAACAATTGTATACTTGCAAAAAGGTCAGGGCCTTAGCAAAGGAAAGAAAGATGGATACCTTAAAACCGAGTGAGGGACGAAACCGGTTTCCTTATTGAAACCCGAAAATCGACAACTACTTTTGCTTTTACTTAATGGTACAAGTTGAGATCCGATCCCAGTCGATAAAAGCGAAATGTCTGTCCGAGAACATCAAAACTAGGATGGCAATGCATTACAAGAATTCATTATATGGGTGCTTTAACATTATGAGGTAATCGAAAAAAAAACGAAGAATAATCTGGCAGTCAATGATAAAAAAGTATCCAGAAGTCTAATTTTGCCTCCCATGTCAATAAAAATCACATAACTATGTTCGTTTTCTTTTTTGTCGATTAACGACATTAACCATGATACAAAGAACCAGGTAGTCTCGTCGGCCCAGCTGATTAGTGCCAAGATGTCAAAATTATGTTCTCCCTGTGGAAATAAAACAACAAAAATTATTACTCATCGTTTTTTTTTTCTATCAACTGTTGTTTGACACCTTGGTACTAATTTGTAGTTGTTGCAGGGACGAGATTACCTGATTAGTTGACATGACATTAACGTAGTAAATTTGAATGATTAAAGATTCGGAAATTTTAAGGACAGAAAAATAAATTAATTCAAAAATTAAAACTTCTCAATATATTGAGTCAAGATTTTAGATTGTTTCAGTTCTAAATCTTTTGTAACCTTAATTTGAAAATGCATTTCTTTTGATTGGTAAGAAAAATTCGTTGTTCGTCCTTCGCTCAATTTGTGTTTCTAATATAACACGTCATAGTTGCTTTTAAATTCGTTTTCTTATTAGCAAAAACACTTGCTATTTACTTATTTCTTTTATTTAACAGTATTTCCGAAAAAAGCTTTGTTGATTTTGAAAGCTTTTTTTATACCCTTCACATAGTGATAAGGGTACATATTAGTTTGTCATTCCGTTTGTATTTGTTTTTAACAATTTGCGACCACATTGAGTATATATATTCTGGATCCTTATAGATAGGTAGGTCAATTAAGCAATGTCCGTCAGTCCGTCTGTGTGTCTATTGAAATCAAGTTTCCGGAATCAATTTAAGTACTACGGACCGGGTGTTGGTGTGAAACTATTAGAAATATTCTAAGGATGAGCGCTATTTAAAATGGTCCGTTCCCCCGGAGACCAATATATAGCCAAATTACTGCGATTCCCCCAGTTTTCCTAGTTTTTTTAGAACAAAATCCATACAAAAAATGTAACAAATGTAACAAACTGGCAACGCTGTTAAAATGTGTATATATACGCATTAAGTTTCTGTATGTACTTATGTTTAGACATAGATATGTATGAACATGTTTTGTTGACTTCGGCACACGTTTGATAATTCAAACGCAAAAAAGTGAAGACTCTTTTTATGAAAGGAGTTTGACAGTTATAGTTTACTATCACTCTTAACACTCTTACAAAGACAATAGATGTACGTCTTATCATACGTGTATATTGTTTTTACTTAATTTGTTTTTTCGGTTTTTAAAGAGCCATAGTGTGTGTGTGTTTTTGTGCGATTGTTGTTATACCCTTTACATACACAGAAAAAATTATTCCAAAATTTTTTCAATTCACTCAATTGTTTGCAAGTTCTTCAAAAAATCTGCAATTTTGCCTAAAGATTTTTTTGTTTTTCTTTTGCTTGTGCAAAGCTCACCTCACGTTCACTTGCAGAGGTTGCATTTTTGAATGTGGAGGTAAATAAATAAAACTAAGTTTTACACTTGAAAATATAGAATGCCTTGTTGGCTGAGTGGATAGAGCGTACGCCTTGCAATCAAATGGCCCATGGTTCGAATCGCTGTTGAGACTTGTAATGCATACTTAAAAAATGTAAATTAAACATTATACACTAATAAATAAATAAAAAGAAAAAAATATAAAAAAAAATAAAAATCCAAAAAAAGTTTTTATATTTAATTTTAGATTTGTTAATGTTTTGATTAAATCGATTAATTATTTTTGAATTGAAAATTTTTAATTAAAATATTTAATTGAATATCCGAATTCCTTGATAGGTTGTAATCTAAACTTTTTTTTATCAAATTAACAAATTTTTTTATTGAAAATTATTTTTATTTTTTTCTGTGTAGTGTTTAGAGTATACTTATATCAGTTTGTCATTTCGTTTGTAATATGTATTTTTAATAGCCATTTGCGACCCTATAAAGTATATATGTATATTATGGATTCTTAAAGACAGGAAAGTTGCTACAATCGTTTAAATGTTGTTAGTTTTCTGTTTCGAAAACTACAATAGCTATCGTTTTTAAGTACAAAAACAACTTTCCTAGATCAGGTGACTGGGCAGACAAAAAGACAAATGTAAAGGGTATATAAAATTCGGCACAGTCGAATATAGCGTTCTTGCTTGTTTTAAACAGCTTTTTCTTTGTTAAGGAATGGGTTTATTCTAATGCTGGATTTTATTATTTCTATTTTTATTTATTTTTTCTGTTTTAAAATTTTCATATTAAGCTTTAGAAATAAAATTTATAAATGTTTTGTTGAAATCTTAAACAAATATCATACATATTAATATTTTAAAAGAAAACATTCACAAGAGTTTTCAATAGCTTAACCCGGTCCGCATTGCTAGCACAAATAATCTTCCACTTTCGTGAGGTCTAGGGTACATTTATTTCAGGAAACAAAAATGAAAAGAATTTTTACATTAATTATGTACAACACGGTGGGCTAAATTCTTAGGTAAAAAGGCAAAATGAAAAAAAAAATTCTGTCTATCAATTGCATGGAAGCTACTACAATCCCCATTTCGATCCTCACCAAATTTCAATCAAAGTAGAGAGCACAAAACCAGGTCTTTCTTTATTAAAGATTCGAAATCTTTAGAAAGCGAAGTATCCGAATATCGTGCAAAATTGAAATTTAACCGCTGGAAATATATGAAGAAAAATATATTTTAGCTGTATGAGTAGCAGGTGGGCGTGGCACCTATATATGCTAACTAGTTTTATGATAGTTAAATTACTCACACACATTTTGAAGATTTTAAGTGCATTATTTTTAATTACTTGTTGAAAACGTTTAGTGTGTATTGAAGATGGTACCACACCTACTTTAAATCTTAAAAGCAAAAGTTCTACCCAGTATGATAAAAATTCCAATGCTCCACATTTCTATAAAATTGCACTGTTGCCAGCTTAAACATTTAAAATTACCCTTTCAGAGAATGTATGTACAAAAAGGGTGTTTTTAAAGCTCGATAGAACTTGAACCTATCAGAAAAAGTTAAGTACAGACACGGTCTTGTCACGGTTTATATACACTTTTGTTGTTTTTTTATTTCTTTTTAATTTAAAAGCTTTATTGAATTTAGTTTTTAACTGCATTTTTATAAAAGCTTCCACCTGCAGCTTTTATCGATATATCTATTTCAAAATGTTGTGTACAAAGTTGTTCTTCACTATAGCGCTGTTTTCGATGTGCCTGCTGCCCGCGGAATCTAAAGTCAACAAGTCATTTTGGCCCAGTTTTCATAAAAATGAAAGAACAATTTTTACCACTGATGGCTTTTATTGTTATTTGTTTCGCAGTTTTTATGAACTGATAAGACACAATAAAAAAACGTCGCCTTGTTAGCAAACCAAGTAATATTTAAATGAATTTAATAGTTTGCGAATTAAGAAAAAATATTTTTTTATGTATTCTGTAGGATTGTCCCTTACTAGCAAGGCTGTTTGTCAAGCTCAGTGTCCTCGAAATTGTGCTTCTGAAATTTATGTGTGTGTTGAATACGCTGGTTTGCATACATTTCTTGCTAATGACTGTGAACGATATAAAATTGCTTGCGCTAATGGAAGGGGTAAGTTTGGACATAAACGATTTTTGGGAAAATTTTAATGTATTGTTTTCCTTGCAGCTATAAGAAGAGTGCCTAATAGTAGATGTTATCTGTGGGAACTTTAAATAAAAGTTTTCTGCATTTCAAGTTTAAAATAATAAATTTGATTAAAAATTGTTGCAATACGCAGGAAGCATTTTTTACGTGTCTATTTTCCCATAATTTATATAATGAAAAAGCTTAAAATCACTCGGCAAAGAGTTTTAGGCACTTTGTATATATTTAAAGGAATCTTTTGAGCTAAACAAAAAGTGAAGATAAGGACAGTATTTCCTTACAAAAATTCATTAGTTCAAATTCAAATTGGTTATAGGTTAGAAAGAAATTTTTTTTAAAAGTTCTCTAAATCTCTCACGGTGATACAAAGCGAGAAAATTGAAAATTGAAGCATTTCATAAATTTTGAAATAACACTTTTTTTGTATAAAGAGTTATAAACAATTTAAGGGCCACGAAAGTCTAACGCTTATCACGCACGGAAAATAAAGAGAAAATCTTGAAAAACATAAGAAAAAAAAATAACGAAACTTATATACCCTTCCCAGCGTGTAGGGATTTTTGCCCTAATTTTTTCAAGTTTTGTGTGGTAACCCCTTAGGCGGTGGTGATAGGGTTAAGTATGTTTTAGGAATATGTTTTCAAGGAAATATGTGTTGGAGTCAGTGCTACATTTGACCTAACCATGGCACTCTGGAAGCTGTAAAGAGGGATTTATTACTTATTTATCAATCGCTCCTACAGCATCCGGGATGCTCCTACAAAAATCACATTTAAGTCCGACTCCAATTAATTTTTCTTTCCAAAAATTTTTGTGAAACATATTTACCCGCTATCTCCAGTCTTTAACAGGGTTGCCATACAAAATTTAAAAATATTACGGTAAAACCCCCTAAAACTTCCCCGGAGTCGCCCTTAATGGAATAAAATGTATTACATTCCCCTTTTAGTTTCCCTCCCAAACATATTTCCAACCATCACCTAAGGGGGCTGCCATACAAAAATTACAAAAATGATGTAAAAACGCCCTTAACTTCCCCAGAGTTGGCATTTTAGAACCCATTAGTTTCCCTTCTTAAAATATTCCTGAAACATACTCCCTATCTCTATAGCGCTCTTACTTGTTTTTTCTTCCAAAATGTAGGAGTTATTGTACCATTCGTTTTTATAGAACAAGTCGATAGGTGTTACAGTTTCAGATATATAGCGTATCTAAAATTTAACGAAATTGTTAATTTGTATGGGGCTGCTCCTTCCCAAATGTTTTTTTCCAAAATGTAAAAATTACTGTAACATTACATTTTCTAGGACATTTAAGGTTGATAGAGTCTACTGTTTCCGAGACATAGCATATCAAAAGTTTCATTAAAATTATTCATTTGTATGGGGGCTTAACCTCCCTCTACTCCTATCCACTAATTTGTTTCCAAAATGTAGGTATGATTCGAAATTTAGGTGTTGTAGAGCATTTGAATTCTATAGCTGTAATAGTTTCTCAGATTTAGGGCATGAATATTTCACAACATTTGTGGAAGTGTAGGGGATATACCACTTCCCCTGTTCATATCTGAAAATCTTTGTTCCATAAGTTTCTTCAGCTTTTTAAAATCAAACACATATTTTTGGATAATAAAACGCCCCAAGTAAACCGTGGCTCAGTTATTGAGTTTTTTAGTTATTGTTTTGGAAGCCCTGAAGTCGTGGAAGCTAAGTGTTTTCGTAGCTTTTTTAAATAGTATTTTTTTCAATACATGCACATCTTTCTATACTTTTCCTAAAAACTATTTTATTCACCACAATGAGGCACATTATAAAGGCAATATACATACACTTAGTTGTTTAAAATTGTAAACATAAAAAAATTACTTTGTGGCAGATTTGAAGTCATGAGCTATAACACTTTCTGAGATATATCGTTTCAAAAACTTCTTTGAATTGGTTATGGGTTGTTAATATAGGAGCTACCATACTCCCTGTCTTTCTAACCTTCCATTTTTTCCCGAGTTTCAGACATAATACTGGAATTACTTTGTAGCCGGTTTATTCAAGTCCACTGTTCTTATAATTTAAGAGATATTAACGCTTTCAAGAGTTTCGTAAATTTATTTCTTTTCATTGGGGTCTACCATGCCTCTTATTTTTGCCCTACGTAGAAATAATTGTGAAGCTTTATAGCAAGTTTGATGTTAACAGCTTTAACAGTTTCCAAAATATAGCGCTACCATTCTGCTTGCTCCTATTCTACTAGTATTTCTCGAAAAAATGTCAACTTAATCTATATTATGTTGGTTATTTTACTCATTCTGAGTTCATTTCTTAATTGTGTTTTAATTGAAAATGTGTTAACAACTTGCGCTTAGCATTATTGCAACTAAATATTTAAGGGAGAAGCTAAATTAAGATCGAAATTGGAAAATCACTAAGTTCATATCAAATCTTTAATTAATTAACATGTTATTGATTCAACCAATATGCTTCATTAAATTTTTTTTTTAAGATGGCGATAGTCATAACAACTATGTTGTAAGCTCAACATGGTAGCATAGTGAAGTGGTCGAAGTGCTTTTATTCTAAACAAGCAGTTCAGGTTCGATGCCAGCAGAGGCAAAGAAAAAATTTTTAATTAACTTGTTATTTCATTCAAGCAATTGAATTGTTTGAAGTAAGCATTTCTTTATTATTTTAGTAATCAAAATGTAAGAAGGGTTTTATTGAGAAAATCAATATTATTCAGGGGCCAAATCGTCGCATTCGATTCAAATCGAAATTTAAAAATTCTTATTAGAATTACTATATCAAAAGCATTGGCAACTTGTTTGATCGAGTGAAATTTAGATTTGAATTGAATGCGACGATTTGGGCCCAGTTTTTACAATTAATATAATTGATATAATAATTTTGGTGAGAGAAGCAAATATAAAAATTCTTTGCCTTTTTCAGTCCTTAAGTTTTTTGTTTAGTTGTTATGAAATAACGTTCGCCCTAAAGCTCAGACTTTCTGCAAGAAAACTTACTTTATGTAAACTCACACTAAATTATTTTTTTTAGTTCTATTTTGTAAAATCTTTATTTTCTTGAAATCATTACAAAATTTACTTCAATCACATTAAGTTTTTGGAAAAATCGTTTTATTATTTTTTATAAAAAAAGGAAACACAAAGGAACATTTTAGCACATATACAAAATAATAAGATTAAATATTATATGTTTCCCTTTTGAAATGAATTAATTGTCCTTGGAATGGACGGTGGGCCAAACTGTGTTCCAATTAAACCACGTTTCCGGCACCGAGTAATGCTAAAATGAAGGTGAACATTTTGAAATATACATAAGTGAAATGAATTAAACAAAAGTTATAATTTATTTTGAGAGTGTGATTTTGAGGCCCTGGCAAAACTGCAAAAAAAAAAACTAAGAACTATAAATACTCTAAGACACCCCTTAGCTAAGTAGCCATGATAAAAAGGCCAGATCAATTAATAGCAAAAAAAAAGTTTTATGAAAAACAAAGCAAGGAATTTAGGGATTCAGGTGCAAAAAAATACATTTTCGCCCTTTGAACTAATTAAAATTTAAATAGGTAATAAAATTATTTTAATACCCTAAGATTTTGCTGATTTCATCACATAGTATTTTCTCTTCTTAATTAAATTAGTAAAAATGGGCAATGGGAATATTTATAAAAAACAAAAATTTTTAACACCAAAAATATATTGTACATATGTACATGTGTATCTTTGTATGCAAGTATGTACAGTAGACTCGCGGTAACGTGAACTATTAAAAACCGAGAGTGTTCACGTTTGCGAAGTTGTTTTTGTTACCGAAGGTGAAACTCTCTTAGTTTTCTTAATAAATTAGATGGGTGTTTCAGCTTAAATGCATATGTTTTTTGTTACGTTGTAATTAGTTTAAAAAAAAAACTTCAACTATTAAATCGTCGTCTGATTTCAATGCGATGGAGCATTATCTATCAACAGCAGAGCTTTATTGGGCAGTAATTTCTCTTGTGAAACCAATTGTGAATTGGGAAACCAATTTTTAAAAATGACAGCTGTCACCCATGACGATTTGGAGCAATTGTAGTCCACAGGAGATTCAGTATTACGTACGTTCTGCAAGGTAGCAACTTCCAAAATAATAACGATTTGTCTGCATTATAAATTTGATCATGAGACAGGCGTAGCTCTTTAATTTTGGCTTGCCGTTTGTTTTTAAAACGGTCCAGAAGTTCAGGTCTCAACGCTTTCCTTTAGAGACAAGAATTTTGGTGGTTTTTGCGACATTCTTTACGGAAAACTTTAAATTATTTCCTGCTAAATCAGCAGCGCGCACTAAACTAAACGCTTTAACCAGAAACATCAAAAATCCTACTGAGAAATCATTTATGGGCATGTCCCTTTTTATTATAAAAACAGTTTAAATAACCGACATATGTAGAAAAAAAAACAGCGTTTTCTATGTTCAATGAATTTTAAACTTGTTCACGTTAAAGGGCTTTCACACCGTGTTCACGCTACAGAGTAGTTAGTGTAAAAATAATTTTGTTCGTGTTATCCGGTGTTCACGTAAGGCGGTGTTTTTGTTACCGCGAGTCTACTGTATGTATTAATTAAGTTTTAAACTTAAACTCAACTAAACTTTAACTTAATTAACAGTAAAAACTCACCACTACAACAGCCGTTAGCGCACCAATTGCTGAGCCGGCCAACACATCGGACCAATGATGTTTATAATCTGAAACCCTCGTTAAGGCCGTATACCAGGCAATCATGATAAATAGAAACTGCAGAAAATGCCTTAATAATTTCGAACCGTGCCAAGTCATGCGTGATTGTAAATATAACTAAAATGAAATCAATTTTAATATTTTCTCAAAAATATATTACCACGCACAAAACTTACTGCCGTATAGACCATTGTAAAGAAAGTAAAACTGGAGTGGCCGCTAGGAAACGACAATCTTGATTCTCTTAACATGCGCTCGGTAGCCTCAGTGTTACTGCATTTAAAATCTGTTATATATTTGCCTTGATTTTTAGGATCGAAACATGTTGAACCATCAGACAAAATTGGTCTACAAACCTAAAAGTAAAATAATTTAAAAAGAGTTCATAAGTTTTTTAGAAAATTTATTTTGTCTAGGTTTTAATTAGTTGCGGGCTGTTATTGTTAAAAAATTTTTATATTTTTAAAATTGCAGCTAATTTGGCTTGAAATATGCTTAGAAGTATTTGAAACGTCACTAAAAAATTTTGTACTTTAACGAGAAATCACCCTGTAAAGAATTCTTGAATTTGTGTTATCATTTTATCATCAGTTACAAAGCAATGAGGAGTCGTTACGAACATATAGAAACACATTTGTAAATATTTATTTATAGGGTTTGTTATGGGTTTATCCATATGCATTTCATTGGTTCTTATATCAAATCATCACTAGACTTTAACTAAATTCTTTAAAAACCTCACAAATATTTCTGCCTTTATATTAAAACCTCAATAAACTTATTGAGAATTACTATTAACAAACAAAAACATTCAAGAGTTCTTTCAAAAACCCAACTAACCGTTTTTTGTTATTTGGATATTTTGATTTTTGATTGACCACTGTGTCAATTACAGAGGGATTAATCTTCTATTACTCGCGTACAAGATACCGTCAGGTATACTGTGTGAAAAACTAAAGTCGACATAGTAATCGGCCCTTATTAATCTTTATGCTTAAGAACTGGAAAATTCACTACCTACCATCAAAATCCATGATAAACAGATCAGTCAGCATCTACCTTCTGGTCGTAGATTACAAGGCCGCTTTTGATAGCCCGATTAGTGCAATGGTGTTTAAGGCCAGTTGAATTTGCCATAATTGCAGAGCAGATCAAATAGTGTAGGATGATTTAAACATATAAGAAATCATCCGTTAGGACTCGGAAAAGGCTTTCCGAGCTATTTACCACACAATGTGGCTTCAAACAAGGTGACATCCTATTGAACGATAGGAATGACACAATTTTCCCCAAAAGCCACATGCTGCTCACATATGCCGATGATATCGACATGGGGCGAACATTACAAGATGCTACTGCTGCGCTAGCAGAGAATCCGTAGAGATGGGTTTGGCAGTAAATAAATATAAAACTAATTTCATGATTTCAGCGAACAGAGAATCTACGAGATTAGTGTAATCTGTGAATGTTGGCAACTATAAGTAATAGTAGTAAGTAAGAGAGAAAATCATGAACCTCGAAACCACCATAAATAAAACGAACGACGTTAGTTTTGAAATAAATCGAAGAGTAATTCTTGCTAAAGTATGCTACTTTTGGTTTAGCAAACAATATAAAAATAGAGGCCTTTCTTAGCGCACAAAGCTTAGGTTAGGTTAGGTTGAAAGGGGAGGGTCTTAAAGGCCTCAAGTTCCCTAAGCCAGGCTTATTGTGCGCTCCTAGCAAGGAAAAAGAATCTCGGGGAAAGTTCTCAGAAAATTGGTGATGTGGACGAATTTTTTTAATACTTTCCAATCTACACCTCTCAAGTGAGTAACATCTGGCAAAATATCTGTCCTATGTAAAAGCCGGGCAGTGACATATGAAATGCTCCCATCCGATGGAGGTGTGCTCGTAAGTCCGAGTGACCCGTCAGCATACTCAGCATACACACAGCACACAGCTTACACTACACAAGAAATTTATTACATCCATAATACTTTGCGGTGCGAGAGCTTGAGTACTCTGCGTAGGCGGAAAATATTAGTATAATACGAACTAAGAGCTTTATGCCCACATCGATGTACTGAAGCGCGTTCGAATTCAAAAACTTCACTGGCTTCGCTAGGTTCTTCCAACGAATGAAGATGCTGCTCCATCGAAAAAGGCTGTTGAATATAATCCCGAGGGGAAGTGCAAAAAGAGACTTTCGAAACTTTGTCGGAAGGACCAAAACAAAAAAAAAACCCCTTTTAAGCTCATCATAAAAAATTGGAGAAGAAGCGTAAAAGACTACTTCAAAATCCATTTTAAATTCGGTCAATAACCCACGCGTGATGCCACAAATGACCTACTAGTTAAGTTCTTCTTTATAAAAGATCACAACACCAATCATTGTGCATTTTACTATTAATAGCAAACCGGACAGTAGTGAAGCGCTTCCGTTCCCTTTTGTTATTGGACAGCGCTAATTGATGCAAATCTTTGTTTACTTTTCATCTGCAGTTTCTCTATTCAATAGTAAAATGGTTGTGTAATTTGAATCTGATTTGCAAACAAAAAATTGCAATCGTTTCTGAGACTTTTTTGCTTTATCTTTGTCATACTTATTTACTTTGCACGTTTTGTAAAAATTTAAAATTATATATCTTTAAGTATAACTATACACAGAACAAAACTACATAAAATTTTTTTCAAACAAGTTTTTGTTCAAAATAATTTAATTTTTAGTAAATTTATTGAATAGTCTCTAATAATATTTTAATTTGATTTTTAAACTAAACAAAATTATTGCCTAGACAATTAAAATATTTAACTAGCCCAACAAATTCTTTTAACTGAAACTAAAACTATAATTTTTCAATTAAATTTTTGCAAATTTGTTTGTCTAAATTTACAATTTCCGTTGTAGCTCGTAACTGATTTTACAATTAAATTTTTTCTGTGTAAGAAGTATTTCTTATAGTTGAATAAAAAAATATTTATGGACGGTGAATGCATCATGATGCTGCAGTTTTTTTGTGCAATTCAAGTCAATATCATGACTGGTACCTTTGGACACATTTTTCTCAAGTTCCATACTTGGTCTTAAAGGAATCCTTCACAAAGCGTTTAGGGTAAATATAAGTTTGCCACTTCTTTTGTAATTCCTACAATAAATATTTGCGACCACATAAGATATATATATTCTAGATCCTTAAAAATATGGAAAGCCATTATGAAAGTCCATCTGTACGTATGTTTAAATCAAGTTCAAGTTCTTCTTAGCAGTAAATGCAGCTTTTAAGCTTTTTGTATAAGTTGGCATGTAACGAACTTTATTTTTAACTTTGGTGACCCTTAAGGAATTTTTCTGACTTTTAGAATTAAAGGGCCGATTATATATATGTTTCAGTCAAAAAGTCTCAGTTTGTTGGCCAGTTTAGTTATCGTGCAGTGCAGCTTAACAATGTTCATATTTATAAAAAATTTATAACAAAACTTTATACAGAAATGTAATGAATTCTAAATGCAAAGGGTATGTATAATTCGGCTCAGCCATATATAGCATTCTTCCTTGGTTTTTATTTACAGCAACTTATTGCTGCAATTTTAATCATTTATTAATGTTTTGTTATTGTTTCTTGTTCCTATTATGGATCATGTTCCTATGGTGTGAGAATTTATTTTTGTTACTTTTTTTGTGAACTTGGGTGGCATTAGTTTTGAATCTCATAAAAAATTATAGAATAAAACTTAATTTATACGTACATATATATATATAAATTGATTTTAGGGAAAATTGTTTAAAAGTCCTTTGCTTTGTGTGAAAACAATAATGCAACCTGCATTTCAAATTGCGTTTGTTTAATGTTTTGTTGTATCGAAATTTGAGATATTCTTTCATTTTTTCAAACAATAAATATTCATTTCTAAAATATTTTTATAAATATGTACATACATACATATGCATGTACACAATGTACATACATCATTGTTTTGTTTAATTGTGTAACACAGGTGTGGCCTGGTTGTAGCCACAAAATCCTTTAATGTAAAAATGAAACAAAACAAATTTTCAACATTGAATTTTTCAATATAGAAAATAACCTTTTCAAATTTTTACAGCGTTTATTTTAATACCAATTTTTTTGCGTTTTAGCTGGTAAATGGGGTTCCCGGTAGTGAAAGAGAACCATTATAATAACCTTTATAAAAGCTGAGGTTTTGATGGCATTGATTCTTTGTATAATGAAAAATTGTTTGAGATTAGGCCAACACTTGAAGTGTATTCTGTACCAAGTTCGAATAGGGGCTAGAGGGAGCTAAGGATTACTGCAGTATTTTCAATGGGCTTCGTTGTTCAGCCAAAATTCTTACATGTGCCAAGTTTTTTTTAAATTATCTCTTAAAACTTGGCCTGTACTTTAATAACAAAGTCAGTTTATACTAAGCAAGCTAGCCAGGCGGACGGATTGTTAATAGAAAAGAAATGCATAGAGCGGTATTCAAAAAAATTTTTAATTTCGTTTTAAAACCTTATGTTCAATTTAGCGAAAGATACTGAAAATCCTCCAAAACTAAACAGAAAATATCAACATTCAAAAAACATAAAGTTACCTGGCTGGGACATATTTTAAGAGCCATATGCCGATATTTGCTACGCTATACATAAATGGAACAACAAAAAAATAAACAAGTAAGAACGCTATATTCGGCTGTGCCAGATCTTTTATACCTTTCAACATGGCATTTTTATATACCCAGCATTTTGATCTACCCGAGTTATTTCGTACTGCAAATTTTATAATAAAATAACCCTCTTAGGTTTACAACGGCGAAGTTGTATAGGGTTTTACCCTAATTTTTTTAAATTTTGTATAGCAGCCCCATTAGGGGGTAACTATGTTCTAGGAAAATGTTTCCACGGAAAAACGAGTTAGTGTCAGTGCTACATTTGACCTATCGCGGGGCACCCTGGAAGCTATAGGGGTGGATTTATTACAATTTCCCCAACTTTGTATGGCAACCCTCTTAGATGATGGAGATAGCTGGTAAGTATGTTCTAAGAATGTGTTTGGAAGGGAAAACTAATGAGGGTCTGTGATACATTTAATCCCTCTAAGGGCAACTCTATGGAAGTTGTGGGGGTTTTTAACCTAATTTTTTAAAATTGTCTATGGCAACTCTGTTGAGGGCTGGAGATAGGCGGTAAGTATGTTCTACAATAATTGTAGAAGCACTCTGGAAGCTGTGCGAGTGATTTAAAAAAAATTAAACTTTGTATGGCAACCCTGTTAGGAACGAAGATAGGGTGCAAGTTGTATGTTCTAAAAAGATGTTCGTGAAGAAAAATTAATAGGATTCGGTCGTACATTGCATCCGCGTAGAGGCAACTCCGAGGCAGCTGTAGAGGTTTTTATGTACACATTTTAGAGAAATAAACAGAAGAAGTCGTGGTTCTTGGCTTATATCTCGGTCAGTTATCGGACAATTTTACTGCATTTCAACAGCGATTTGAAACCACTTGCGGGTCTATTAAACATCGAGGGGCTTAAAAAAGATAATTTTAACCATAACCCGGGCAGACGGACACACGGACATTGCTAAATCGACTTTCCTATCTATAAGGACCAAGAAAATATATACTTTATGGGGTCGCAGATGGATAATAAAGAAATTACAAATGGAATGACAAACTTATACACTTATGTGAAGGGCAAAAAAATGCAGAAGCACCATAAGCAATGAAAAAACTTTCGATCATTAGAAAATAACAGGCAGCAATGGAAATTCGATGTAAAAAATTTAGAATTTTGATGGAGTTCGAACATAACAATTATAGGTCGCAAACTTTAATAGGAAAAAGATTTGAAAACTTTTTAGACCATTTTTCGCGAGTGGTTATAAAAAAATCAATAAAAATGTTTCTTTAAAAAGAGTTAAAAAAATATTTAATAGAAATAATTTGGCTTAAAATAGTTCTTTATGCACTCCGACATTCAAAACATTTTTTATAAGGCAAAAGAAAATTATTAACATAACGGTTAAGTTATAAACAAAAATATTTATTTCATTTCAAATATAATTTTACTCTAGGCTAGAAAAAAATATATATACTTATGTACACATGTATGAATGCATGCATGATGAAGGAACACATACCAATCAAAATTGTCATATGAAAATCTCTTAAATCGTACAGATTTCAAAACTTGTACCTACAAAAATTTTTAATTTAAGCCAAGAAAAGGGAAAATTGCCTGCTAGAACAGATACTCGTAAATCACTTCAAATGTGGCCTTGATAAAATAGAACTTGTTACAAAAGTTACAATCACAAAAAAAGAAACAAAAAAATTAACGCATTAATAAGCTTAGAGACGCATTAACATGTGCATATAGAAAAGTAAAATGTTAAAATAAAAATCCATGCCTAATTACACTTGTAAATAATTAAATGAAAGATATATGCAATAGATTTATTATTTATATAATTATATTTATGAATATGAAATGGGGATCACTTCAGTTACAATTAAGAACGTAAACGCAACTTTCTTGAATGACAGAACTATAAATGAGTTTTAAAATAAGATAAAATATTATATGACAACAGCTGGCGACAATGTTCCCTTAAAGGCAAGAGATAAAAAACCATTAAAAATTTCATTATAAACCAAAAAGAATTATCCCCTTTTCTTTAAGTAATTAATGCATGGCGTAACAAATAAAAACCAAAAAAAAAAAATAATTTGGAAAACAACTTGAAGTTATAAGAGTTATAAAGGGGAACAAGTAATTTTATTTTTATGATAAAAAAAGACATGCTTGAAAATTAACAAAATTCCAATTTTAAAAATCTTTTGAAAAAATGCATTTAAGAACACAAAATAATTATAAAAAATTGTCTGCTTAACATGTGTCTTTTTTTTAAGAGTTTTTAAGCTTTACTTTTACTTTTGCTTATCTGTTTTACTGTAACTTAAAAGTAATCTTGAAATAAAACTTACATTAAAGAAGTGCGGCCTTAAACGTCCAATCGAATATTTTGCAATATCCGTTGTCAATTGACTGACAGCAGCTCCAAAACCGAAAATGCCCACTTTCTTGTAACATTCCACCATCCAATCGGGAATTTCATAGTCCATAAAAACGTATCGCCTTGTAACTGCATTGCCGTTTGAAAGCTTTTTCTGATTATTCGATTGAGCAATTTCAACAATAAATATCTTGAAATATAAAAATAGAAAAAAATTTTATGTTATATGTATATTAATTGTTTGAAATAAAAAAATAAAAAAGAAAAGTGCATAAAATTTTTTCTATTTTTTACGGGAAACGCCATGGTCAAATCAATTATCATATCGTGTTATTGAGAAAATATAGTTTAAGCCCCTTTAAATTTTTTATTTTTTTTATGGAGTTTGACACACTAACGTTTTCTCTTCAATGACTGGGGAAGTGTCAAACTCCATATAAAGCAAGAACAAAGTAAGGGCGGCAAAACTATACAGCGATGCCACCACTCAAAACACCAAATCTTTAGTTTTAGTGCCAAACTCTTTTTCAAAGCGGCTGTATGACCCGTCTTAAACCAAAACTTTTCTTAAGTACACATATGGTTTATAAAAAATTATAAACTCGTATTGTTTAACTAAAACTAAAAATTTTTATTGGTTCTTACACCAAATCATAAGTAGACTTTTAACAAATTCTTAAAAACCCGCATGAATATTTCCTGCCTTTATGTAATAACTTCAATAAACTTACTGAGAATTATTATAAACAAACCCAAACATTCAAGAGTTCTTTCAAAAATGCAACAAGCCATTTTTCGTTATTCAACTGTTTTGATTTTCCTTTTCCCTTATATATCTGGATAACCATTGGTTAATACAAAATGTATTATAAGGGCTACTGAAAACAAAACCTTTTTATATTGAAACAATTTCTAAATATTAGGAAAATCTGAATTATATTTGGAATTTACTGTAAAACTAAAATGTTTAGTTTTTGCTTAAGAAAATACTTGTGGGGGCGCATGGTGTACAATGGATAGGATTCAGTTTGAAACAAGTTTACGAATATACTAAAAGCATTTGGCAACTTAAATAATACTTTTAAACAAAAAATTTGACATTTCGCTGCCATTATCCACAAATGCTCACTAATTTGGAGGGTGGTTTGTGTAGATAAAAACATCTGTTGTTTTTAATACTTCTTCTCCTGTAGCTTGCTTCCTTGCTGAAATTTAAAATTGTTGTTGTTTATAAGCATTTAAAAGCTTACAAATAACGTAAATAGTTTACCATAAGTCAAGGGATATTATATATGATAATGAAACACTTGATTACACTGTGAAAATATGTTTGCATGAGTGCCAAGCATATGGTTGCACAAAATAACATACACACAAAAACACATACTTTTATACCGAAATTGACCCAGTTCTTTCTGGTATGATTTGCCATGTTGTAAGCAAAATACAATTCTTTAAAAACAATATTTTATAGTTTTTTAATTCGAACTTTCTGTATCATAATTTATACTTTTTTCGCATTTAAGTTCGTTATTGAAATTGTGATAGCCAGGAATGGAAATTTTTATTAAAAATTAAGTGATTCCGATACAAGCCGTGTGTAATGCATTTTCGAAATCAGCTAAAATTTCTCGTCATCACTTTCTTTTCGGTACTACACTAAGTTCAACTTTAATTTATTTTATTTTAACAAACTTTAACTAGAATTTGAATACAAGAATTATAGTTATATTCTTTATTGTTCCCACCGAACTAAGTCCACATACAACCTCCAACAATATACAGCATGTCCGCCGGCAAGGTACTTTGCTTTGCCGCCATTTTGGTAAACATTAGTCTAGACAATTCATATTTGGCAGTCGTGAAGTAGGAAAATATTCGATAAACCAACGTGCTTTAATCGTTAAACCATTTTATTTTTAAAAATCAATCACAATTATTGTGACGATAAAGATAGTGACGTACATTTTTTGTGAGAAACAACGTGCCAAAAAGACGCACTCATTATCGTGTAGTAAATGATTTTGAAGAAAGAGGGGCTGTAGCTGATAGGCCCAAGCATGGACCACATCGTACTGCAACTTCGGCTGAAAACATCACTGCTGCATAGAAAAGTGTTCAAAACAATCCATCAACCTCAATTTGATGCTGTGCTTAGGAGCTTTGTCATCAAAGAACAACTTTTGGCCACAATTTTGCACAAGGAGATGCAATTGCTTAAGCTTAAGATTCAGTTGACATAAGGGCTTCTTCCAAAAGACCATTTACGCCGCCGTACATATGCCAGGAGGATGTTACAGCTTGTCCATGACAACCCCGAATTTCAAGAAAAAATCATAATGAGGAACGAGGCACATTTTCTTTTGAATTGATATGTGAATACACAGAATAGTCGGTTCTGGGCAATGGAAAACCCTAAAGTTATTAATCAGTCACCTTTGCATCCATTAAAAGTGACAGTCTGGTGTGCAATTTCGTCAGGAGGAATCATTGGACCTTACTTTTTAAAAACTGAAAACGGCATAACGGTAACTGTCAATAAGGGGCGCTATTTTTGTATGATTGAAAACTTTTTAATGTCGCAATTGCATGCTTTGGGCTTGGTTAGCATGTGGTATCAACAAGATGGTGCCACATTGTATGCAGCCAGGATTACAATGGAATTAATGCAAGACCTCTTTCCACAACAAGTTATTTCAAGAAATGATGTTGATTGGGCCTCCACGGTCGCCTGATTTGACTGCCATGGAAATCTTTTTTTGTGAGGATATCTATGCAAACATACCAAAAACGCTGAAGTAATTCAAGCAATTTATTCGTGATGAAATTAATAAAATACCACGTAAATTGTGTGAGAATGTAATGAAAAATGTGCTCAAAAGAACTCGCAGTTGTGAGGCTAACAGAGGCGGACATTTATCTGATATTGTATTTCATACATAATTGTCGACATTAAATAAAACACTTATCAATATAAGATACATTCTCTTTCGTTTAATCAAATTAGTATACTTTGCCTGCGGACACCCTGTATATTAAACTTTCATTAGTTGATTCCCTTTTTATCTTCTTTGTTCTTTTTTATTTTTTCTTTGATCTAAGAGTTATTTTTAACAAATTTTCAATATGGCAAACATAAAAAATCCTGCCATAATAAAATTTTGTAAATATTTAAAAAAACCAAATCAAACAAATCGTATTTGTGTTTTTATTTATTTATTTATTTATTTCAGTTCTTCATTTTGTAACAACAAAGCCTATAAGGCCAATTAACTTATTACATAATAATACAATATTTATAAAAATACCGACTAAGCTAAAAAAAAAAACAATTTAAAGATTTACATTTTTCTTTCTTTCTTTCCTGGCTCCCCAGCCGTTTAACAAAAAAAAACTGCTAAGAAAAAATAGAATATAACAAAACCAAAAGGTCCAACAAAGCAACCAGATACAAAAAATTATATATTTGATAAGTATTCTAATAATTTGCGACGAAAAACATAAACTGAAAAATTAAAGTTTCTTAAGCTACTTGGAAGACCGTTAAAGTAACGAGCAGTACGTATTTTAAATGCTTTTTCAAACAGCTGACATGCAATTCTTGGAATAATAATTTGCGGATTTCTTAGAGACCGCGAAAAATTAAACATACTGCACAACGATGCAGGATTACCATTTTTAATAGTACCATAAAAAACAAGTAAACATCTAAGTTGTAAAAATTTCTCAAATGAACAGCCGAGAAATTGTTTCACATATTCTGAAACATGATCATGTAAATTGATATTGTGAACATATCTAACAATCATGTTAACAGTCCGCTTAAGTTTAACTAAATTAGATGCATTAGTACCAGAAATGACCTCAAGTCCATATAAGATAATGGGCATTAACAACCCATGGGCCAATTTTATTTTTATATAATAGGGCAGGAACACATTAATCGAATACAACCTTCGCAAAATACCAATAATTTTACATTGTATACTATTAAAGTGAGGAACAAATAATAATTTATCATCAACCATAATACCCAAAATTCTAAGTTGTTCTACAAATTCAATTGAAACCCCACTAAGATGTATGAAGAAATCATAAACAAATCGGTTTGCCCCACCAAAATACATAGCCTTAGTTTTTGATATGTTTAAAACAAGTTTATTTGATAGAGTCCACTCTTCCACTCGAGCTAAACTGTAGTTAACATTATTTTCTAACACATCCGGGAAATCCCGATTGCATTTAAATAACATATAAACATCGTCCGCATATATATAAGTTGCACAAATAGAAGAGTTTAAAAATTGAGGAAGGCTATTCAAATACAGTATAAATAATAATGGACCAAGGACAGAACCCTGGGGAACACCAGTTGCAATACATTTAATTCCAGAATTAATACCATTAATGGAAACATATTGAGACCTATCACTCAAATACGAATAAACAAGTTTACATGCCGATTTAGAAAAATTAAACTCATGGAAAAGCTTCAAAACCATATTAGAATGATCAATTGAACTAAACGCTTTTGAGATATCAAGTGAAACCAACAGACAAATTTCATTTACGTTTAAGCTATTTCTTATACTATCAGTCATGGATAGAAGTAAAGAAGTCGTATTATGGAAAGGCCGAAAAGCATATTGAGATTCAGAAAGGATGGGTGAAACAAAAGACATGATCTGCATTTTCAAAAGGTGTTCAACAACTTTAGAAAGCGCTGGCAAAATAGAGATAGGTCTCAGATCGTCAGGACTATGAACCACTTTAGATTTAGGAATAGGCACAACACGTGCAGTTTTCCAAGCTATGGGAAAGACAGAAGTAGTTAAAATTTTATTGATAAAAGTTAGCATATATTTCGAAATGTAAGGGTAAACTAATTTAATTGATTTAATGGATATATTATCAGTGCCAATTGACTTCGATCTGACTTTACTCAAAGCACAAAGCAATTCATCCGCAGTCACACAACGAAAAGAAAAAGCCAAATCTTTATTCGGAAAATCCTCAAAGTTTAAGGAACCGCCATTCCTTAAGCCGCTATCGGAGACAAAAAAGTTATTAATAGATTCAACATCAAAATCATGGTGGATATTCTGATCAACAGCACAACCAGCAGACTTAAGGACTCTCCAAAGACCGGAACAGTCCAGGCTACCAAAAAGTTTTGAAAAGTATTTTCTTTTTTCTCTACGTATAGCATTTTTCAAACGATTACGATATTTGCAAAAGATTCTCCAATTATATTGAGAAGAATCTGTGATAAAAGCTGAGTATGCTAGATCTCTGTATGCACGAGCGGAACTCACCTCTTTCGATTTCATCCAAACATCATCTTCACAGCGAATAACTTTCTTCTTTAATGGCACAAATTTCAAAAACTGTTCAAAAAAATAGGTTAACGTCAGACATTGATCATCTACATCATAAGCATCAAAATCAGAAAAGTTGAACTCAGACAAAAAGGAGAAAAATTCATCCCAATTGATAGAACTAAAATCGTAATATTCAACAATTTCTTGAATATGATCAATCTCAATTGAAAAAGCGGCAAAGATTACTGCGTGGTGTGAGAACGAGGGACATTGCATTTGATCTGAAAAAGTCATAATTGAACGGCGACTTAGTAGCCAATAATCTATAAGTGAAGTCGAACCATGAGCAATATCAATATGGGAAGGTTTGCTATTATGTGAAATGCTTAAGTTATTTCTGGCACACATTGACCGAACATTAATTGATTTAGACACATCAAACAAATTATAATTAAAGTCACCAACAATTATAATATTTGAATATCTAGCTAACAGCTGATGATGCTTTTCCTCAAAAGAAGTAATATTGCCATTAGGAAGGTAAACCACGCCAAATAAAATCTTAACATTATAAATAAGTAGCTCAATAAAGATCGTCTCACCAATACCAAGTTCAGACATACTAAATACCAAGCGGTGTTTTAGTTTGTTGGATACATAAATACCCACTCCACCACCTCTAGAGCCCAAGCGATCATTTCGGTAAAATTTAAAAGTCGGAATATTAACAGATCGTGTCGGTATGTGGGGCTTTAACCATGTTTCAGAAATGCCAACAATATCAAGCCCTGTTTGATTAAAAATACATTTTAATTCATCAACTTTCGAAAAACCGGCAGATGGTCGTATACTTTGACAATTTAAATGAGCCGCCTTGAGCTGATGCATATACGGTCGCAAACTATTCTTCATGTAAGAAATATTGCCTATTGGACCTAGGTTATTATCAAGTGACATCATTAACATATATTACAGCGGGGAACCAAAACAGAAAACTAACAAAAATTATTGCAGCTAACTTTAAACTTACACAATAATAATAATAAAATATATAAAAAAGCATTTTACCAAAATCACTATAAAAATCATCAGCTTTTTAAATTTTCAAAAAAAATAATAATAAAAAAAAAAAAAAAAAATATTAAGCATAATAAAATAAATTACTCATTAAGAGAATCCTCCTTCTCCAACATCACAAAGGAGCCTCTCACACTCCATAAAGTTCCTCATAGTTTTAGAGCCATCAGGGTTTATTATGGAAGCTTTAGGTTTGTCTGTATTGTACACTTTAAATTTCTTTATTAACTTTTTAGCTAGGAGCTGTTTGCAAATAAAATTAATTTTTGCTGCCATAGGAGAGAAGTGATCATTTAGGTACACTCTTGAGTTAATGTCACTATTTGTTATATCGCAAAGTTTCAGGGAGCGAGTTTTATAATATTCAGCCATCAAGCGATCACGAAGGCGCACATTAATAAATTTGATTAAAATCGATTTGTTCTTGTTCATATAACATGTGTGAAAAATGTCACAGGTATTTATATCAATATTATAAAATGCACACAAGTCAACGACTATTTTCTCAAGATTACTAATGTCAGGCGGTAAACCAAAAACAACCACATCCGCTCTATTCATCCTATGGTGGAGTAAGTTATTTTCAACTTCAAGTTTTCTTACTTTGTTATCCACACTGGAGTCCAAACTTTTCACATGTTGAAAACAATTTGCAACGTCCTCCTCAAGTTTAGAAAACTTCAGAAGACAGTCAGCCCGTATATCAGAACCCAACATTTCAATTCGTTTATTTAAGTCTTCCCTTTGCACCATAATTTCTCTGGAAATGCTGTCCAATTTTAAGTTGATAAGACGAATATGCTCAGCCAAATCACCAGAAGATTGTGCATTGTTTTTACAATCATCACATCTATATGAGACACCACTGTGCTTAGCAATTAAACTGCAAAACTGCTCAGATACACCAGCGCAGTGTATATGACACCACTGCAAACAACTTTCACATTGAATGCTTCCACCCTTACCAATATCCTTCTTGCACTTAGAACAAAACACCTTTTTTCCAGTCATCTTATGGTAAAAAGTTTTAATCACGAAAAAATATTCAGCAACAAAATAAAAAAGTTAGGTTAATGGCGCCAAAACAACAGCAGCAGCGGGAAAAAATTTATCCAGTCTTCGGCAAAGAGAAAAACACTTCCAAATAACAAAAAAAACGGCGGTTTTATCTTTATATCCAGTTTATTCAAACTAATAAACAATTTTTCTTAATTTTTTAAACAACTGCAACTATTTATATATTATTTTTTTTTAGAAAACTTAAGCAGCAGATGAAATGATAACTTTACTCAGTCAGTGTTGCCATTATTTTATAAACTTTATTGAAATAATATTTATCTCTCTACATAAATTTTCTTGTTTTTAATTTAATCTGGCATAGGAACCACATGCGTTATATACAAAACAAAAATACCACATCACGTGTTCAAATACTTTTCAAGGGGTTTTTGTGTTTTTTAGGTTTAAAAGTTTAAGTTAAATTTTTTAATCTAACACCTAATAAAGTACATTAACATATTTGTTGTGTTTTCTATTGAGTATAAAGGTTATAAGTAAGAACAAACAAACTTATCAAATAATTTATGTGAATTTGAATAGTAAGTAACATCATTAACTCAGTACTAATAGACAAGCAAAGACTTTAAAAATTATTTCTACTTCTACTGTGTTCCATAGAAGTAAATAGAAATTATTTAATTACCCAATAAATTAAACTTAAGAGTAATTTTAAAATTGCAAAGTTATTGCTTTAAATTCCATTAAATATTTTGAAAAAATTTAAAAAAGTTTTGCTGTTTGCTACACTTTTACATAAACTCAATTAGATCGCTAAAAAAGAATTTTTTTTAAAAAATATTTTTTATTATTGAATCTTTAGTTTTGTAAATTAACAAAAAAATATTCTTATCTTAAAGCTACATAATTTATATTACTCCAGACGGTGTCAGACTAAAGTTTTAGTTCTTAAAATAAAGTAAATCAATTCCAAGGGGTTTTTAGCTAAGTGTAACAGTGCTCTTCCAAAAAATAAAACAAAAGTAAGAAAAAGAAAATATTTTGCCAAGTATTTTGTGAGTCTCTTAAAACTGTTCGAATACTTTTGAAAAAGGGGTATAAACATCGATCTACACGAAATCAACTGGTTTTTTGACCAGAGTCTGTGTCTAGTATCATGAAAGTCAGTAAAAACCTGGATTCGGTAGTGGCCAAACTTTTACAGCAGCGATTACGACGTGTTTGTGATAAATACTAAAATTGACTACCTTGTGTGCTTTCCGAATAATACAGGGTATCGATTGAAAAGCATTAGTGAATTGGCTGCACGTATTAATATTGGAAAACCTTTAGTAGCAAACAAGTTAACACGCTTAGCCATTCCTTGAATCAGTTCCACGTTGGTATATTTCTTTGGAAATGAACTAATTATTAGCTGGAGTGTAAAGGATCAACGATTTGGAACAAGCGGGGTAAACAGGACTATTTTAATATAGAAAACCAGCGTAGGCAACACTTGCGGACGAATTACTAAGAAAAACCGGGGAATGGATTGACGGAGGAAACAGATCTTTTTTACAACACATTTTGGAGACACTTGGAGGCTAGACGAAGGAATAGGAATTGCCTAATCCTCAAATGAAGGTTATTATTTAATTTAATAAATTCAAAACAGCTTTTGGAAAGAGTTTCCGATCCTAAAAAAAGTTATTTAATATATATAATTAACGTTAAAAAGATCGACAGAGTTGTATTGAATAATTTAAGGCAATTTAAGAACATAACAGCTTCCAGGAGGAAAGATACCTTGGGGCAGATGTCCAAGCAAACAAACCTACTATTAAACGTACGGTTCCAGGGCGAGAAAAGAAAGGGACTGTGCCTCTTTGTTTAAAACTCGGATACTGAGGTGTAGTTTTGCCCATTAGACCATGGAATATTGATTTTAGACCCGAGAGTACCAAATCGATGACAGTGGACTATTATTGGTTACCTTAAACATGGCCAAGTACACGTTGTATGGCTGTCTGGTCACTGCGCAGTAATTGGAAACGAACGGGAAAATTATCTGGCCTTTAAGCTAGGAACCTGCAGGCAGTGAATACTAAGAATCCCGCGTCCATTGCTGTGACGAAGGTTTTTATTGAAGAAGGAAGCGGGAATTACCTATAGGGATCTGCGAAACACAGAAGTGTTTTAAAATGATTACAATACTTTTGGGCGACCAAAGTGAGGTTAAAACCCAGAAAATCCTGAATTTGGGGCACCTTAATCAAGACATATTTTTAGTGGATTAATGCGACACTCAAAGTCATAGCATACCTCCATCGTATGGGGGTTGTGGGTTACAACATATGCAAGATATGTGAAAAGGACCTTAATAAGGCATTTCCTGCGTCGTTGACAAACTTTTGCACAGGCAATAGCCCACCTTTTGAATCTAACGGTAAACCAGATGTCACTTACTTGAGATGTGTAAAAAATAAAGTTTTTTTATCCGAATTTCTGTAAATTTTCGCTCTGCTATTTTACAGGGAAAATACAAAAAATTAATCACTGCCTTAGGTCAGCTTCTTGGCCTTTTACTTACTGCAACTAAGCAAATTCTTTACTTGTTTTTTAGGTCATACCCATACAAATTCTAACTCAGCAAAAAGCTTAAAGTTAATGAGTGTAGATAACTTTAAATAAAATGTGTAGTAAAAAAGGCAGAAACAATTTTTAATATATCGCAGGCTGCGCGTCTTCAGCTGACGCGCCCTAAATGTCAGAATTTCATATATTCCATCTTTTATAACTTTATTAGCAATTATCGAACTTAATTCCCCCGGCGTACATTAATAAACTAGGTGAAACAGCCACACCTTGGTGCTAGTGCTGCCGGGAAAAACCCCGTTGCCAGCCCTGAGTTGAGTTTTAACTCATCCAGTACTGATTATTTGTAAGGTCACTTCGATATGCACGTGATATTTGCAATTACCTGGACTCTTACTTGTAGAGTTGCCGATAAAAATGTCGATCTATTTGATCTGAGCCTGGTAACGTTACTCGCTTTCAGCATTCCTAGGTGACTGGTTTCAGCATATCTAGGTAGTTTTTCTGAATTTACATCTACTGATGGCAAAAAAGGCAATACTATCTCATATCTGCTTAATTGAGTAGAGTTAGAGTAGCGGTAGTTATGGGGAATGTTTTGAATATACTCAAGTGTATACATGAACAGTCGTTAGAGGTACATAGATACACTGTGTGTGTTCTTGCAAAACCACATGGGGCCGCTTGTTGGACGAAAAAGTATTCGACACGTACCTGAAAAGTCATCAGGTAAGACAGCATGGAAAGAACTACTGTAAACCGTGCTACATCTATCAAACCTAATATAAAAAAATTTAACAGAAAACCCTTTGCAAACTGAAACCCCCTATGATTGCGCCGTTAATTTTGAAAGTGGTATAAGTCACTTTTTCAAAAAAAAATTGAGTTAATGGCAACACTAAATACAATTGAACGTTATCTTTTCATACCTTTAAATATTTCGACTAAAATAAAAGTAACTTATACCCCTTTCAAAATAAACGGCTCAATTATTAACTTTGCTCAAAACAAAAATTAAAAGAATTGGTTGTGCAGGAAAGAAATTAAAAATTTAGGTTTAACCCGGACTTGAAAAATATTCATTATAAAGCACTTCTTTTGCGAAATCATTGTTTCTTTCAACAAACATATGACTTATTTAAAATAAGTTACTTTAAGGAGATTAAATCTGTAGTTTAATGAGATAAAATGTAACGAAAAAAAATCGGATTTAAAACGTGCATTTCATTTTTGTGTTGCAACTAGATCCTGTCCCGTTCAAGAATGTAAATATCGAATTTCACTTTCCCACTTGAATAGATCAATAGATCATTTAGTCATCAGGTTTGTAAATGACTCAAAATATGCATGTATGAAAGTATGTTTGTACATTAATGCTGAGTGAACCGTGTTCAGTAAACGCACATACTCACATATTTACACAAATTTCGAACCCCTTTTATTTGAAAAGGTTATGTTGTTTTTAAAATAAACAAATATCGAGAAAATAAATAAACAAACAAACTATTATAAACAAATTCCCATTTCAAGCAACAACAATATGTTGTCAGATTCATTCAAGATTCGATAAGAAAACACAACCGGAGTGTCAGATGCAAATAATATAACATAATTTTTGAGTGTATATTTCAAATTTTCCTAAACATAATTTGCGGCATTTCTAAATTACAATTTGTCATATGATGGTTGGTTTAACAACAGACAGCTGTATTAATCGAATAATGATAAGGCCTTTTTGTATTTGACCTAAAATAAACTCAAATCAGGATATTAATTTTTAATAGTACTACTAAAGTTGTAAAGTTAAATCAAACAAATAAAATGAAAAGGTATATTTTGTGCATAACTAAACACCTTTAGAAAAATGTTTGGGTATTAGATTAGATTAGGTAGAACAGGCAGTCCTTAATGAAGAGAATACAACCCCCTTCTGTCCGTTAATTTGATCCATTTATGTTCTAAGTATGCAGAGAAAGATAGAAAGAATGGTTGAAAAGGGCCACCCTTATCCTTACCTTAAATATATCCAACCCCTTATTATAATTGAAAGCAAAAATCGTGTTCTTTTAGTTTTAAACTATTTTTAAACTTGAAAGTTAAATTTTACTCTTAAGTTTAGTAGTTCATCAAAGTAATTTCTTTTATGCCTTTATCTCTTAATATATACAAAAAACTATTAAAAAAAAACATTTTTAAGTACTTACCACACCAATTGGTAGCCCCATACCAATAAAATACAACATCCAACTTTTAACCGTTGAATCTTTAAAGGGATGCATCAAAGATTCATCATCGCAAAAGAAACCACGTTTATAGGAAGTACCCCATAAATAAAAGCATAAAATTGGAAAACCAACTGTAAATAAAGAAAACCCAAAGAAAAAGGAAATTAGTTTTAATATTAAAACATTATACAAATCACAAATATGTTTATAAATACATTTTTTGAAATTAACGGAAAAGATATACAAATCTTGACGAAACAACTTCCTTAATAAAATATTTGCAAACATCGTTTTTGGGCAAGAGATGAACTTTCATATTTCAAAATTACATACATCGGCACTACAATTAGTGATAAGATTAATTTTCAAATATTATTATATGAAAGATTTCATGTGATCACGCGCGATTTATAAGAAAAGAGTGAGCAGGGCACATCATATGTACTAATACCACAGGGTGTCTGGTGGCAAATTTATATTTTTAAATACAGTTCTTTTAAAAAGTAATAAACGGTGCGTAGGGAGGGTGGCGCCGTTGGAATTATCGATTGTGCGGATTTCTCAGTTACGATGTCCCAGTGGTCGAGTGAGCATCGCACGTTAGCGGTGAAGACATTTTTTAAGAGTAATGATTTTTACGTAATGCTCGTCGACCATTTGGTTCAAAGTTCGGTTTTCGGCAAATACGTGATGGACCGAGTGTAAATTAATTCATTCGTGGATGCAAAGATTTTGCGCTACTGCTTCGGCTATGAATATCCCACGGTCAGAGCCCAGTTTATCTTAAAGGACTTCCAAAAACATTGAACTGGTTGAAAGCAGTTTACGTGAAAATCTGCGACTTTCAATACAGAAAAAAGCAGCCTCACTGGTACTTCCAAAGCGATTATTCATGAAATTTTAAAAAAGATATCAAATTCCACCCTTTTAAAATTCAAATCGTTCAAGAACTGAAAGAAAGTGACTTTGATTTACGCAAAAATGTTTGTGAAACGATGCTGGAGCGTTTTTGCACTGTAAGCCCCATTTTTTTGAGGAAACGAGGCTCATTTTCACTTAAACGGCCACGTGAACAAGCAAAACTGCCATTACTGGTCCCTAAGAACCCGCAACCGGCGATTAAGACATCAAAAACCATTGCATTGCCCCAGAGTAACTGTTTGGTGTGCCTTATCCATGCATGTGACAATTAGACCATTTTTTTATGAAAATTCTCGAGGCCAGGCGACGAATGTCAACGGTGAAAACTATCGACGCATGATAACGGAATTCCTTTTGACAAAATTGCGAGCTCATCTATTGTACTCTTCACACACGGGGCTTCAACAGGATGGGGCGACAGCACACACAGACAAAGCTTCTATGAATTTGCTTCGGGAAATTCCCCCTTAAAAACTGTTTAGTTGCTTTGGGGACATCCCATGACCACTGATGTCGCCTTTTCTAACTCCCATGGACTTTTTATTGGTGCTACCTCAAAGAGAGGGTTTATAATAGCAAACTACAATCTCTTTTGGTTTTAAAGGAAAATATTCGTCGAGAAATCAACTCAATTGAACTAAGTTTACTGCAGCGTGTGACGCACACCACAAGGCTCCGTTTTGAACAGTGTGTTCAACTCGACGGAATACATTGGGATGACATACTCTTTAAAAAATAACATTCGCATTCCCATTCTATAATTCAATGCTTTTAATGAAAATTTGTTGTGTTATTACGTTTTTATTTTAATTTGAAAATATAAATCTGCTACCAGACACCCTGTATTTACCCTACTACAGTAATTAGTAAACTTTCACTGAACACTAAACAGTTTGCAGTAATTAGTGAAGTTAGTGTGCAATTACTAGTTACTGCAATTATTTACAGTAATCAGTATTGAAGTTTTTTTAATACCATTAAAAATGTACTTACTACAGAAGTCTTTCCCAGTAACCACCAAATTGGCAATGCAAACTGAATTTCATTATCAGTACGAAATTACTAATTTCTAAAAGGTTTAATGAAGTATGTTCATATCTACATATATGGCCACAAGTAAATAAAAACCGCTTTTCAATTAATTTTTTAGCCTATGCTTTATAGGTTTAAAATTTTTTTAATTAAATTTAATTAATTCGAATTAGATTGCTTTGGTAATAATCCAGAATATATGACCTAAACAAAAAATGAACCAAAACCAAAATTGTTAGTTAAAAAAATTGCTGAAAAGTTTTTAATTAAGAACATAATTTTAAAATTAAAAAAAGCTGCCATAAACGCTTCAATGAGAAACTTTCCAAAATATAAGAAGGGGCTGCCTGTAATAATAATCATTAATTCATGTATAATTTGGTATTTTCTTAAAGCTTTCATTAAATTGCCTGACAAGCAACTAAATATTTAGAAAGTTTTAAATATCATCCCTCCTCTTATATAAAGAGAACAACAGCTTACAAATTACGCTTTAGTTATACATACATATATGTAACAACAAAATGTTGTAAGTAGCATAAGAATTTCATGGTACAATTGTTGCAGTATTTAGTTCTTTTTAAATATATCAAAATGCATAACAATTTACAGTGGGTTGAACGCATACCATCCGTTTGTCGGCTTATGTTGTCATAATCAGGGTCGGAAATGTAGATGTGCTGGCTGGTATTCTTTTTATACATTTGTTTTCAGAAAACTTCATTTTATCATATGTAGTACCAGCGACCTTTAACCAACAAACAAAATTTACATACATATTGGTACAAAAGAAGCCAAAAAGTTATACTAAAGATGCCTTTACATGGTAATACATGTATTACGACATGCAAAAAAGATTTTGTAGCATAACGCGAAGTCTTATCATAACGTATTTAGTAGGAGAGAATATGTATTCAAAATTTGACAAGTGTTTGGTAAATGTTTATTTTCTAAACAATTTTAAAAACTTATGTATTCTCATCACATCAGAGGTGTGAGACATTGGCAGCACTAACAGCATCTTATAAAGATGAAACAAAACACAAAAAATCAACGCAAAAGTTTTTTATGTTACTCTTGTTCATATTGTCGAATTTGAACCATCTGCAGTTACGTCACAAAAAAATAAGCAATTAAAACAGCTTTTGATTTTTTCAACACTATCCGTTAAACTTTTATTCTCTTTTCTTAAACACGGAGAGAATTTCATATTAGTTTATTTTCGCAAAGTCTAGATACTTTATATTACCATGTAAATCCACCTTATTATACGCCTTGACGAGAGAAATTCATGCCTAGACAAACGTCAAACTCGGTATATAAAGAATCCAGTATAAAAATACCAGATTTTTTTTTCAATTTTGACATTTGTCTAGGCATGAAGTTGTCTCGTCAAGATGTACAATTATAAGGTGAAATAATAGCATTGTGTGTTTCTTAGCATACTTTTAGGTACTCCGGTAGACTCGTGAGTATATATATGTATAAGATCGGGAGTCACGGGTTCGATTCCCGCCAGAGATTCTGGTTATTCTGCTTTATCCTATTTTCCTTACTTTTTAGTAACGGCTACCTGTTCTAAATTTCCTACTCTGGCTTACTTTTAGGAGGCTTAGTAAATGTTATTGTTCCAACATGTTTTACTTAGGAATGTTGAAAAAACTTCTTTTAGTCCCTGGCTTTAAAAAATTTTGAGGACTACTATAACGGTGCACAATGTATATGTATGTATTCCTACCTACTAAGTGACAGCCAGTTGAAATGAACGTGTAAAAATTTAAACACAGTGGTGATAAAGCATGTCTGTCCTTCCCTCTTGTTGTTTGTATTCTTGTAGTTAAAGAACAGCTCGCAAGTCGATATTTCATTCAGAAAATACATTTTCAAAAAATTTATAACAATTTTTTTAAACGTTTTCGTTTATTTATTAGTTGAACTGTTTGTTTTAAGAAAAAAAAGAAATCTTTTAAATGACTTGGTAGAATAAAATTATTTTTAAATAGGAACTTCATTTATCCTTGTTTAACAGACATACAGACAAACATTCTTTAATCGAATATATACTTAATTGGGCCCTGTCGGTAACTTCTCACGTTAAGGGTTTGAAAAGTAATATTTTAGAAAAGTTAACTTTTTCATTCCTGAGTATATTAGGGAAACCATAACAACCAATATTTCATTTTAAATTTGAAAATTTATATTTTAAATCGGCCGATAGCTGGTTTTGCCGAAATGCATTTGCCTCATTCAACTTTTTATGACCATGGTATAAAATGCAATTATGCGTAACACCTTCCAAAATCAATAACAGCACGACAACAGCAAGTTGAAGGCTACATATTGTTACCTTAATACAGAAAGGCCCTAACTCCTACTTTTGAAATTTTATTTGGCTAACCCTGGCATATAAGCAGAACAAAAAATCTGGGCTAGTTAGGGCCTTTCTACATAAAGGTAACGATATATAATAATACTAAAAATATAAAAATTTATTAATTTAAAAAAACTTGTGAATTGTTGATTCATTAGAGGAAAACGTTAGCAAGGCATTAAAAGGAATAGTTTTAAAACAGGTTTAACAATTGTATAGCAACGGGAGGCAGCAAATTGGTTCAAGCCTAAAAACCACTCCAAGTTTCAATATTCAGCTTTAAATATTTTTGCAATTATAAAGTAAAAATTTCTTATTATCCTAAACAAATGATAGGCTAGATTCTTCTCTCTATTATGCATTTGGATTCGAAATAAATTTTTTTTGTCGCTCTTTTTTTTACTGTGAAATTATTTGATCACAAATACCTCTTACTTTCCTAATTAAGGATATTTTAAACTTTCCGCCAAAAAACCTTGTGTTTTTATTTTAAAGTTGGCACAATATGATTTTGTTCTGAAAGCATTGCACTGTACGAGTAAAAAATAGCGACGGAGAAAACTCGATTCGATTAGAATTGCATACTTGGGGGTATTAGCAAGTTCATTGCAAAAATAATGTTTTTTTTTTGTAATGCGAATAGTCAAAAGACAATATTTAATCCCACAAAAAAACTAAATTTTTAAATGAGTACCTCAATCCTGGCAACTCTGTCGATTTTTTGTACAGCATTTTACTGAATACAAATGACTTTTTGTTATTATCCAGTTTTGACTTACAACGAGTATTATGCTATTTGCTTTAATAAAAAAACTGTTTCGTAGAAAAATTCCAATTCAATTCGTAAATGCATGGTCAATGTCTATTATGTCACCTCAGCTAAAGAGTAAAGGAAGAAAGCCTAATTCATTAGACATTTTTGTTTGTTTGTCCTCCTTGTAGTTGCTTTTCTCGTATGTAATTTAGGTAAGAAAGTATTAAGATAAAATTCAATTCATTAGTGACGGAACTCAAAATTCTCATTTATTCTATTCATCTGGAAGGAGACTGCTTTTTTTAAATCCAAGTAAGAAAAAGGTTAATTTTTAAGTCAATGACAAGCTTAGCCATGATTCTTTATTATGAAATATATTTAGGGGCTTTTTTTTAATGTGTTTGTTTTAAGGATTTTAATATGGGCAGACATATTTAATGGAAATATTTTTTACTGAATAGTATTTAACTGTTTACTACATAGTAAAAAAATTTGGAATAGAAGAACGTCATAATCGGTCAATATGGCCCATTTTAAACCCTACGGAAAAATATATTTTGCCAAAATGTAATTTGTTTTCTTTTGATTCGATTTAAGAAGATTTAAAATAGTTTATTATTTCAAGTATTCTTATATACACTAAACGTTATTCAATACAATAGATGCCTGGGAGAACAAAGCTGTTTTTGGTTTTGCGGAAGTGCATGCAGAGTAATTATATGTACAGGGTGTCTGGTAGCAAATTTATATTTTTAAATACGATTATTTTAAAAAGGAACAAACAGTGCGGTGGGAGGGTGGCGCCGTTGGAACTATCGATTGTGCGGACTTTTCAGTCGCATTGGTCATCGCGCGTTCTCTGTGGAGACATTTTTTAAGAGTAAAGATTGTTACGTAATTGCCTGTCGATAATGTTGTTCCAAGTTTGGCATTCGGCGAAAAAGTGACGGATGGAGTATATATTTAGTTCGTTCGTGCGTACAGAGATTCCTCGCAACTGCGTCGGCTATGAATGTCTCACGGCCAGGGCCCAGTCGATCTCCAAGGACTCCCGAAAACATTGAACTGTTTACGTGAAAATCCGCGACTTTCAATACGGAAAAGAGCAGCCTCGCTGGGACTTCCAAGAGAATATATTCATAAAGTTTTAAAAAAGAATCTGAAGTTCCATCCTTTTTCAAATTTGAATTGTTTGAGAACTGAAAGAAAGTGACTTTAGTTTACGCAAAAAGTTTTGTGAAACGATGTTGGAGCGTTTTCGCACTGTAAGTTCCATTGTTCTTGTTGACGGCCGCGTCCACGAGCAAAACTGCCATAACTGGTGTCCAAGAGCCCGCAACCCTCGACTGAAATATCAAAAACCATTTTACTGCCCCAGTGGTGCGCCTCATTCAGGCCTGAGATAATTGGACCATTTTTACACTTTAAAAATGAAAGCCGCATTTCCATTATATCGTTCAATGCTCTTACTAAAGCTTTGTATCAATTATTATGTTTTTAATATCAGTTCGAAAATATAAATCTGCCACCAGACACCCTGTATTTGAAACTTAGGCTATTTTTGATTTTATAGACATCTTGTGCTGGCCTCTAATAGACACTTGCATAAGAGTGCTTCGAATAAAATATTAGAAATTAAGCTTTATTTACGTGAAAAGATATATATTTCTTGTTGTAATCATTATTCATTCTTTGAAAGAAAAACTGTTCAGCGATGAAAATCAACTTAATCTTCTAACACAACAACACAATTGAGATTTGGAAGCAAAGATGTTACCAAAATATATTAATTATATAAAATATGAAAAGAAAACGAATATTTTTCAGCAGTTTAATTTAAGCCTGAGGGTCTTAAAAACATAAAAATATCATCTAAAACAGGTAAAAACATCTAAAGCTGTCATAAACAAAAATAAAAATAGTAAAATAGAATTGTCATTGAATTGCTCGTCTTTAACACCATGACATCCTCAGGTTTTCAATTGTTAGCAAATAGGAAAGCAGTCTTTAACTTGCTTCAGTACTTTATGTTATGGCCTGATCTTCAACAATCTATAGAAGTTTGTTTATTAATCCGTCCTTTGAAGAGTTGTAATATTCATTAAATTTTTTCATCTTTGAATTTCGTTTAGTTATAGGTTTGCTTAGGCTTCTGTTTAGGATCAATGAAAAAATGTGTAAAAAGAAATATATGATAATGGGGACTATGGGTTAAGAATTTATTTTAAAAACTGCATAAATAAAGGGTGTTTTTCATAGAGGCATATGACTGCCATGGCGGGCTCGGACGTATTCTTATCTGGAAGTCAACATTTCTATGACTTTTAAAATACTTGTGGCCGTATATCGGCAATAATGCGGAAAATATTTTCCTCTAAATGGTCCATCGTTTCGGGCTTATCGGAGTATATTACCGACTTTACATATTTCTACGGCAAATAGTCTAGCGGCGTTAAATCCCACGATCTTGGAGGCCAATTCACGGGTCCGAAACACAAAACTATGCGGCTACCAAATGTTTACTTCCATAAAACAATTGTGGCCCAAGCCATTGAGCATGTTGCGCCGTCTTGTTGCAAACACAGCTGCTGCACATTGTGCTTGTCCAATTTATGAACAAAAAAGTCAGTGATCATGGCTCTATAGCGGCCACCATTAGTGGTGGTGGTTTTGACCAGCGTCGTTTTAAAAGAAGTATAGACCAGTGACTTCACCAGCCCAAAAATCATACCAACAGTCAGTTCTTCTGGATGTAACAGTGTCTTAACAATAATTTGGGAATTATCATTACTTTAAATATTACAATTTTGTCTATTAACGTATCCACTCGAACGAAAGTAAACTTCATCGCTAAACAAAATTCGCTTATGAAAATCGGGATCAATGGCAACCTTGTTTTGGGCCAATTTACCGAATCTAAGTTTTGCTAGGTGATCGTGTGGCTTAAATTTTTCCACAAGTTGGATTTTGCAAGCACGTATACCAAGATCTTTCTGCAAATTCTTCCATAAAGTGGATAGACACATATCCAACTCCTGCGCACGATGGAGAATAAACTGACGCTACGCTCTAGAGCAGCAGATTAGATTTGGCGACAAGGCGATATTGTTGACGATTATTTTTTAACACCTAATCATCAGTTGGCGTGAACTAATTTCTTGAAAAAAACGTCGGGAATATCCTCTGCCTTTAAAAAATAACATCAATAAACTGTTTGAAAGTTATTATTAGCAAACCGAAATATTTAAAAGTTTTGCAAAAACCCAATAAACCATTAGGGTAACCGAAAAGTCAAAGCATACTAATAATCATTTAACTTTATTATACCCTTCAAATAGTGATAAGGGTCTATATCAGTTTGTCCTTCCGTTTATAATTTCTTTGCTATCAATTTGCGACCCCATGAAGTACACATATTCTGGATCCTTATAGATAGGGAAGTTGATATAACCATGCCCGTCTGTTGAAATCCAGTTTCCGGAGTCAGATAAAAAGATACGGACCAGTTATTGGTGACAAACTATTGGAAATATCCTGGAGACAATCGTTATTTAAAATCAACAAAATCGGTTCACTATTGACCGAGACATAAGTGAAAACCCAAAATAACCCATTTTTTAGGACAAAACTCGTGCATATATCCCTATATATCTCAGTAAATACAGTTACTCTTGCCACAAAACTTGGCACGGATACTCTTAAAGTAGGGACCTAATTATTGGAAAAGTTTTTTTCAGATAGAATCAGGGGAAGTGGTATTTTTCCTACAATTGCACAAATTTAGTGAATTTTTTTTGCGCTATATCTCGGAAACTATAACAGACATCGAAATCAAATGTTCTACAAAAAGCAATTGGACATTAAGACTTACGCTTTAAAGGAAAACATTTTTGGGAGGGGGCAGAAGGAGGGGTAGCTCCAATACACATTAACAATTTTTATGAAATTTTCGATACGCTACATCTGGGAAACTATAACATCTATCGACTTCAAATATTCTACAAAAAGTAATAATCAAATAATTCATACATTTTGTAAAAAAAGTTGGAAAGAAGCAGGAGGACTAGAACATCCCATAAAAATTTACAACTTTTATTAACCTTTAAATATGAATAATGTCGAAAACTTTTAAAACTCTCGATCTCAAATCTTCTTCATCTATTTCTATTATTCATACGAACGTTACTTACTTGTTTTTTAAGAAAATTATTTTAAACTTAACTTATGTATTTATAAGGTTTGTAGCTGTTTGTTTAGGTGGGATACAAGTATTTATCCCATTAGTTCCTAGCTCAAACTATCAGTAGAATTCTACCAAATTTTTGAACATATTCCCTGAAAATTGCTTGTTTAGGTTAAATTATTGGTTTTAAATTATTTTTTTTTCTTTTGTTGTTTTAAACTTTTAATACATAACATAACATAATTTTACATAACCAAACTATTTTGTAAAATTTTTCGTCAAAAACGTCTTTTGGGCGATTTTTTCCGATTAAAAAATAATTGGCGATGGAACCTCAAAAACCGATAACCCTGTCTTGTATATGCATTTTAAATCGTACTGTAAAAAAATTACCAGTATTGAAAAATTAAAACATATTTTCTTTTAAACCATGTTCTCTCTCCCTCTTTTCTCTTGTAATTATTTTATGACAGTCATAAAATAAGATTTAATGTATTTAATGACAATTAAAAAAAAATTATTAAAAGTTTTATTTTACAAATTCTTTTTATGTGGTAAAACATAATTTATCTGAATATTTTTTACACATGTTTATATTACATTTTTAATTGTTTTTTTTTAATTATTTTGTTTTTTTAAGAAGGTGGTCTGAGAACACAAAGTTTTCTGTGAAAATTATTTTGTAAAAAAATCGTGAAATATAAAAAATAATGACCAAAACATTTCTTTAATATTTTATACAATTTTTATTTTTTTCTAAATATGTAATTTCATATGTTAGGGCTCCAAAAATCGAAATACGATCATACTGATCTAATGTAAATATTGATTTACTTTAACAGATCTTATGCCCTGGGAAAACTGTCACACTTGGCTGACTCTAACGAACTATCCGTCTTAAAAGAAAACAAAACTAGCACTTTATACCCAGAATCAAAGTGCATTAAGGAAAAATCATATAAAAATAGCACCTTTTGAAAAGCCAAATATTGAAATAAAAAAAAATTGTAAGTGTAAAGTGAAAAATTTTTATAACACTTACGATCAAATGGTTTATGTTAATTGGTATCACTTTAATCTTTGAATAAAGTACTTTCTTTTGTACATAACGCACAATAAAACAAAAACAGTCACAACTTAAAATATATTAAAATTATTTCTACTTTTTCAGTTCCAATGTGAAACTTTAAACAAACACAAAAATTTCGTCCGCCTTTAAAGGTGCCTTTACATGGCAACAAATCTTGTGGAATAACACAAAATCTCATCATGTAAAAGAATAATGTATTGAGTAGTAGAAATACAGATACAAAATTTGACAAGCGTTCGGTAAATGTTTGATTTCTAAACCATTTTCGAAACTGGCGTATACTCAGCACTAACAACATGTAATAAAGGTGGTTACATTTTATGAAGCAAAAAACAAGCCATTGACACAAAAAATCAAAATCAACACAGAAGTTTTTTTATGTTGTCTTTGTTAATGTTGTAGAACTTAAACCATATGCCCTTGACAAAAAAGAAAACAAGCAATAAAAAACAGCTTTTTATTTTACCAACACCTTCCGTGTCAAGGCATATCCATACAAGGTGGCCGCAAGAAAAAAATTAAGAAGGTCGTTGTCTTACTCTCTATTTTTTTATATGGAGTTTGACACTGAAATTGAAAAATAATTTCAAGTTTAGTGTCAAACTCCATATAAAAAATATAAAGAGTAAGAAAACGACTGTCTTAATTTTTTTTTTGCGATCACCTTGTTTGGATATGCCTTGATCCGTGTAAACGTGAAAGATACTAAGAATATACTTTTATTCTCTTTTCCTAAACACAAAAAGAATTTTATAATATTTTGATTCTACAAAGTTTAAATACTTTGTATTACCATGTAAAGCCACCTTAAGTAAACTTCACTCCAAGACGATTTCTTTTACTGTTGAACATTGTTTGGTTATGTTATTGAAACCATGGACAAAGGAGGAGACTATCATAAAAAATAATCATTTTGAGTTGTGACTGTTTTTGAATTAGTGCTCAATATGTAACATGTGTGTGATCAAGTGTTATTTCTCCGAATATGTTAAAAGGTAACCATAAGACTTCTCAACTGTTTTCGAATAAAACTAATGCTGAAGGTAATAAAAAATATTGAGATAAACTATAATTGATCCTGACCCACGCATACGCAGACAGTTGAAAAAAATACCCAATTTTTTAACGCACATTCCTTTTTGACAAATAAACATCTGTGCTTTAAGACCGTCTTAATGCAAGAAGATTTATTTTTCTTCAATGTCAATAAGGAGTGTAGATTTAAATTGTTATGAATTTGGGTTTTTAATCTATGTTTTTCTGTTGTTTGAATTTTTAAAAAAGGTAAAGTGACAACACGTCTTTAATCCGAAAGCATTTAGTTTTGTTTAGTTTTTGTCTTGAGAACAGCACAAAAAATTCTTAGAATTAGATAAATATGTTGCTAGTAAGGAACATTTCAAATCAATTCAAACGAATTCTAATGCATTATTTCAATTGCTTACAGGACATATAGTTTTCTAAAAGCAAGTGCAAGTCCTATGATTAGTTAAAAGAAATTCGTCAGACATTTTTTTCCAATGTGAACAGAACATTTTTGTTAACTTTATTAATGGTGTGAAGATATCGAGGACGTCACTCGAGTTTTTTTTTTCAAAATAGCGTCCTTTGCTTTTTCTGGCAGACAAATGTCGGGCTCATCATATATATTTTTAGTTTGGTAGTATCTCTTTGAGTTTTCGAGTAAAAATTATGTAAACGTCCGCAAAAATCGACCGTCGATGGGTGGCGACGAATGATATTCGCCACCTCCATTCAGAAGCCTGCAGGCCCATTGTGAGCACCTTTAGGGAAGTTAAAAAGAACAGAAAGAAAAACTTTAAAGAAACTGTAAGCAGGATAATGGAAGAAAGACGCTGTCAGCAAAGAGTCAAAAAGAAGTAAATCATCAAAATCACGCCCAAGCTCCAAAATTCTGTAGAAGCTTCGGTTCAAGGCATCCCGACTGAATGGATATGTTCTTTGCTTGGCAGCAGCATAATCTGCTGCCAAGCAGAGAAATAAACACTTGGAGAGAAGTGTGGTTAGAGGGACGCCACAGGAAGAAGTCTTGTCGCCAGATCTGTGAATATTGGTGATCAATGACATACTGAGGCGGTTTAACTCGAAGGGAGACCACCGGCATTTTGGAGAGGTTAGGGGATCGTCAAGTCCTACGGCAGTCGGGTTTGACTGTCTAAGTGCTCTTGACTTGCGGTAGTGTTTCCAAATAGGGAAGCATGAAATGGATTTGATAGGCAGTTTAAGGGGTATGCACTCTTCACTAATTAATCGAATATGTAGGTACGCACCGGGCTGGTGTGTATATATTAGATAAGGGAGAAGGAATATTATACAGGTTTCTGGACGGGTGTAACATCTTCCAGGCTGATGTTCTGGTGTTGACGAGGGCCACGGAACTGTTAGGGGATGACGCGGAGAGGAGACGAGACGTGACAATCTACGTTGATAGTTAGGCAATGCTCAAGGCTCTACAGGGGTATTATATTAGTTCTAGGCCGGGTCATTGTGACGTTGCCAGTAATAATACTGCTGATGAAATGGCTATGAGGGAATCGGCCCCAGGATATTGGGGTGGGTTGTGAGACGGTAAGGCCAACAATGGTTTTCTATAATGAAATGGAGGAACAGGACTGAGCGCAGCATCTCCCGGCTTCTGTGGCTCAGGGTGGACAGAAGTGGAACTGACCTGCCACCCATGAAAAGTGGGGGAGTCCTGAGGTGTATAATTGGGAATCTCACAGGGCAGTGCGATGTGAGATATACGGCAAGTAAATGGGATAGGAATTTTCCTGACTTCCAGATATAGAGACTGTGGAACACCTTGTCTGCCACTGCCCTAAGTTTCAGATTCGCCGACAGAGGTGGCTGGCAGGACGATTTTAGATGGACTTGTAACATCTCTGACATCTTACGTTTCATTAAACGGGCTGGGTGGTTAAGTAAATAGTTTGCTTAAGCGCTTGCGGAGTTCCTGCTCTGTTTTTATATTTATCTTTTTGTCTGCAACTTTCTTTGCCATTCTTTTTGCTCTTTTAAACTTTTTTGAAACGATTTACAATGACCCTACAGGCCTCTGGGTGAAGGCGGCAAATATCATTCGTCACTACACTTCGTAACCTAATCAAGCATAGCCCACCTATTTACCCAGCTATTCAACCCTAATAATAAATCCCATAAAACGAAAAAGGAAGTTTGTAAGTATTCACCACAGATTTAACCCTTTTTGTTCTATCTCTCCAAGTTTCCGAAAACTGGTAGAGATCACAGATTTGCATTTTTTTTGTTTTATCTTTCTCGGAGTATGAGAAATATCTGAGTATTTCTTGACTTCAAAATTGTCATGGAATCTAAACACCAGGTAAATAGTTAATAAGACTTCGGTTTTTGCTACACTTGACATAAGATTTTCGGCACCAAATGAGGACTAAGTCCCAGCATGCTCTATTTGATGTACCCGGCTACAGTACACCTTGTTCTTACCTTTGGGTCTCTGGTATAGTGGACTGCAACAGGAAGATATTATGTAGTAGCTAGGCAAAATCCAAATGCAAGCTCTTTAGAGACACTGTATACTATCCTTCACCTGGTTGCCATTGATCTTTATTTAACGGTCATGTCAACGAGTAGAACAGTGAATCTTAGGGCATTAAGTTGTTGCAGATCACAACATATAGCCATGCGAGAATCTTGAACACATTGCAATCAACACTCCGACTATGTTAACCGGACCATGATAAGTACTCCAGAAGCAAGTGGTGTGGGGGAAATGTCATGGAAAATAACGACACCACAATGTACATTGACAGTTCTAAGATTGAATGTAGTGTTTCATCCGGCGTACTGGTCAGGGGATCCAGCATCTATCTATAAGGTTATGGGATTTTTTCCGACAGCCAAGTGGCACTTTTGTCAATCACTACTGCGGGTTTACTGGTCAGCCAATTAAAAAAAAAGAGTACTCTAGGCTATTTATTTAGCTGCCTGATATTAAGTTAGCCTGGGTCCCAGCGCATAAAAACTACTTTATTAATGAAAATACAGGTAAGCTGGCTAAACTGAAGTTTGCACTTCCCTCCTCTTATGCAGAATCAGCTACGATTCTACTGGGGACTATTAGTAGTGGGATCTTTAGACACTCTTTTGAAGTGGCTAGGAGCAGATGGCTTAATCTGGACAATCGTTAGATCTCTAAGGTGATGAGGCTTTCTTTTGTTTGCAAGAGTGCTATTTAACTGATTCGAAGGAATCAAAAGGATGTATCAAGGTTGCTGGTTATTTTAGTTGTTAACTGGGTTGTAGGTTAATAAGCAGGTAGACTCGGTATCCCTTTAACGACCACTATCATAGTTGCTTGAATAGGGAGAAGGAGGAGACGGTTTTAAATCTATTTTGCAAATAATCTAGACTTGAGCTGTCAGGAGGCATAGATATCTAGCCAGTTTCATTCTAAATGACCTTAGTGAATTATCAATGTGTAACTTGAATGACTGGTTAAAATACCTTTCAGTCACAGGTTTGATCTAGTACTGCAAGTCTTAGTGCAAGTACGGATTCTCAGAGACGACACTTTTAAAGAGTTATATGGTCATGTGAAAACGTCACTATCCCGGCATCTGCTAGACAGCTTTGTAGCAAGACATGCTGCCATGTAAACCAACCTAACAAATTTCTAATCATATATTCAATTACAATGCATTTTCCTACCTTAACAACAATCTTATTAACTATTGAAATTTTTGCTAAATATGTACGGCAACAACACATTTAAATAGTAGTTTCGATGGAGAGCCAAAATGCAACGAAAATGGAAATACAAGAATGTTTAATACATTAAAAGAAAAAATGTCTTGCTAAAGTTCATTGTCTTGAATGTTAAAGCAACCAAGATCAGGGTCACACTAAATTTAATGGCAACAAAAACAGCGCTTACTTATATGGTATTGCAATCTTATGTTCATTTGTGGCAAACACTAATGGGATTCCAAGAACGGTGAGACAAAAATGGTTGCAAAAATGCAAAAAAAAAAATATTTATAAGAAAACCAAAGTTGTAGGGTATTCTTCAAATTGTGCAATCAATTTAAAGAAAATCATAATTGGCTAAAAAGTTGTTATTTGAGTTTTTATATTTTTCAATTTTTTTAATTTTCTGTAGTTTAGTGCCCACCGTAGCCTTAATTTAAAAAATTTTCTTAATTTTCTAAAGGAAATATAATTATTTCAGCAATTTTTTTAATGGACATTTACATAAGCTTAAGAAATAATTTTTTTTTTATATAAAATTAAGCATAAAAAATAAAATAAGCAAGGGGAAGCTCCCCAAAACCGGCTTATCAAGCATGTGAGCATAACCAACAACCAATCATTCCTTATCCGGTTGTCGTAACCGTTTTCTAAGTTGGCGCAAATTTTGGATACCCAATATACGTTTTATTACAACTAACATGTGAATGTATGAATTTATGTTTACTCGTAGGCATCTTTTATCCTTTTTTAGATTCGTATCTTGTTGAGACAAACTGATTCCTATTTTTAGTTTTTCTTTATATCCATCAAGGTTTATCGCAAAAAATAAATGTTTAACTAGTTTGTAGGTTTATTGAAAATTTCATCATTATTACATCTCATTCAATGAGATGAATTGCAGTAAAAAATTAGTTTTAACTCTTTTTTCATGATTATTTTTGTGGTAAATATATGCGAGCGTTCTATAATCTTCATTAGGCATTTAGATAATGCCTAACTTAAAGAATTTTAACAAAAAAATGAATTAATAAAACTTTTACAATATAAATTAAAATCCTAAATACTTGGTTTGATCGATTTGTAAGGCATTCGATCACACAAGGGTTTACCTACTTTTGGAGAAAAAAAATTTTTAGTATCCCACATTGACTCTTTGCATTAAGGTGAATATGACAACAATTAGCATGTGTATAAACAAGATAAGTAACATCATTAGCACTGATTGCTAACATAAACCCAACAAACAATTGCAAACAAAAATTGAGGCGGCTTAAAAATATTTTTCCCTAGCGATTTGCTATGCTTTTTAAATACTAAAATGTAGTTGTGTAAAGCTTAATTTTAAGTATATCGAAGCATTTTTTTGTATATAAATATATATGTAAATTTATTATCATCAAACGTTTAATTGTATTAAAAATAATGGCATTTATTTAATATATAATAAAGAAAAAATCAATTTGTATTTAGGTATTCAAAAAATTAAATTAGACCTCCAAGCAATGTGTATATTGGAGTTAAAAATAAAATTTTTGCAGTTTATCAGCTACCAGAGTCAAATACTTGCTCTTTAGAGCAGGACCACTAATTGTAGTTTCAAACTTCTTTATTTATTAAGATAAACATCCTTAATATTATAAAAATATTAACCGAATTTGTTCTTTTGCTTTATTTTACCGCGTCACCTTAAAAAAATTATTTAGGGGGAAACAAATAAACAAGTTTTTGCTTAAAATAGTGGTCACGCTTTTTTGGGCAAATATTTGACATATCGAACAACCAATCATTCCTTATCCGGTTGTCGTAACCGTTTTCTAAGTTGGCGCAAATTTTGGATACCCAATATACGTTTTATTACAACTAACATGTGAATGTATGAATTTATGTTTACTCGTAGGCATCTTTTATCCTTTTTTAGATTCGTATCTTGTTGAGACAAACTGATTCCTATTTTTAGTTTTTCTTTATATCCATCAAGGTTTATCGCAAAAAATAAATGTTTAACTAGTTTGTAGGTTTATTGAAAATTTCATCATTATTACATCTCATTCAATGAGATGAATTGCAGTAAAAAATTAGTTTTAACTCTTTTTTCATGATTATTTTTGTGGTAAATATATGCGAGCGTTCTATAATCTTCATTAGGCATTTAGATAATGCCTAACTTAAAGAATTTTAACAAAAAAATGAATTAATAAAACTTTTACAATATAAATTAAAATCCTAAATACTTGGTTTGATCGATTTGTAAGGCATTCGATCACACAAGGGTTTACCTACTTTTGGAGAAAAAAAATTTTTAGTATCCCACATTGACTCTTTGCATTAAGGTGAATATGACAACAATTAGCATGTGTATAAACAAGATAAGTAACATCATTAGCACTGATTGCTAACATAAACCCAACAAACAATTGCAAACAAAAATTGAGGCGGCTTAAAAATATTTTTCCCTAGCGATTTGCTATGCTTTTTAAATACTAAAATGTAGTTGTGTAAAGCTTAATTTTAAGTATATCGAAGCATTTTTTTGTATATAAATATATATGTAAATTTATTATCATCAAACGTTTAATTGTATTAAAAATAATGGCATTTATTTAATATATAATAAAGAAAAAATCAATTTGTATTTAGGTATTCAAAAAATTAAATTAGACCTCCAAGCAATGTGTATATTGGAGTTAAAAATAAAATTTTTGCAGTTTATCAGCTACCAGAGTCAAATACTTGCTCTTTAGAGCAGGACCACTAATTGTAGTTTCAAACTTCTTTATTTATTAAGATAAACATCCTTAATATTATAAAAATATTAACCGAATTTGTTCTTTTGCTTTATTTTACCGCGTCACCTTAAAAAAATTATTTAGGGGGAAACAAATAAACAAGTTTTTGCTTAAAATAGTGGTCACGCTTTTTTGGGCAAATATTTGACATATCGAACCGTAGCTACCCCTTCTTCACCCCGCATCCAAAAATTTTTTTCTTTAAAGCGTAGGCCTTGCGTCCCAATTACTTTTTGTAGAACATTTGATGTGGATATCTGTTATAGTTTCCGAGATATAGCGTATCGAATATTTTATAATAATTGTCGATTTGTATGGGAGCTACCCCTTTTTTTGCCCCCACTCAAAAAATTTTTTCTTTGAAGCGTAGGCATTCTTGCCCAATTACTTTTTGTAGAACATTTCATTTCGGTATCTTGTATAGTTTCCGAGATATAGCGTATCGAATATCTTATATATAAAAGAACAATTTTTTTTTTGTTAGTGACACCGCTTATAACTCAAGAACGGCTGGACCGATTTTAATGAAACTTGAAAAAAAGACATACCCGATATCTGGGAATGCGTTTTAGGCTTATTTATTTTCTGAAATTCCGACTGGGCGTGGCACCTCCCATACAAATTGAACAGTTTTTTTCACATACCTCAATACCTATTATAGCTGAAGTCTCCAAATTTGGTATAGATAAGTTATTTACTGATGTGCATAATTGAGTTGTTTATGGGCGGAAAAAAATTAATGGGCGTGGCACCTCCCATACAACGAAAATAGTTTTTTGTATATATCTCAATAACTCTATTAGCTGAAGTCTCCAAACTTCGTACGGATGTTTATAGTGCTAACATGCATAATTAAGCTTTGTATGGGCGGGAAAAAATAAATAGGCATGGCACTTCCCATACAACGAAAATAGTTTTTTGTATATATCTCAATAACTGTAACAGCTGAAGTCTCTAAACTTCGTACGGATGTTTACAGTGCTAATATGCATAATTGAGCTTTGTATGGGCGGAAAAAAATAAATAGGCGTGGCCCCTCCCATACAACGAAAATTATTTTTTGTATATATATCAATAACTGTAATAGCTGCAGTCTCCAAACTTCGTACGAATGTTTATAGTGCCAATATGCATAACTGTGCTCTGTTTGGGTCGGAAGAAATAAATGGGCGTGGCACTTCCCATACAACGAAAATAGTTTTTTTTATATATCTTAATAACTGTAACAGCTGAAGTCTCTAAACTTCGTACGGATGTTTATAGTGCTAATATGCATAATTGAGCTTTGTATGGGCGGAAAAAAATAAATAGGCGTGGCCCCTCCCATACAACGAAAATTATTTTTTGTATATATATCAATAACTGTAATAGCTGCAGTCTCCAAACTTCGTACGAATGTTTATAGTGCCAATATGCATAACTGTGCTCTGTTTGGGTCGGAAGAAATAAATGGGCGTGGCACTTCCCATACAACGAAAATAGTTTTTTTTATATATCTTAATAACTGTAACAGCTGAAGTCTCTAAACTTCGTACGGATGTTTACAGTGCTAATATGCATAATTGAGCTTTGTATGGGCGGAAAAAAATAAATAGGCATGGCACTTCCCATACAACGAAAATAGTTTTTTGTATATATCTCAATAACTGTAACAGCTGAAGTCTCTAAACTTCGTACGGATGTTTACAGTGCTAATATGCATAATTGAGCTTTGTATGGGCGGAAAAAAATAAATAGGCGTGGCCCCTCCCATACAACGAAAATTATTTTTTGTATATATATCAATAACTGTAATAGCTGCAGTCTCCAAACTTCGTACGAATGTTTATAGTGCCAATATGCATAACTGTGCTCTGTTTGGGTCGGAAGAAATAAATGGGCGTGGCACTTCCCATACAACGAAAATAGTTTTTTTTATATATCTTAATAACTGTAACAGCTGAAGTCTCTAAACTTCGTACGGATGTTTATAGTGCTAATATGCATAATTGAGTTTGGTTTGGGCGGGAAGAAATAAGTAGGCGTGGCACCTCCCATACAACGAAAATAGTTTTTTGAATATATCTCAATAACTGTAATAGCTGAAGTCTCCAAACTTCGTACGGATGTTTATAGTGCTAATATGCATAATTTAGCTTTATATGGGCGGAAAGAAATAAATAGGCGTGGCACCTCCCATACAACGAAAATAGTTTTTTGTATATATCTTAATAACTGTAATAGCTGAAGTCTCCAAACTTCGTACGGATGTTTATAGTGCCAATATGCATAACTGTGCTCTGTTTGGTTCGGAAGAAATAAATGGGCGTGGCACCTCCCATACAACGAATATAGTTTTTTTAGTATATATCTCAATAGTTGTAACAGCTGCAGTCTTAAACTTCGTACGGATGTTTATAGTGCTAATATACATAATTGAGCTTTGTATGGGCGGGAAGAAATAAATAGGCGTGCCACCTCCTATACAACGAAAATAGTTTTTTGTATATATCTCAATCACTGTAATAGCTGAAGTCTCCAAACTTTGTAAGGATGTTTATAGTGCTAATATGCTAATTATGCTCATACATAATTGAGGTGAGTATACTTAGGAGAAAAGGGAATAATGGGCATGGCATTTCCCATACAACAAAAATACTTTCTTATATAAGTCTCAATTACTGTAAAAACTTCAGAAAACGTGTTCGTATTTTTCTACAAGCAGTGGAACGCATTTTAAATTATTAGTTTTAAAGTAACAGAAATAACCTAAAAATTGCCAATAAAATGTTAATCCCTTTTTACTCCTTAGGACCAAGTTATCAAAATTTTATATTCATATTTTTTCGAGACCTGTCGAACGCAATTTCTAAATATAACTTGAGCCCTCTTTATCTTTTTCGGTTCGGAATGTACAAAATGAATATAAGCAGCTATAAAATATTTTTTACCCTGTCTCGCCTCTAATGGTCTAATATTTCAAAAAAGTACGATAAATGCATTCATAACTTTGAAACCTGTCGAGCGTAAATCAGGTTATAATTCTATCTTATTTTAGTTTACAATCTACAAAATTAACCAATACATATTTCAAATCTTTCCCTAAGCATTTAGGATATGCAATGATGAATCTGTCTGTCAGTTAGCGAGTCATTAACGCAATTTTTTACTATATATTGTTTTGGTAAGCAAAATAAACATTTAAAAAAATATTTACAAGTGGCGGATAGGGCTACAAAATAATGAAGCCATTATAAACTGAACAGTTTGTGAAGGTTTTCTTAGTAATAGCCTCCCATCATGAAAGATGCGATAGGCTCAGCTATTCTGTTCACGCTTTATCAGCAATTTTTAGTTATTATTAAAGATACAAACAAAACATGTTTATAACGTTATTGACATGCTATTAAGGATAATATTTTGTGAATTGTGTGTATTTAGGCAAATAAATTCGTTTGCTAATTATATATATTGTTAGGCAATACGTGTTCGGAGATACTCAATGCTGGATAAATTCAATAGAGCAAAAACGAGGCTTGCCGCATGCACACATTCTTATTTGGTTACTCGAGAAGTTCGACCAGACCAAATAGATGATACTAAGAGTGCCGAGATCCCTGATCCCGAAACAGTTCAAGAACTACATGATGCTGTAATTGCAAATATGATTCATGGTCGACGGCAAGTATTCCAAGCATTACCCATGAAAAATTGACAGCGAAAACTATCACTGGCAATGACGGTTATCCACTGTATCGGCGTTGATCGCCCAATGACAACGATCAAACTATTACAAGGAAAGTAAAAGGAAACAATTTTGTGATTGACAACAATTGGACTGTGCCATATTCGCCACTTCTTTCTAAATTATTTAAGACACATTGCAATGTTGAATATTCTAATTCAGTGAAGTCGATCAAGTACATCTGCAAATATGTCACGAAAGGCAGCGATATGGCTGTTTTTTTGCATCCAAACCTCCAATGGCAACGATGAAATTACGCGTTATTAAGTTGGGCGATATGTGAACTGCAATCAGGCGGTTTGGCGTATATTCTCATTCCCTATTTACGAATGTCATCCCACTGTTGCACATTTAGCAGTGCATCTCGAGAATGGCCAACGAGTATATTTCACTGCGACAAATGTTGTTCAACGTGCTGAAATACCTCCTGCGACAACATTGACAAGTTTCTTTGCTGTTTGTCAAAGCGATCTGTTTGCACAAACTTTACTTTACTCGGAGATGCCACGGTATTACACTTGGAACGCTTCTTCAAAAAAATTTTAACGTCGAAAGAAGGCTCTTGGTCGCATTTATACAGCTCATCTGAAGAATGATGAATGTTTTTATTGCGGTTGTTGCTGGTGAATGTTCGTGGTCCAATATCATTTGCAGCATCTCTTACTGTTTATGGTATAGTCTGCCCAACATTTCGTGCTGCGTGTCAAGAACTCAATTTGTTTGAAAACGATACTCATTGGGATACGACAAGCGCTGAGGCAATTATATCTGCATATTCAAGCCAGATACGAACATTACTTGATATTATCATTTTGACATGCTTCCCGTCAAATCCAAGTGACCTGTGAATCAAATACAAGGACAATATGTCAAAAGACATTTTACATCAATATCGTGTCTGCTCGAGAAATCCAAATCTTGAAGTCAATGCGAAGATGCATAACCGGGCCTTGCTCTTAATTGAAGACATGTGTTACCTTATTTGCGGCAGTTTGTTAGTCAGGTTAGGACTGCCAGCACCAGAACATGAATTGAATTAGCTTCTAAATCGACAATTGAAGCGTGAACGTGAATACGATCGACATGAGTTGAACCAATTAGTTCAAATTAATGTTTCCCTCTTAAACCTCCAACAGAAGGAAGTCTATGATATATTATTGAAGGCAATAGAGGTCCCCGGTGGAACTGGGAAGATATTCGTCATGTCATTGATTTTAGCCACTGTTCTTGCGAGATTCAACTTTGCTGTAGCGGTAGCTTCATCTGGAATAGCGGCTACATTGTAAGAAGGATGCCGCACAGCTCACTCAGCGTTACAATTGCCATTAAACCTTCAAAATATAGAGCAACCAATATGTAACATTGCGAAAAACTTTGTCATGTCCAAAGTTTTAGTAGCGTGTAAAATCATTATCTGGGACGAATGCACAATGGCACACAAATGCGCAATAGAAGCTCTTAAAAGAACATTAAAATATCTGCGCAGTGACTCAAGATGTTTTGGAGGTGCAATGATTTTACTGTCTGCCAGTCATTCTAAGATCGACGGTGGCTGATCCAAAAAAATGCTTGCGTTAAATCCTCAAGTCTGTGGCGTTTTCCAAAGATACTGCAGATGACAGAAAACATGAAAGTTACATTGCTCAACGATTTATCACCTCAAGATTTCTTTCTCCAACCAATTGTTGACTATCGGTAATGGCCGTATTCCTGTCGACGAATTAAATGGATTGATTTCGTTTCCTCAAAATTTTTGTAATTTTGTATCATCAAAATAATAGCTCATCCAGAAAGTATTCCCCAACATAATTGCTAACGGGAACAATTATGACTGGTTGAGTGAACGGGCAATTTTAGCAGCTAAAAATATAGATGTTGATGATTGAAACTATATAGTTCAGAATCAAATCGTTGGTACTCTGCATTCTTTTAAATCTATTGATTGTGAAATTTAAACCAACCAAAACTTAGCAATGGAACGCATTTGGTAATTCGAAACTGATGGTCCGTGCTATACACGCAATTATGCTAAGAGGAAAATTCAAAGGGGAAAAAGTTCTCATACCGATAATTTCGATGATACCAACCGATATGCCTTTTGAGTTAAAGCAAATTCAATTTCCTATTCGTCTTGCATTCGCAATGACTGTTACCAAATCACAAGGACAATCCTTGAGTATTTGTAGTCTTTATTTAGAAAATACATGTTTTTCACATGGCCAAATATACTTTGCATGTTCACGTCTGGGCAAACCATCTGCTTTATTTGTACTTTCGCCTAATAACAAAACAAAAAGTTTAGTATATCACAAGGTACTGCACTGAAGGGCATTAACCTAAACATAACCCATGCACGAAAATACATAGCTTCCTTAACAGCTTTTACCTGAAACGCCTTATTTTTGTAATCTTTTTAATAATTGTTTTCTATATAAATATATTTCAATGAACTATTTGACTAAATAAACTTTGAACTCTTTTTAAAAAATCCATATATTCAATAATTGGTAGGTGATACGAAGTTCACCGGGTCAGCTAGTTTTATAATAATTGTCGATTTGTATGGAAGCTACCCCTTTTTTTTGCCCCCACTCAAAAATTTTTTTCTTTGAAACGTAGGCATTCTTGCCGAATTACTTTTTGTAGAACATTTGATTTCGATATCTGTTATAGTTTCCGAGATATAGCGTATCGAATATTTGATAATAATTGTCGATTTGTATGGGAGCTACCCCTTTTTTTGCCCCTACTCAAAAAAATTTTTTCTTTAAAGTGTAGGTCTTTGCGTACAATTAATTTTTGTAGAACATTTTAAGTCGATATCTCTTATAGTTTACGAGATATAGCGCATAAAATATTTCACCAAATTTGTGCAATTGTAGGAAAAATACCCCTTCCTCTGGTCCAATCTGAAAAAACTTTTTATATTATTTAGGTTCCTTTTTTAGGAGTATCCGTGCCAAGTTTTGTGGCAAGAGTGACTATACTTACTGAGATATATAGGGATATATGCACGGATTTTGTCCTGAAAAAATGGGTTACTCTGGGTTTTCGCTTATATCTCGGTCAATAGTGAACCGATTTTGCTGATTTTAAATAGCGATTGTTAGCGGGATATTTCTAATAGTTTGACATCATTACCTGGTCTGTATCTTTTTATTTGACTCCGAAAACTTGATTTCAACAGACGGACAGACGGACATCGCTAAATCGGCTTCCCTATTTATAAGGATCCAGAATATATATACTTTATGGGGTCGCAAATGAATAATAAAGAAATTACAAACGGAATGACAAAGTGATATATACCCTATCACTATGTGAAGGGTATACATAATAATGTTTTTTGCTCTTAGGTATTATTAATTTAAGACAGTTTATATGCGTTTTTTTTTAAACAATATGTAAAAAAGTTGTTGCGTATATATGTTGTTTTTTAGTAGTTGCTTTTCTGTTTTATTTATAAAACAACTTAGTTTGCATCAAACACGCTACCATTGCATATCAGCTTTGTCACTTTGTTTTTATAAAAGCTAAGGTAACTCTTGTTTGTGGTGAGAAAAGATACCTAAACGCGAAATAAGAAAAGAGAAAGACCGAACTCCCAGACTAAAACAATAACAAAGCGCATGGGAACAAAAATAGTATAGACATCTCCCCGAGAATTCGATCAAAAACAATTATGGCCAGAAAGCCCCTCGGGGGGAAAACACTAATAACAATAAATAAAAACTGTATCCAGCTTGCGCGCTGGAAGCTTTCAAGGTAAGTTCTTGTCACACAGTGAAAAACCATCCGTGCATTCTTATAAAACATTTTCTCTCGTGTGGAACCAATAATCAAAAATCTCAAAAACACGGTTTACATCAATATACCCAAAGGTTACTGATTCATACTGACATTTTACAAATTTCTTTTAGAAATGTCGGGAGATTTTAATGTACCACGTATCGGTTGGATTTCAGATTGATTTCTTGCAGGTTTCTGTAGGGTATCCGTACAATTCAATTCAGATTTTGTTTAGACTTGTCTGTCACAGAGATTATCGGCTGGAAGTTACGCAGTGGTGCAATGGTAGACTACCAAAAAAAATTCTTAAAAAAAGCTTTAAAGTAAAAATACGTATAAAAAAATGTTGCCTTTTAACAGATTTTTATTCGAATATTCTTAAGAATTCCTACAGATTTCGGTTAGAAGTTTTCGCTAACATATTTCCACAACATGCTGGCAGATTTCTTGTCAACGAATTTTGCTGGGTGTTAAATTTACTGATTTCGCTGCATTAGATTGTAGGTTTCAATTTTAGACGTATTAAATGTCATGTGATAACTAACAGCAACAAACGATACAATGACAGGCATTCATACATTGCTAAAAAAATACATATATATACATACTTACAATATTGTGCTAAATTTAATATTTAGTACGTCATTTAGACATATTTGTTTATTTAAGCTCTAATTTAAACGAACTTGACACATTATGCGTTTACGTTAAAAATATGTACATAAGTGCAAATCATTTTATTGACCCCTTCCGTTTGTTCGCTAGATACTCATTTATGTTTTTATTTAGGCTATTTACTTAAAAAGGAAAAAAAAAATCAAAAAATGTAAGGATTTTTTAACACAAAAATATTGTATAAAAGTTTAAAAAAATATAAATAGGCAAACTTGAATTAAAATTGTTTTGTAGTTTTTTACAGTATTTATTGATAGTCTACATACTTATTTTTAAATACTTGTGCACTACAGTGGTATCAATGAAACAAAATAGTAAGAAAAATATAGAAAAGTAGCCTGACTTGGTGTTAAATGCCACTCAAACATTTTCTAAAAACACCACAAATGATGTAATAATGTTGTTTTTCAGAGCTTATACTCAGAAGCGTCTTTAAAATCTATACTTTAAATGATACCAAAGAACCTAGAGATAGATTATTTGGTGGCCCTGCTATATTAACCAAATCAAGAATTAAACACAAGCAACTAACATCCGTTTTGATTTTATAAATATAAACTATTTTTTTAAGATTTGAAAAATGTTTGCCACTTTATGAAAATGAAAATTCAATAATAAAAAAATTTTACAAAATTTTTCTTTTTAGTTCATATTTAATTTCTTTTTACTTGAAAGAAATTACTATTTTCCGTTAATGTTGAAAAAGTAAGTTTTTCTACCAACATTATCCGAATAAAATGCATTTTCAAAACCAGCTACCGATTTTCATCATCAGTACTCTTTAAATGGTAGTAGAGCTTTAGGATGTAAGCATCACCTATTTAATTTACATTTTATCCAAAAAGCAAACGGATTTTCTTTTTGGTAAGTTAGGATTAAGTTTAAATTTTTCAAATAACCAATATGGTTTTTGAAATAAATTCTCTTCTGGAACACTTAACTAACAGTTTAGCTACATTCATCTATCAGATGTATGTGAAAGGCTTTTTATTTCTTTATGTCTTTAATTTTTTTTGCCATTTTAATTTTGCCTCTTATCTTTCCGTAGCTGATACTCAGCTTATATCGGTAGTAAAACATGCTTTCATATATAAATATTCTTTCAGCATTAATGAAAAATATTACTTTCTTCTAAGAGATAATAAATTATATATAGATTTAAGCAAAACAAAAATGAAAGCGAAAAAACAATAAGATTCGTCAAAAAAAATGCAAAGCATAGTAAAAATACATTTTGGTACACTCTATAACTAAAATATTTTAGAATTAGAAATATTCTTCTGTGCCGAATTTATTGTACCGTTTACAGCATGTAGGGGGTTTTACAATAATTTTTTTAAAATCTTGTATGGCAACCACCTTTGGGGGTGAAAATAGGGAGTATGTCCTGCGTTTGACCTTTTCACGGGAACCAGGAACCAGGGGGGATTTATTAAAATTTTCTAAAATTTGTACGGGAGGCCCCTTGGACGACAAAGATAGGCGGTATCTTCAATGAATATGTTTAGAAGGGAGAACTAATGGGGGTCGGTCATACACTTTATTTCTCTAAGGCCGACTCTGGGGAAAATATGGGAGTTTTTACATAATTTTTAAAATTTTGTATGGCAACCCCCTTAGGTGATATAAGGTGAGTATGTTCCACAAAAATATTTGGGAGGCAAAACTGAATGGGGTCGGTCTTACATTTGGACTTTGTAGAAGCACTCTGGAAGCTGTGGGAGCGATTTAAAATAATTTTTTAAAAAACTAAGCTTTATATGGCAACCCTGTTAGGGGGTGGAGAAATGATGGAAGTGTTTTCTACAAAATTGTTCGTGAGAAAAAATTAATGGGAGCCGGTCTAACTTTGCACCCATGTAGGGGCAACTCCAAAGCAGTTATAGAGGTTTTTATGTAAAAATTTTAGAAAAACAAACAGAGGTAATCGCGTTTGCTGGCTTGTATCTCTGTCAGTTATCAGGCGATTTTGCCAAATTGCAATGGCATAATTCTTGCAAGTATACTTAATGTTTTTATACCAGAAACGGGTCCGAGAAATATCAAGAGGCTTTCGAAACTTTATTTCAACAGATTAACGGACCGACGGGCATTACTATATCGACTTCCCTATTTATAGTAAAAAAAAAGTATATACTTTATGGGGTCGAAGATGGATATTAAATAAATTACATATGGAATGACAAACTTATATATACCCTTATCACTTTGTGAAGAGTATAAAAATCATTAGAGCCCGACCGAACTATTTTTAAGACTGAACCGAACCCAAACATCTGTCAAATTTTTATTGTTTGACCAAACCCGAACCAAACGCCACTATTTTTTTTTAATAAATAAAATAACAACGGTATATAACCAATACAAATAATTGTTTTCTCAAAAAAATTAAGAACAAAATGTACACAAATACAAAAGGGGCAAATGAAAGTTAATTTACTAGTAGTCACAACTATGACTTTTTAAAATTTAATTTTAAAAAACTTTTACACTAAATACCTGTGTTTTTAAATATTTCAAATTATTATGGAATCTTTTGTGCAACAAATTTCTTTTTTTAAAAATATTCGGTCAGCGTTCTGTAAACACGCCAAGCCCCAAACATTGACCAAACTCCACTTTCTACCGAACACCGAACCCCAACGCTTGGTCGTGATCTTAAAACCATGTGCATATAACAAAATGTAACAAGAATTTTTTTTCTAGTGGTACAATTTCATGCATAATAATTTCCTTCCGCTAGAAAAATTCATGCAACCCTTCAAAAAATTATTAAAAATGTACGAAAGCCACATAAAAAACACAATAAAAAAATTATTTTAAACAAATAAAAGCAAAATTGTCTATTTTAAATTTCTATAAACAAATAGAGACTATCGCTATTATACTCAGACAGATATGGTTTTATGTTTTTATTACAGTCGGTTTGTCCCAACATAACTATGTCTATACTTGTGTGTTATTAATTCTTAAAAAGTATGAAAAACTTTTTAGAAACTATTTTGAAGTGTAACCATGATGTAAAATAACAGTCATAATTTTACAAGGTGTGGCTGGCGAAGAAGTTTTCCCAAATAAGATTTTTACTTTATGGTTTTTTACAGCTTTTTTATGTTCAAGAGCTTGCGATCTGAAAATATGGTAACTCACACGCATTCACATCAAAAATTGTGTTTTCTTCTTAACAACCTGTCGGCAAAATATTAGGTGTGTTCATTTACAGAAAATTATCACTTATTTTCGATAATTATTACTAGTAAGTGTTCACGTACACAAAAAATTAGCAGCTAGAGAGCCAAAAAAGAGCGTAAAATGTTTAGAAACAAAAATGTTTCTGATAATTTCTGCTAGTAAAAATTTTACTATCAGAAATTATTCAAACAGTCTTTCTGTCATTATGCTTTGAAAAAAAATTTAAGTTTTCAATTTTTATAAGTTTACAATAACAAAATACATTTGCTTGCAAGTTTTGACTGTAAAAGTGTTCATTTACTTTTAAATATTTTTGAGAGCAATTTTGAAAATATTTCTTTTTACTCTCTCGTTGCTAGTAATTACTGGAAAGTTATTGAACACAACTATTATGAGAAATTTTGTAGAAAATAAATTGTGAATTTGAATTAAATAAAAACGCAGTAAGAAAGTTTAGTCGGGCAAGCCCGCCCATATTACCCTACACCTCTAGGGAATGGTAAGCAAAGCCGAAAATCGATTTTCGATTTTACGATCAACTATATTAATCTCGATTTTCAAAGTCGATTAATCGAAGGTCATAATCGATTATAATTAAAGTCGACTTTTATTTTGATGCTATATCAAAATGAATAGATACCCTTAAATAATGATTTATAAGTAAGTAAATTGAACTTTTCCCAAAACCACATCTGTATGTGGGCTTTTTGAAAAAATAGACTGACAATATTTGTATTCAGTATAATAGTTGGTGGCATAAAGATAAACATGTGTGCAAGATTTTTAGGAGGCAAAGTAATATTCTAGCCATTTATAGCCCAAAATGCTTATTCCGAAAGAATATTTCGAACACTTAATCAAAAACAGTCACAAGTCAATAACATTTTTTTCCTGGGAGTCTTTTTTTTTTTTTTGCTTTTAAAAACATATTTCTATTTGTGTAAACAATTTAAGTTCAACAGTAAAATATTTACAGTAAAAACAAGCTTCCAAAGACTTAAACGAAATTTTTGTGTTCGAGGGTTTTTATATAGTTCGACTTAAATCGAAAAGGCTTTCTGATAATTTTTGTGTTGAGACTGTTTTTTAATTTAATGTGCGTTTTGTATGGGGGATGTGCAAGATAGAGTAATATTCCAGTCAGTTATAGCAAAAAAATGGTAAAAAATTAACCGGTCAAAACTTGTCTTTGCCAAATTTCATCAAAACAACTTCAAAATTGCGACCTTCAGCGTGTTCACAAGAATACATGGACACCAAGCCAGACGGGCGGACGGACGAAAATGCTTAATGCTCTAAACACAACTGGGACAAACGACGAACTTCTCGTTGCATCTTAGAAAATAAAACACATATGTGTATATGGAAATGCACAAAAACAGTGCTTCGACTAAAATTCGTCATGCGTAACGAAGTCTGAGATAGGTTTATTTCTACTTCTTATGCCGACGAATAATTTGGCACAGAGTGACCATTTTTCTTTTAATTTTGTTAATAAATAATTTTACTTTATACTTTAAGAATTATTTTCACTTTTTATTTAATACATATAATACACTTTATGTATTTTTATTGTTATATTTATATTTTTAAATAGTTTTTTTTAGTTAATATTTTTTTTCAGAAATATGGTCACTCTATCACAGTTGTTTTATTCGTTCTAAATGTGCTGCAGCTGACGAATTCACGCAACGAATTTCAACAGAAGAATTCGTCGTGTAGTGTGAAATTCGTCGTTCGTCCCAGTTGTGTTTAGAGCAAAAATCGACTCAGAAAGTTATTCTGAGTCGATCGAAATACTTAAAGATGATTCTAATGCCATTACTTTTGGGCGTTACAAACATTTGCACAAACACATAATACCCCTACCAGGTATGTGGGGTGAGTAAAAAAACAATGAAATTCAAGCCTTACTGGGTCATGACAATAAACTTAAATAAATATCTTTTTAAAAGGGTGACATGACCAATTAATTTTTGAAGTTACTTTTAAATGTGTGCAAGCAACAACAAAATCGAAAAAGTGATCAAATAACGTAATTATATAAAAGAATAACGTAATAAGTGAGTATTTCTTTTTAACCACCCACTAAGTTTCTTAATAAATAACAAAAGCTTTCGAAATCTACTTTTTAATTTTAATGAACTTTAGAAAGAAAAAAATTAAATAGCTTCTAACAATTTTATTTGGAGGTAGAAATTCCAAAACGCATTTGGACTTAATTTATTCCCTGACAGTTAAAAGTTTTTTTTTTTAATTTTCAAAATGTTAAAGACAATGACAAATTTTTTTGTGTTGACACATGCACTTAAAATATTAAAAGTCAAACACACTAATGTCTTATGAAATAGAAAAAAGAATCAATTATTCTACCAAAAATTTTTTGACGATTAATTATGTAAAACTTTTAAGTAAGGGACAAATATTTCTTAAATTTAAGGAAAATTTTTGTCTTGGAATCGTGTTAAAAGTGTTTAAATGTAACTTAATAAAATTTCAAAATGTTTATATTTTATTGAAGAATACACAGGCACCACCCTCATAGGTTCGGTAAATTTTATATTCAAAGTTTTGTCGCAGCAACAAATATCGATTTTATGGCCAAAAATAATTTTAGTTTGAATTTTATTGTTTTTTTTACAAGCAAATGAATTTAAAAAATGTTTTAGGTTCTCCCTTGAAGAAAATCTTAAATTTCTTACAGTTATAATAAATTCTATTTAAAGTTTTAATTTTAATTAAATCATTGATAAAGAACTTGAAATCAACTCCCTTACTCTACTCTATCTGCATTGGAATTTTGAAGTCATAACTACTAAAATCCAAAAGTAATTTATTAAAAAATTGGAATAATTTTCTACAAGAACTAATACGATTTGTAACATTGACGCATAATAAAAACAACACGAAAATAAACATTTTTAAAATTTTATATAAATTTATTTCCTATTTTAAATGCAGCACAAGATCGAGTGACAACTAATTAAAAATTGGGTGCAACAATAAATTTTGTAACGAACATAAAAACAAAACTTATATCAAAGAAAAAAATCTAAAAGCGCAAAGACTTTAAATATATATGGCCGAGATAGAAATAGCTTTGGAAGAAAATACATAAATATACAAAAATTAATGGAAGGCAACTAATGGATTTGATTTGATTTGTTCTAAGTTTACGATATTTAAAGTGAAAAAATTAAAAAAAAAATTGAGTTTTATTTATCTTTATAAAAAAAGTAAGAAAGTTATAGTCGGTCAAGCCCGACCACTTTATACCCTACTCCACATTTGTTTGGGTGTTTTATTACCAAATGGACCCATAAAATTTGTATTCAGTACAACAGTTGGTGGCATAAAGATTACCATGTAAGGAAAATTTTAAGAAACTTGAGTAATATTCGAGCTGTTTACAGTTCAAAACGCTTATCCTGGGAGGACATTTGCGTGAGGGCTAAGTCAAAAAATAGACCGATCATCATCAAAAACAATTAGCTTTGTGACAAGGCCAAAAGACTTATCTGTGCTTAATTTCATTTAAATATCTTTAAAATTTTGACCTGTAGCGTGTTCACAATAATACAAAGACACCCAGCCAGACGGATGGACATGCTTAAACCGATTCAGGAAGTGATTCACATTCGATCGGTAAGCTTGAAGGTAGGTCTCAGACTATTACTTTTGTGCGTTACAAACATCTGCAGAAACGCATAATACAGGGTGTCCGCCGGCAAGGTATACTACTTTGTTTATAATTTTTGATTAATTGAAAGAGAATGGATCTTATATTGATAAATGTTTTACTTAATGTCGGCAATTATGCATGAAATATAATATTAGAAAAATGTCCGCCTCTGTTAGCTTCACAAATGCGAGCCATTCTAAGCACATTTTTTATTACATTCTCATATATTTCACGTGGTGTTTCATTAATTTCATCACGTATATTTTGTTTAAGTTTCTCCAACATTTCTGGCTTGTTTGCATAAACCTTACTTTTTACATATCCCCACAAAAAGAAGTCCAGAGCAGGCCAATCAACATCACCATTTCTTGAAATAACTTGCTTTGGAAAGAGGCCTCGCAGTAATTCCAATGATTTCCTGCTGTATGTTGATACTACATATTCAACAAGTCCCAAGCATGCATTTGTGGCATCATTTAAAAGTTTCCAATCATATCACGATTTCACCCCCCATTGTCAGTTACCATTATGGCATTTTCAGTATTAAAAACGTAACGTCCAATGATTCCTTCTAACCAAATTGCACACCAGACTGTCACTTTTAATAGATGCAAAGGGGACGATGAAATAACTTTAGGGTTTTCCATTGCTCAGAACCGACTATTCTGTTTATTCATATATTCATTAAAAAAAATGGCTCTATCCTCATGATTTTTTCATGAGAATCGGGGTTGTCATGGACGAGCTGTAACATCCTATTGGCATATGTACGGTTGCGTAAATGGGCTTCTGGAAGGAGCTCTTGTGCGAACTGAATCTCAAATGGAAACAAATTCAAATCCTTGTTCAAAATTGTGGCCAAAGTTGTTCTTTGAAGACAAAGCTATGTAATATGCTCAAGGCTGATCCACGCTCTCTTGGCAAATGTCAGTAGTCGTGTCTTACCAATACCAAATAAATCCTTCAGGTTTTAAAACAGATAAGACACCAGACAGTTTGCCCTAGAGTGCTAGACAGTAACACATATTGTACTCAGTAGTCTTCACAACACGGAGCCTGCAATCATCGCTGGCTAGTCGACCTTTTTTTTTGCCAAAAAGCACTGTTTAATAATGATGTGTTTCCACCCCCCACTACAAACAAACCCAACAAATGAAGTAAAATTGGGAGCAAAACCTCAATAATATACATTTATAGGTAATTCTAGCAAACAATTTGATGTCTTTGTTTTTTTTAAATAGGGAAAATGAAAATATATCCCACTTTCTTATTTATCTTCGTAGAGATCTAATCACTAAAATTCCTTTTTAAATAATTGTTTTCTTCTTTAAAAACTGCCTACACTCAAAAAATTATTACAGTAACTGACTGTAAGTTATTAAGAAAGTATTCCGTAAAACAGTTAAAATTATATACAATATTTTTTTTTTTCACTGATTTGAAGGTTTATTCAAAGGTTCAGCTAAACAAAAATAGTAATTTTCAGTTAAAGTTATTTTTGTCAGTTATTTTTTGATAATATTTAATTTTGTTGTTATTTTTCTGATAGTTTATGATTTGCTGTAAATGACAGAAAATCTAGTTGATTTTAGACGAATATGTGATTTAATTTTTTGATGTCTGAATTTAAATGAAATATTTTGTTAATTTTAATGAATATCTTGTTGGACGGTTTTAAAATGAATATCCATTTATTTTAAATAGATTTCAAATTGATTTTACCTAAATAATTTTTTCAGTGTACCGAAGTCTTCAAATATCATTTCCCTAGCTGTCCCCAGTCCTACTTTCACTTAAATTTGTCTTAATTTCTAACAAATATATTATAAATATTTTAACTAAATTACTGTAAAATACAAAAATGTTATCAAGTGATCTCTATCTTATATAAATGTGAAGTTCTCTTATCAAATAATATTTAAATGAATGTTTATATTTTGCTTCCAAAAATACAGGAGAATGATAAAACTTTTTTCGTTAAGACTCAAAGAACTCAAAACGGTTTTTGATATGCAATAACTTTAAAAAATACTGCTTTTTGTCCTTTCGAAAAAGCGTTCACACTTCGTTCATCAGAGAAATAATGGCCTTAAAAAACAAAGTTCAATATATTTTAAAATTTTGTTTGTGTTTTTTGAGTTAACTTTTAATACCAACTTTCGATTCATGCCAATTTCCTAGAGATAAGAAGTTAGAAGTCTCGTATGTATTTGTCATTCCCCTGTCAGCAAAAACGGCCAGGGAAATGATGATTATCATAGAAATGAAAGTATAAAAATAAGTTAAAGAGCTGAAGTTTTTTTAAGTTTCGCAATGGAACATCAATTTTTATAAGGAAAAAATTTGGGCTTACTAATCAGCTGGGGACATATTTTAAAACATTTGCATAATTCAGTTAAAATTTAAAAAATTGATGTGCAGCTATAATATTTGAGCAGCTCTAATTTAAATACGTTATTCTGCAAAAAACTTCGAAGTCGAAAATTACATCGAAATTAGCCAGTAATCCCAAAACAGTGAAGTATTTAGGGAAATACGTACATTACAATTGTTTTTACATATTTAAAATATCTTGTCATCAAAGTTTCAACAACCTTCATTATCAAGGTACTTTTTTTTTTGTTTATACAATTCAATTGACACAACTTGTCAACTTGTATGTCTATAAGATACTTGAAATGACTCACCTTTATTTACCGACTAACTTTATAAGCAAATATTATAATAAAACAAAAGCAAACTCAGTTGAAATTTACAGTAACAAAAATAGCAAACTGATATTTTTATCAGGCTATAAATAAATTTCAAACAAAATGGTAACTAAGTATTGAACAATTAAATTTCCTTAAGAAAAATAATAATAAGTAAAACTAGTATGGGAAATGAAATCAATAAAATTGTGAAACAGTATAGAACGGTAAAAGTATATAAAAGCAGGGATGGAAAGTGTTGATTTTTAAAATAATTTAATTAATTATATCGCACCCGTTCAACAATACTGTATTAACTCAAAAACTTCAAAGTGTTCAGGAGAGACAAAAAATTGTTTTCTTAACAAAAGTTAGGCAATATTTAGAAACCCCCTCAATAATTGTATTGCACCACATAACCTTTTTATTTGTTTATTGTTTGGAGATAGAAACGCGATTTTTTTAGTTATTATCATTTTCTTGAATTATATTTGTTAATAAGAAGTAAATATTTTGAGTTGTGTTTGTTTACATGAAATTTATTGCTGCATTTAATACATTTTATTATTAGAATAACAACATAACTCAAAATACTACTCTAATATATATAGCAAATAATAATATAGCAAAAAACAATCATTTCTTAAGGCCAATCACTTCAAATGACTCAAAATAATTTTGTTTTCTTGATTCACAGAAATAAACCCTTCCACCAGCAAAAAGGTCACAACATGTTATTTTGTTAAGAAAGAATGGTCAGAACTATGGGAATTTTTAACCTTAGGTAGACATAAGTGTTATGTATTGTTTTTTGCCAAAAAAATAAAATAAGAAAATTTTGAGTTAATACAGTATTGTTGAACGAGTGCGATATATTACAAACAAAATCGGTTGTATAAGCTTTGGAAAATTTCTTTCTTATTTCTTAAAAACTTTAATTATTTTTTTATTTATTAATTTATTTTTATTTATTTTTTGACGACCTTTCAAAAAAAATACTACGCAAAAAAATTATTACTGCTGTATACCTTTATGAAAGATTATTATACAAAATTTGCATACATAATTTAAATTTATTAAATTGTAAGTGGATCAGAGGCTTTTGCATGCTTTTTTTAATATTTGCGTTTACAGACGTACTGCTGTTTACCTTTTTCTCCGTATTTATTAAAAAAAACTTTTAATTAATATAATTCGGACTTACAATTTTTTTAAGACTTTTGCAAAATAGCAAGTTGTAGGTATTTCAAACGGAATTAGTTTTTTTTTTTTTGGTATATTTTACATGTTTTTCACAACATGTTCAGAGTAATATTAAGGCAACCTTATTTTTATAAATCTTTTGTACTATCATTTTAAATATAAATTTTGACAGTATTTTGCACGAAATGCTTTATTTAAAAAAACATTTCACCCCAATTTTTTTAAAAAGTTTTTTAAATTATATATCACAAGTTTCCATTCCTGAAAGAAGTAACAATAATAACAATGGAAACTCAGTTTTGGCGCAAAAAACACTTGTGTAAACAAAAGAAGCTCTTAAAACAAAAACATTTTTAAATGTTTATATTTTTAAGTCTTTTGTTAATTTATTTATACGAAAGATCAGCAAATAAACAATAAAAAACGAATAATTCTCTCTTTCTTTCTCTTATATCACTCAAATAAGGTAATCGGTTTTAGCTGTTATTTATCTTTAATTTGTTAATAAATTGATTAAAAAAAATATAATTTAAGTGTGAAAAGTTTTAAAACAAACAAGTAAGAGCGCTATATTCGGCTGTGCCGAATCTTATATACCCTTCACATTGGTCTTTAAATATACCCAGCCGAGTAATTTTGTACTGCAAATAATATAATAAAAAACATTATGCGAGTTTTAAAGAAAAAATAACAAAATTTTAACGTTCGTATGAATAATAGAAATATATGAAGAAGATTTGAGGTCGAGAGTTTTAAAAGTTTTCGACATTATTCATATTTGAAGGTTAATAAAACTTGTTAAATGTCTAGTCCCCCTGCTCTTCTCCAACTTTTTCTCCAAAATGTATGAATTATTTGATTATTACTTTTTGTAGAATATTCGAAGTCGATAGCTGTTATAGTTTCCGAGATATAGCGTATCGAATATTTTATAATAGTTGTCGATTTGTATGGGAGCTACCCCTTTTTTTGCCCCCACTCAAAAAAAATTTTCTTTAAAGCGTAGCCCTTATGGCCCAATTACTTTTTGTAGAACATTTCATTTCGATATCTGTTATAGTTTCCGAGATATAGCGTATCGAATATTTGATAATAATTGTCGATTTGTATGGGAGCTACCCCTTTTTTTGCCCCCACCCAAAAAATTTTTTCTTTAAGGCGTAGCCCTTAGCGTGCAATTACTTTTTGTCGAACATTTCATTTCGATATCTGTTATAGTTTCCGAGATATAGCGTATCGAATATTTGATAATAATTGTCGATTTGTATGGGAGCTACCCCTTTTTTGCCCCCACTCAAAAAAAATTTTCTTTAGAGCGTAGCCCTTATGGCCCAATTACTTTTTGTGGAACATTTCATTTCGATATCTGTTATAGTTTCCGAGATATAGCGCACCGAATATTTTATAGTAATTGTCGATTTGTATGGGAGCTACCCCTTTTTTTGCCCCCACCCAAAAAATTTTTTCTTAAAGGCGTAGCCCTTTGCGTGCAATTACTTTTTGTAGAACATTTCATTTCGATATCTGTCATAGTTTCCGAGATATAGCGTATCGAATATTTTATAGTAATTGTCGATTTGAATGGGAGCTACCCCTTTTTTTGCCCCCACCCAAAAAATTTTTTCTTTAAGGCGTAGCCCTTAGCGTGCAATCACTTTTTGTAGAACATTTCATTTCGATATCTGTCATAGTTTCCGAGATATAGCGTATCGAATATTTGATAGTAATTGTCGATTTGAATGGGAGCTACCCCTTTTTTTGCCCCCACCCAAAAAATTTTTTCTTTAAGGCGTAGCCCTTAGCGTGCAATTACTTTTTGTAGAACATTTCATTTCGATATCTCTTATAGTTTCCGAGATATAGCGTATCGAATATTTGATAATAATTGTGGATTTGTATGGGAGCTACCCCTTTTTTTGCCCCCACCCAAAAAATTTTTTCTTTAGGGCGTAGCCCTTTGCGTGCAATTACTTTTTGTAGAACATTTCATTTCGATATCTGTCATAGTTTCCCAGATATAGCGTATCGAATATTTTATAGTAATTGTCGATTTGAATGGGAGCTACCCCTTTTTTTGCCCCCACCCAAAAAATTTTTTCTTTAAGGCGTAGCCCTTTGCGTGCAATTACTTTTTGTAGAACATTTCATTTCGATATCTGTTATAGGTTTCGAGATATAGCGTATCGAATATTTGATAATAATTGTCGATTTGTATGGGAGCTACCCCTTTTTTTTGCCCCCACCCAAAAAATTTTTTCTTTAAAGCGTAGCCCTTATGGCCCAATTACTTTTTGTGGAACATTTCATTTCGATATCTGTTATAGTTTCCGAGATATAGCGTATCGAATATTTTATAGTAATTGTCGATTTGAATGGGAGCTACCCCTTTTTTTGCCCCCACCCAAAAAATTTTTTCTTTAAGGCGTAGCCCTTTGGGTGCAATTACTTTTTGTAGAACATTTCATTTCGATATCTGTCATAGTTTCCGAGATATAGCGTATCGAATATTTTATAGTAATTGTCGATTTGTATGGGAGCTACCCCTTTTTTGCCCCCACTCAAAAAAAATTTTCTTTAGAGCGTAGCCCTTATGGCCCAATTACTTTTTGTGGAACATTTCATTTCGATATCTGTTATAGTTTCCGAGATATAGCGTATCGAATATTTTATAGTAATTGTCGATTTGTATGGGAGCTACCCCTTTTTTTGCCCCCACCCAAAAAATTTTTTCTTTAAGGCGTAGCCCTTTGCGTGCAACTACTTTTTGTAGAACATTTTATTTCGGTATCTGTCATAGTTTCGGAGATATAGCGTATCGAATATTTTATAGTAATTGTCGATTTGAATGGGAGCTACCCCTTTTTTTGCCCCCACCCAAAAAATTTTTTCTTTAAGGCGTAGCCCTTAGCGTGCAATTACTTTTTGTAGAACATTTCATTTCGATATCTCTTATAGTTTCCGAGATATAGCGTATCGAATATTTTATAACAATTGTCGATTTGTATGGGAGCTACCCCTTTTTTTGCCCCCACTCAAAAAATTTTTTCTTTAAGGTGTAGATCTTTGCGTACAATTACTTTTTGTAGAACATTTCATTTCGATATCTGTTATAGTTTCCGAGATATAGCGTATCGAATATTTGATAATAATTGTCGATTTGTATGGGAGCTACCCCTTTTTTTGCCCCCACCCAAAAAATTTTTTCTTTAACGCGTAGCCCTTAGCATGCAATTACTTTTTGTAGAACATTTTAAGTCGATAGCTGTTATAGTTTACGAGATATAGCGCATAAAATATTTCACCAAATTTGTGCAATTGTAGAAAAAATACCCCTTCCCCTGGTCCTATCTGAAAAAATTTTTTCCATTATTTAGGTCCCTTCTTTAGGAGTATCCGTGCCAAGTTTTGTGGCAAGAGTGACTATACTTACTGAGATATATAGGGATATATGCACCGATTTTGTCCTAAAAAAAATGGGTTTCTCTGGGTTTTCGCTTATATCTCGGTCAATTGTGAACCGATTTTGCTGATTTTAAATAGCGATTGTTAGCGGGATATTTGTGATCGTTTGACACCATTAGCTGGTCTGTATCTTTTTATTTGACTCCGGAAACTTGATTTCAACAGACGGACAGACGGACAGACGGACAGACGGACAGACGGACAGACGGACAGACGGACAACGCTAAATCGGCTTCCCTATCTATAAGGATCCAGAATATATATACTTTATGGGGTCGCAAATGAATAATAAAGAAATTACAAACGGAATGACAAAGTGATATATACCCTATCACTATGTGAAGGGTATAAAAAGGAAAAGTTTTAAAAAAATAATTGATTTTTTTTAATTATTTCTCTCACAAAAATTAGAAAGCTAGACGTTGTTGCCATATTTTACCAATTTTGTTTGAGTTTGAAATAAGTTTTAAGGCAATATGCTTTATTTTGTGCATGTTAAGGCATTAAAAAGCTTTCTCAATAAAAAATCAGTTGGTCCCTTTGGTAGGTAATCAATTATTTTCCATTTAGTTTTAGACTGTTTTTATATACAAATTGCAAATAAAATGTTCAAAAGTGCATATTAAGTCATTAAGAAATTTTGCTAAAACACCCACTTTATTCTTTTAGCAAAAAATGCGTTCATTCACCTACTGTGTTTTTTTTAATGCTGGTGTACAAATTTGAATGAACTTGCAAAAATTAATTATAAAGCAATTTTAAGGCCGTTGCAATTTTTTGTTTGTTTTTAAGAACTGTTGCATTGTTGACGAAAGAAATATAATAAAATAAAAAAAAATGTTCAAATACAATTTTACATTCATTAACATAACTTCATGGTATACGACACGACAAAAACAACGCTAAGAAATTTGGCAGTCGTATTCGTATGGCTTTTAGTACTTTCAGATATTTTTATAAACTATAGATTTTGCATGTTATCAGAGTTGCATTTTTACAGCAGCACATAAAGAAAATCAGGCATGGAAAACTAAAAACTAAGGGCCAGTTTTTGAGTAAAACAATAATGTTAATGTTCTGTTGAAATACTGAGTTGCCTTACATAATCTGTTATTAAAAGAGCTTAAAAACAATTATTGTGTTGAAAAACTGGCCATAAGAGTACTAACTCCATAATTTTTATTAACAATTGTTTCAAATATAAATATGTCTGCTAATAGTTTTTATTTGGCGAACAAGTAAAAAATGCGTGTAAAGTAATCAAACCAAGAATTAATTTATGAAGATCTTACAAAATCCAATGAAAATTCAAGCACTTATAGAACTGTGTTAAAGTACCTTTAGTACCGTTGATGATTCTAAAGCCGGTGTCAGATAAAACTTGGTCACTTTGCGTGATATTTCTTACTTTGAGGGAAAAGCTCGAAAAAAGGTCTACACGTATGCATTGTTTGTGTATCCAAGCAATCATAAGAAAATCATACAAGTTAATTGTCAAAGCGCGCAAAAAGATAAGAGTTGCCTAAATTTACGCTTCGCGCTGCGTTAAAAGTACTTTATGTGACATGTTTTATAAAAGTATGGCTATTTCATCTTAAATCTTAATGTCAAAGCGAATTTCTAATGCAACGCGAAACAAAAGTTTTTTCTGACATGTTCTTAAAAAAAATGTGCAAATTACAAACGGAATGGCGAACTTAAGTATTGTTGTTATTTTTTAATACATGCGTATATACATATGTATTAATATACTATCTTAAATACACTGTCAATATTTTTGGAATACATTTAGCACAAGATTAATAAATAACAAGGTTACGACATAACAAATTGAAAACTTGCATTTTCTGCGCATGTGGTCAAATGACGTCACGAAACAGTCTCTCATTTAAAAATAATGTAAACATAACAGTGGGACAATTTCCTAACTTTTGGAGAAAATGTTTTCTAATTTGTTTTTTGTTAATCGTGTTATAAAAAAATTAAATGTTCAAATAATTTATAATATTAAATAACATTTAGAAAAAAAAATTAAAACATTTAAAATTAGTTTATTGTTTTACTAAATTTTCGTTTTTGGTTATTTGTGTTTTGCTTGATTTCCGCATTAAGCGATCTTATTCTAAGGTTTATCCACACAAACCAAAATACTTCTAGCTTACCCATTTCATATTTTAAATTTTATTTCAAAATCTTCCTGTTTTAAATGTAATAAGCAAATTCTCTCCCTATATATTTTATTCGGTGTGACCAGATTTTCAAGTAAAGTTAACAAACAAAAACATAAGGCCAAAAAATAAATCTAATTTTTTAATGCGTTTTTAAAAAATTTCTTCGTTATAAAGATATTTTTCATAATATGGACGAAACGTTTGTGTGCTAAAAATATTTAAAAAGAAAGTTTGTTTTAAAAATTTTGATTTTATTTACAGAAACTTGGTAACCCATACCTTAGGTAAGAAAAAAAATAATATGTGTTCATATACAAGAGATTTTTAAAAAAGTTTTTAGCAGCAGGTGTTAATTTGCTGCCTGTTTTGGTAAAAAAAAATTTGTAAGATCCCTGCAGGAAATGTCAATAGAGAATCACTAGAAACTCACTACTGACATTGTCACCAGTACTACTGTTAAGCTATACCTCAGACAATGCTCTTTGCTATTAACAAAAAATCAACTGCTGACATTGGTACTATTGACAAGGTGCTTCTTTTGGGGTCATATGTACACATTGAAATCAGCGATTAACTAGTACCTTTTAGCAATTTTAGTATACAGTACTACTGATAAGCTAAACCATTGTCAATGTGTTTTTGCAATAGACATTTAACATGCGTCTGTCATTGAAAACAAGTATGATTTGTGTATATAAATCACTTTTATAGCACAGCAGAAAAAATAAAAAAGGCCATAATGTTGCTGATACATTTTTGCATTTGACGGCAAACTGAAGCATTAATTTGCCGCTGGCAGTTTTCTTTTCTTCTTATCAAAGCTTAATATAAAACTGTAGACGTACTGTTGACAATGTCGCCAAAAAGGCAACATAATAGTCGATAAAAGTGTTGACATGGGGGCACTTGTTCCCAAGTTTCCTTCAGGGATATATATAAAAAAAAACAAACATTTGTTTTTGTTTTAAATATAAACACTCAAACACTATCCGTTAATTTTTTTACAAAAACACGTAAAATTTAGTAGTTTATTTGTAAACTTTTTTCATATAGACAAACACTTGAAACCAATAAAAAATCGAAACTATAAGATTACATTTACATGATGCAATTTTTTTAATATTCCTTCAATAAAATTTTTGTTTGTTGACAAAACGAGTTGAAGTGACTACTTTTCTACACAGTTCGTAAAAAACCGAAAATTTTCATTTAAGTTCATACTTACATGTACTTATATATCATGAAAAATGCCTTCATGTACATTTTGTTCAAGAAAAGAAAAAAAGATAATCTTTAATGTAAAAAGTTACATTGTAAGAAAGCATTTATAAAGGTATTTTTACATGTGTGCCTCAATAAGTATTTAAAACCAATGACTGTTAAAATGAAAAAATGAAAATCAAAAAATAAAAAATATTATTTTTTTAAACTTATCTATAAAAATAATAATTATCGTTGTTACCCGTTTTTATCAAAATTAAAAAAATGACCGTCCTACTAAAAAAAAAATTTACAGAGAACATGATATTCAACAAATATAGTTTAATACTATCAAAATGGTGAGCTTTACTTGATCCTACGATGTTTCATTGTGCCTGCTTTTTTCTTGAAAAATTATTTCGGTCCTGTTGGATTTTTTTTGACAAAAATACACTTTAAAATTCTTATTAAATAAAAATATAAACATATACATTTTTGAGCAATATATTAAAATATTTTTTAATTTAACCAAAAAATTTTTTTATTTCTGTCAGGCCGATTGCAAAATTTTATCCGAAGCTTTTTTTGTTTTTCATGGTTTTTTGGGAAAGAATAAAAGGACACAGCTAAAATAAGATTTGTTAAGAACACGCTCACAATTAGTTTTAGCACAATTTCTCACTTGAATTTTTCTGATCGTTTTGCATGTATTGCCCCACTGCACACTTCGTGTTTACGATTTGCTTCGAAATTTTAAATAACTTTTTTTTGCTCTTATAGCTTTTAAATACACTTCGCACACAATTTTTATAATAACTATTATTTTTTTGCACTATATTTAATAAATTTAAATTAAAAATTCTTTTTAAATAACGAAATTCGACAAATTAATTTTTTGGAGAAATGTCAAAGTGATTTTAGTGCAGGGTTGTCAAATCTCACATAACATATAAATCTTTTCCGGCAAAATTAGGAATTAATCTAGAGCAATAATAATTTCAGTTTTAGTGTTAAACTCAATACAAAAAAAGCAAAGAGTAAGAGAATGACTGTCTTATTTTTTTAGGGATGTTGCACCTAATGAGAATAACAGACAAAAATTGGCGCCATGCTCATTGTTTAACGTAAGTTGACGTAGTTGTTTCTCTTTAACTTTGCCAGCCGTGTATAACAAAGGCTTGCTATAGTTCTTGTAATATTTCTTGTTTGGCACTAAAGGTTTCAAAAACAGTGCTAAGTGCTGGTTTTCTTGTGGCTATAAATGCTTAAATAATTGTGTTAAAATTGATTCAGCATTATGCATAATTAACAGAAAGTTAATATTATTTTAAACGTTTGTGGATACAAAAAAACAAAATTTTTTTGGGTAAAATTCAAATTAGATGATGTAGTGTGATTTAGTTGTTTTTCAAATATCTAGCGCTTTGTTTTTAAGCAATTAGAAACTTTGTAATATCAACTTATGACAACACTGATATAGCTTTGACAAAAGTATTCACACACTGAATAAATTCACAATGTATAAATTCATGCATTGATCAAACGAAGATAATTTTATTCGAGGCAGATTTTTGTTCAACTCATTAAAATCGCTTAAGAGTTTAACACCAGATAAAATCAAGATAAAACCTAATTATGCTATTCTCTGGTACGTAAACATACTACTGCGCCATTTTTTTATTGTTAATGAGAAAATTCCAAACGAAATTGGGAATTTTCATTTGAAATTCAGAATTTTTATTTGTAATTGAGAAAATTCCAATAAAAAATGAGAAAATTTTACATGATATTGAGAAAAAAACCAAAAAAAATTAAAAATTTGAAATTAAAAATATTTTATATTAAATCAAGATTTTTTTAGAAAATGCCTTCTACCACCATCGTATTCAACTAATTTTTAAAGCGCTTCATCGACGCGTTAAAAATAAAGCGCATTCTTGCAGTGCTTAATTTAATAAAATTATATGGTTGGAGAAAAAAACAATGTTTAGGCAAAGATAAATGTACCACACGTCAATCTTCTCCAATGTCGGAGATCAGAGGCTCGCTTTTAAGAAGAAACTAAAAACGTGTGTTATTACCACAGATTGCATATCATAACATTAAATTAGTTTAGTTTGGATCTGGAAGATAGGCCAGAATATATCTCTGCTACTTATTTAATAAAATTGCCTGCATAGATTTGTATTAACCTTTCCATATTTTTATTTATGTTGCGTTATGAATGCATTTATGTTGTACGTATTGTATGTACGTTCATACTAATTTTAAATAAAATTTTATTTGGAATTTTCTCATTTCCAATTAAAATATATTCACAATTTCAAATGCAAATTCTCAAGTTCAATAAAAATTTTCTCATTTACAGCAAAAAATGAACAAAACTATTATATCGAACATTTGTTCTTGGCTTCCAAAAGGGCTTTTTATAAATTCAATATTGAGTAAGTAGCCAGGTTGACACCGGCTTCGGGAATGTGTTATCTTAATTTCTGGGGTATCTTCAGCTTAATATATTGTTAATTGGTTCCAAATATATTATATCCATTATACCTATATAGACATGCATGCATACATCCTTAGTTCATTAAAATTAACGCATTTAAACTTATAACGCTCATATTCATATTTCAAATTTAAAATATTCTCATTTGGACCAATAATATTAGTCATGCAAATTAAAGTTTTCAATACAAATAAAGCCCTAAATGATTTTAAAATACAAAGAATAGGCAACCCTTGCATGGGTTAAACTACGTCATCAGAGAGGCAAACATGCGCAAGTCGCAATCTCTAATAGTCTATCATTCTTGCATTTAGCATATAAGGAGAAAAAACTTCATAAGTGCCAGCTCTGCAGCTGCTAAATGTAGAAATAAGCGACAAATAAAATTATTGTGCATCACATTTTATTGCTGATATATATTATTTGAAGATATAAAATAAATAAAAATTTCTAAATGTATAAATGAAATCCTTTAACAGAACAAATAAAAATCAGCTTTACAAACAAGGTTATGGTCGTGTAAGCAACCGGTTTTTTTCTCATTTCAAATGAGTTATTTTAAGAACTTGAAAGCCATGTGAGTGAGAATAAATGATTTATAAAAACCGGTTAATGACATTAAAAATAAACTTTTTATTTTTCTTTTCAGTTTCAAGTTTTGTGTTTTGTTTTGCATTCGTGCATCCAATCAAATGCTGCCACCGTTTTGGAAGTAAATGTTTATAGAAATGTTTTAAATACCTATAACAGTTGTTTTTGTAGCAATTTTGGATTAATCATATTTTACAAAACTGGATCTAAGTACATGCATGCATAGGCACATAAGCATCTTTAACTAATTTAAAAAATTCTAAGTTTTAAAATATGTAAATAAAAATATTTTGATTAATCTTTCACTGATAAGATTTACTTTCAATATTATAATCAAAATCAAGTAAGAGCGCCTCAAATTGGTACTTTTGTAACCACAGTGATCGCATCCAATGAAGTTGTTTTTAAAATATAAATGTCAAAAAACAAAAAATACTTCGTGGCAAAAGTTGTCATTGTTTCTGAGGTAAAGCATATCAAAAACTTCCTAATATTGGTTTGTTCGCATGGAGGCTACCACTCTCCTTGTTCCTATTCTACAAAGTTATTTAAATTCTACCTCGTCGAAGGTTTCGATATAAGGCGAAAGAAAAATTTGTATTAAATTGCCCCTTCATTCCCTCGATTTACACCTGCTCTTACCCAATTAATTGCTTTGCAAAAATGTACAAATTATACCTGGATTACTTTGTGGCAAGTTTAAGTCGATAACTGTAATGGTTTTTAAGATATACCATAATTAGTATTTCATAAAACTGTCTATTTGTATTGGGGCTACCATTCCCCCTGCTTCCACTCAAGAAGTTTTTTTTCAAACGTAAAAATCCCATTAAAATTACTTCACAGCAGGCTTAAAGTCGATAACTGGAATAGTTTTCGCAATACAGCGCACAGAAGTTTTATAAATTTTATGCAATTGTAGCGGGGCTATCATTTTCCATGCTCCTATCAAAACTAATTTCTATCGCCAACTTAGCTCGCCATTTTCTAAGTATCTGTAACCAGTTTTTATGCAACGGTGATTTTTCTCTAAGTAATGGGTTATCTTAGGGTTTTAATATTTTCTCGGTCCATTTTAAACCAATCTTACTGATTTTACCTAAAAACTTGGTGAAAAATAATTCTTACAGTTTGACACCAAAGCGTGTTCTGTCGGATTTTTTAGACTCCGGAAACCTGATTTTAACAGGCGCACAGACAGACATTACTATATAAGCTTCCCTATCTATAAGAATCCCGGATATGCTTAATGGGGTCGCAAATTAATATTTTAGAAATAACAAACGAAATAAGAAACTTATATTACCCCTATTAACAAAGACAGAAGAAAGCAACCATTTTTGCTTATAGCAAAAAAACTCACAAAATAGCAATAAAAATAAAGCAAAAAGAGGTTCCTTAATACCTTAAAAGTATCAAGAAATTGCAAAAAATAAAAAAAGCGACAAAATAACAAAAGAGCAAAAATACCATTTTTATATTCTCTGCTCTAATTGTCTGGTAACCACTAGAATGAGCTTGATGATACTTTTTAAACTCACAGCTTGATTATTAACAGAGAAATTTGTGAAAGAGCTGTTTGTTGTTGGAACGAGAAAAATAATTCTTCTATTAATTTTTTCTTTCTTTAAAAATTTCAACTGCTTCATATAATAATAAAAATAAAAATTATAAAATTATAAATTATAAAAATTTCTCTCATTTATGCAGTAAATTATTTTTTTAAATAATTTTAAACTTACCACATAGTAGAATTAAGACATCTAATCCGACTCGATAGAGAATCCTTTTATTTGTTTCCATTTTAATAAATAGTTCACTATTGTTGATGTTATTTGTGCTGTTGCAATCTTGAGGATGATGTTGATGATTTAAATGGACTTGAATATTGTTGTTATTGTGATTGGCTATAGCTACCGTAGTGGAAGCCAAATTTATTGGATCCGTTACCGAAGAATTTAAATTCGAATTGTTGTTATTACGAACCGAGTTACGCGTTTGCAAATTATTAAATACTGTTGATGACGACGACAATGTTGGAGGAGACGCTTGTGGCGGTGAATTTATATATTTATTATCTGGCCGACGTAGCGGTGTTGTTTCACTCGCAGACGTTTCGTTACTCATTTGTAAGCTGTTTTAAAAGCAACGTGCTTGCAGTAAACATAAAAAAATAATTTGTATATCCCCACTATAAGATAGAGAAAGAGAGAGAGACGCCAACTGATTGGGAGCTTCCCCAAAGCAAGTTAATACAAAAAGCTTTTTTATGTTTTTGCTTTTGGTCGCTTTTTACTTATTGCCTTTGTTTTTTATGACTTTGAACTTGATAGAGTAAACGAGAGACTTTCTTGTGAGAACATAACGCGGGAATTTAATAAAAGATGTGATAAGCTTTTTATTTTATTTTCTATTTAATACTGCCCTTGTTTTCTTGCTTATTGAATTTCTTTAAATATGATATTTTTATATTTTTATTTTGCCACTACCCTGTTAGTTCGTATAATAATGATTAGTGATGACAACATAAAAGTTTTTGACAGGTAAAAACTACTTTTATATGTTAAGAGTCTCCGTGTTATTTGGGTATAGCAATTAATTTGTGTCTTCTTTCGATAAGTTTAAAACGCGTCAACATTTAAAGATGATTCAACACCTTTTTGGCCAAGCTAAATGTTGTCAAAGGATATCTAGAAATAAAGAGTTGAATAAAAAGGTGGGAATTAATTTTTGTTGACCTACATTTGCACATAAGAACATAAATTTCAAAAAACGATAATGGGTTTTCAATATTATTTATGAATTTATTTACTTTAACTGTCTTTAAACTGATTCATCTTATGCAGCATTTAAATGTATTACATGTGTAAATCATTTTTGGTAGGATTTTTATTTCTTGCCGAAGTGTCTTGTATCAATTATGTATATTGATTTTAAAACAAAAAAAATTGGCTAAAAATATTAAGTTTTCATCACTGAAATAATCAAAAAAATATTTCCTTTAACCAGCGTTGCCAGAATGATAATTTTATTATATTTTTGATGATTTTTTTTGTCCGAAATTTGTTTTGATGATATTTTTCTTTAAATTATGATTTTTTTATTTAGAAATAATGATTTTTTGTATTGAGCTATTTAAAAGTACGTGCTAATACATACGTAATTAAAAACAATTAAGGATTGTGACAGCTTGTCTTGTTTACAAATCGCTTAGTTATTATAACAAAGTTTTATGAAATATTTTTAGGCTTATATTCGAACGGGGAACCAAACTCGAGGTTCGCTCTCTTATTCACGGGTTGCACCCCAAACATGGTTGAAACTAAATGGTTCGCTATACAAAATTTTGAGAGCAAACCTACTAGGTTCATTTTGAATCTTGTGAAGAATGTTTGTCATCTCAAATTCTGTTAGCAAACTATCGTTAGTTTATCTAACCTAGCGTCAAAAAATATATAATAACACAAAAAACAGCAAAAATTAATGTTTTATAAAAATAGGGGAAAAATATGTAATAGTAAAAACAAATGATAAAAGTAACACAAGAACAGTCGTGTGAACCCCAAGGCTTACAATCTAGAAACAGAGAACGAACCTAGTGATTCTTATTACCGTGTGAACATGCTTTTACAGTTGAAAACATGTCAGGGTGAAAATGCGCTACTTTTAGTGTTGATCGAGAGGCTGTAGATTGCTTCTAGCCTCCGCAAACAACAGGGTTTTATAGTTCTATGTATGTCACAAACTGTACAAGGGTTCAGCAAAAAAGTTGTATGAACATCATAACGTTTAAGCGTTATATATCCTCGTGACCTTGGTGGTGGGAATATAATGTGTTTGTGCTTATGTTTGAAACAGAAGTCAAAAATCCACCTTCACTAATATCGATCAAACGAAAATCACCTCATAAGTCCATATAACGATATCCGTCTCTCCATCCGGCTGGCTGGATGTCGATGTAGTTAATATAACATGTGAAGAAAGCACTTTAAATCTTAAAGTTTTAGAAAATTTTATAAAACCAATATATGTATGTTCAAATGTTTGCTAAAAAAATTCCAGTTTAAAACTTACTGTAAATAAATTTTTCAAAATTTATTCATATTTCCCAGGGTACACTTATCAGGTAGCCTCAGATAAACAGCTGAGTAACGGTATATCGTTATATTAATGTCAAATTTTGTTTATGTTTATGTATTTTCTTCCTTTTATACAAACAACAACTGTACACACAAAAAATTATCTAAGAAAACTTGACTTAAATCAAGCCATAGCGGTGTCAAAAGTACGGTGAGTACGGTTTTTCTTAAATCAAGTACGAAATTTCTTACTCCAAGTAAAATTTTTTAAATACGAATTTCTTACTTTTAGCCACAATTAAGCCTAAATAGGATTGATTTAAGTTCGGAACCGTACTTGATGTAAGCCAAAAAAAGATTGATTTAAGCCATAAACGGGATTAATTCGAAAATGAAATGTCATTTTTTTGACTTATGGACCTTTATTAAAGAAGAAGAATTTTATATTTTATTTTTGTTTTATAATTAATTTATAATTTAAAAATTTCATTTTTGTATTTACCGAAGCTGCGATTCGAACCAGGGATTTCTACACTGCAGTACAAGCCCGTTACCTCTAGGCCACCGAGACACTTTGTTTTCAAATGTAAAATAATATATTAAAACAAAAAGTTTTTTTCTGCTTGATTTGTTGAAGCAATCCGAATAGGCTTGATTTAAGAAAATGTAAGTAAGGATCGTACTTGAAAATTTCTAGAAAGATTTTGGATAAAATCAAGAATAAAATTCTTGATTTTAGAAAGCCGTTTTTCGTTCTGTGTAGTATCGTAAGAAAAGCTCAAAAAGAAGAAGAAAGATTTTGTGAGTTTTTGTTATTCTCTCTGACATTCTTATGACGGTTTTAGTTGTTTTTGTAGAACCGCTCCTACCTGATAAGTGTACCCTGATATTTCCTTTTGTATAAGGTAATGATGTAAGCATATATAAAAACGATTTCAGAAAAACTCTTCTTGACAACTTTAAGGATCATTTTGGTCTAATGCAATGATTCGCAAACCCCACACGCGTGTGAGTGCTCTCCCAGCATTGAATAGGGAAAAAATATAAAAATAGCTTTTGTAGTCTCTTGTGCCAGATGGCCAGTGTGACCAGCTGGGTATTCAAAATGTTTAAGGGACAAATTTTTAAACTTCATTCAATGCTCGGTTTAACTTATATCTGCGAGTCTTCATTTTCGTTATAAAAAATAGTTAAAAGCCAAATCAGAAAAAAGCTAAGTAATAAACATGTCAAAGGCCTTATCCGCATTAAATAATGTCAGTATACATTTAATATCCATAAGAGTTTGCAAAACTAAGTAGTATAGCAACATTATTTCGCATTTATGAAAATTTTACTTTAACAAAGGCGGCTTAATTTTTAACATTACATTTTAAACTTTCAGCTATGGCCACCCTAGTGCCGTAAGAGAAAACTAATTACACTTAAAAACAATCAAAATATAAGGATATATGCGTGTGCCGATCCCTGGTCTAAAGTAAATATTGTAGCAATTACAAACTGATATAACTATACATATGTATGTATATACCCTTATCGCTATGTAAAGGGTATAAAACTGGACCCTTTTTGGAGATGAAAAATTGCAAAAAAAAAACAAAAAACAAGTAAGAGCGCTATATTCGACTGTGCCGAATTTTATTGATCATTAAACTACCCAGCCATATGATCTAGCCGAATGATTCGTACTTCAAATATAGTAAAACTGCTTTGTGCATATCTACTTTTTATTTTTCCTTTCGCATCATGAAGTGATCTTGCAAGCAAATTACGTTTTTATATGAAAAGCACTATTTATATTCATATTCTTGGATATATGTAATACTAATTATAAATAAAAGAAATCATAAAAAGTATATAAATATGCTTGCTGATTTCGGCACACGCTAAATTATATGTAGTATGTTTGTATGTATGTACATTTGTACATATAAACATGCATACATGTGTACATACATATGTACATACATACATACCCTGCAGGAAATGTCAATAGTGAATCACTAGAAATTCACTATTGACACTGTCACCAGTACTACTGACAAGCTTTACCCCATGCAACGCTTTTTGCTAAAGACATTTGACATTTGCGTGTCATTGAAAATCGACTACTGACATTGGTACTATTAAAAAGGTAGTTCTTTTGGGGTCATCTGTAGACATTGGAACCAGTGATTAACTAGTACCTTTTAGCAATTCTAGTCTACAGTTCTACTGACTAACTATATCACTGGCAATGTGTTTTTTCAATAGACATTTAACATGAATTTCTCATTGAAAATAATTATGAGTTGTGTATATAAATTACTTTTTAAGCACAACTAAAAAAATTAACAATTAATTAAGATCACTATGTCGCTGATACACTTTCGCGTTTGACAGCGACCTGAAGCTTCAATTTTTCACTGACACTTTTCTTCTTATCAGTGCTAAATATAAAACTGTAGACATATTGTTGACAATGTCGCCAAAAAAAGTACCATAATTGTCGACAAAAGTGTTGACATGGGAACACTTGTCCCCAGATTTCCTCCAGGGTATGTACCTACATACATTCATATGACACTACATACCTGCATCCAAGCATACAAGAAACTTTTTGCGCATTTTTTTTAATTCCAAACGGAATGACAAACTGATATATACACTTGTCACTTATGTGAAAAATATAAAAAATAATTTTCAAGAGAGGAAAAACGGCCCCAAATTTGAAAATTAAAAATCACCCCAAAACATTTTTAAAACAAGAACTAAATTAAAAATGAACCCAAAAAAAGTTATGAATAGCTTTATGTTTTTAAATAAACGTAGCAAGGTTAAGTAAACAATGCTAATTTTGGAAAGGTATTTAAAATTTCTTGTCTAGAACAAAATGTTTTTTTAATATGCTTAGGCTCAAAGTAAAAAGGGTTGGATAGCCGGCCTTTGGCCGGAGGAAAAGGATTTAAAATCTAAATGATTCGTACTGCCGGCTTGGGGTGATTTCCATAAAGGAAAAATTACCCCAAATTTAAAAAGAAAAAATGGTTCCAAAAGAAAAGCCCCCAAATTTTCGTGCTTTTTTCCATTTATCTTATATGTATGTACATATGTATATTGAAATTATCTTGTTGCCATTTTTCATTTTCACATTTCGGGCCATTTTGTCTTCCCTTAAAAAATCAGTCATTTTTGGTGCCATTTTTTCTGCGTTTTTGGGGGCCATTTTTTATATCTGAAATCGAGGTAATTTTTCATTCCTGAAATTGGAAAAATTTTTAAACGAGGCTAATTTTTAACTAACGTTAAAAGCAACAAAACAACTTTTGTCATTAATAAGAATGCCATAAGCATTTAAAGAACCGATTATATTAAAATCTGTATTGAAAAAGATACTCCAAAGGGAATAAATGTTTGATTGAGCAACTTCTGTCTATCTTCTGGTCTGTTCAATAAGCTCTTTCTGACTCTTGTATAATGTGTGACTCACAATAGTGATTAACCAGCGTAGAGTGAAAAATAAGCGGATAAAAAAATCATCATCAAACTTATCACACAAATCACAATTTAAAATAAGAAAAAAAAGAACGTTATTGGTTTTTATATTTTTTTTGTTCACATAAACATCTACACACACAAACTTTAAACGGAAACTAATGATGTGATTGATTACCACCGATGAAAAATTTAATTCTATTGTACTTCCTATAGAACTTTTAATAATAAGGATTATTAGATTTTCATTTTAAGGTAATAAATTACACTTTTTTTTATATACTTTTATTTAGGCTCTATAGCTGCAATATAAGACCTACTTCCGGAAATCTAATTTAACGCAAAAACTTAAATATATAAAATTAGTGCTGGTTATGGCAAATTGTTCGTTAGATTTTCTGTTTCACACTCATACTTAGATGGTCCAGATTTTCACTGAGGCAACAGACTTTATTTAACATTTACTAAAAAAAATTAACCGCAAATATTCTTCAGCAATTACGTTCATAAGAAAAAAGGAATTTCTTAATTGAAATTCAAAGAATTTATTTCAATTTCGATTAATTGGGATGTTCAAAGAATTTCAATAATCTAAACAAGACTAAGAAAAATAAACCATTAAACAGTATTTGCAGTTTTTCAATAATAAGGAAATTTAATACAGCCCAATAGAAAAATAATAAACAATTGGCATAGAATTACTCAAAGGGCTTACACACTGCGAATTGCTCCAGCCCACAAATATTATTATACCCTTCACATAAGTGATAAGGGTGTTTATAAGTTTGTCATTCCGTTTGTAATTTCTTTAATAATCATCTGCGACCCAATAGAGTATATATTTTCTAGTTCCTTATAGACAAGGACGTCGATTTAGCGATGTCCGCCTGTCCGTGTTATGGACTTTATAAGGCCCCCGATGTCGCATAGACCCGTAGGTATCAAACTATTAGATATATCTGCGAAAAATTCGCAATTGACATCCAGCAAAATCGTCCGTTTGATAACTGACCGACGTATTAGCCAAAAACCAAGACTTCGTCTGTTTATTTCTCTAAAATTTTTACGTAAAAACCCCTACAACTGCCCCGACACGGGTGCAATGTAAGACCGACTTCCACGAACAATTTTGTGGATATACTTATTTACACCCTTTCTCCACCCCTAATAGGTTTTTCATAAAAATATTATTTCGGGATTCGACCTAACCCCAATTAATTTATCCTTCCAAACATTTTTGTAAAACGTACTCATCCCCTACCTCCAGCCCCTAAAAGGGCAAAATTTAAAAAAATTATGGTAAAAATCTCCACATCTTTTCCGGAGTCGCCCTTAGAAGAATAAAATATATCACAGACCCCTATTATTTTTCATTCCCAAACATATTCCTAGAACATACTTACGTCCTATCTTCATCGCCTAAGAGGCCTCCCATACAAAGTTTGGAAAGTTGTAATAAAACCCCCCATACAGATTCCAGGGTGCCCGTGGGTAAGTTAAATTAAGGACTGAACCCAACTCATTTTTCCTTGCAAACATTTTCACAGAACATACTTACCCCCTAACATCACCCCCTAACGGGGTTGCCATAAAAATTTAAAAAAAATTATGTAAAAACGCCTATAGCTTCCCCAGAGTCGGCCTTAGTTGAGTACAGTGTACGACCGACTTCTATTAGTATCGCCTATTAAATATATTCCTGGAACATACCTACCCCCTATCTCCATTATCCAAAGGGGTTGCCACACAAAATTTACAAAAGTGGTGTAAAAACGCCCATAACTTTTCCAGAGAAGGCCTTAGACAAATAAAGTGTACGGCCGACCCGCATTAGTTTGCCCTCCCAAACATATTTTTAGAACATACTTACCCCCTCCATCTCCATCGCCTAAGGGGCCACCTCACAAAGTTTGGTAAATTGTAATTAATCCCCCCCTACAGTTTCCAGGATGCCAAAATCTGAAAAAATTTGGGTACATAAGTTTTGGCACAGCCGAATATAGCGCTCTTACTTGTTTAATTACACAAAACATGACGACTAAAGTCCAGTCATTTTTTCAATCGATTAAATAAGAACGCTATCCCAAACAAATAAACAAAATAAGTTGAAAATAAATTCAAACTTGCAAACTATTATTCATTTAGTTCACCAAATTATTTTTGTTATTTTGCATAATGTTGCCTGCCAAGCACGTGCTGAGTGAGCAATAAGTGGCTGAACGAACTATGGTGCCTCTTTTTGTGTTGATTAACATGAATTGCTTGTGCTTTTCGTTTTCCAAACTGCTTCGATTCTTATAAATTTTTTACAAATAAAAAAAAACCCAAGAAGTAGAATAAGATGTAAAAAAAAACTAATTTAACACACAATTAACTAAACTGCAATAAAAGCTAAATAAATTGCAAAAAGATTTTTAGCCTGAGGAAAACAATAATTGAAATGAGGAAGAAGATATATGTTTGCTCGCACATAAGCAATTTAATAGCGAAGATCGAAGCATATAAAAGGAGCAAGTATTGATAAATTACAATTTACGATGCCATTGCAATGATAATGAGCTTGACAATGAAATTTCATTGAAACGCATTTAAAGAAGTTTCAGCGGTTAAATGACTTTGGCACCAAGTTATGACCGCAGTGCTAAATAAAACAAAAAATTTGTAGCAAACTCTGGATTGGGAAAAATTCATTTCGACCCTTTTAAAGCATTTAAATCTACTGATTTAAAGTTTTTAAAACAAATTCTAATTTAAAACTTAATCAACTCAAAATCATATTGGAGACATATGGAACAGTATTATTTAAGAAACCCTTAAAAGGTCCAAGTTCAACTTCTCAGGCAAATTATTCTCAGTGGCGATCAGACAAGGTCTTGAAAGACCCATTATTTCGAAACCACCAAAGCGTAATCTAAAAAAATTCTAGGCAATTAATGACAAAAAACATAAATTTTTATACAAATCATTTTAAAAACATGTTCAAATTAACTACATGTGCTGATATGATTGAATTATTGCCCGTTGTTCCCAGATAACTTAAAAAAATACGCTTCCAAGTGCTATGTGCTTTGGAGACTATTAATAGCTTAAATGCTAAAAAAAATCTCCTGGATTCCATAAAATCAGCAACAAAATGATCTTAGAGCTGCCTTGCACCGCAGGAAAAATTATTTTTTTATCATCAACGCCATTTAACGGCTTGAGTATTTTTCGCCAATATGAAGCCGTTAGGGGGGTAAACTTATACTGGGCTTAGTGATACGGAGTTAATAAGGGAAAAGAAAAAGATAACTAATGAATTAGCCAAAAGAGGACGCATCTGCCTATGAAAAGAGCAATTGACATTTGAGATTTGATTCACCTTTACAGCTCTGTTACAGGGGTCAGGTCCACGGCAGTTACGGCAAACTCTGCTTTTTGTAGAGCATTCATGATCATGTGGGTATTTTGTAACATAGCGGTAATAAGGTGTCTACTATCTTGGCAAAGGAGTGATTAAAGACTTTTAGAAGTGATGGTAACACTTCATTGTTAAATGACCACATTTGTGCAAAAAAAACTAGAACGAGTGGAAGCGGTTTTGTGATACCGGGGGACTAATATACTGTTGAGCATGTTCTAAGGATAGAGACTAGAGCGGTCATTCCCCCGAGGTACGAGAGTAACCCAGGTGTAATTTGGGGATAGTGCTCTTGCAAGTTCGTGTTTCGTTGAACCAAGTGGTGTTTAACAAGTTTCTGGTACCACGGAAATCAGTAACCAGCCCCAGTACCTACATATATCTGAATAAATTATTGGTAAAACTTCTTCGGATTACACATATAATGGTTATCGTTACCTGAACTCCAGCTGGAAAAGTTAATGCTGAACCCAGCAACGTAGCTTTTGGTGGCTGGGACACGCACATCTAGGTTTTCAATTGACTTTCGGGTAGCTTGACTTTAGAGAACTGTCGTAAACAGACTTAAGTATGTACATAAGCAGTCTTCCTTGTCAGTCAGTAATCTAAATAGCGAGAGGTTTTCAGCAAGGTGCCTATTATTTATCCAATGCTCCAACAAACAGAAAATTTTCTAAATGTGTATCCTACTGTCGAAAGCAACATTATTTGGCTCGGGGTGTGACTACCCCCTCTCTGAGGTATAGTAGCAACCTGTATTTTTCGGTTAATGATGCCGCAACATTATGGTTCTGCATATGGTACTACGTGAACCAGTTAGAAGCCCCAGGTACGGGTTGTTAATGAGGTCGCTTCGGTTGTGGTTACTTGAATACCCGCTTGGCGAGCCGCAGGAAGGAATGTCTGCCCACCTGATGCTGCCCCCACATGTAGACGATAGCTGAACGCAAAAGTATTCGACACGTGGTGTGATCACCTTTAGGTACTGACTTACAACGTCCTACATCTGTCTAGCGCTCAGATGATCCTGGAGGAGCCTGCAAGCGAAACGACCACTCTGTTGGCATATGCCAAGAAAAAAAGAAAGCCTGCCAAGCTCATTTTATATCGAATTTTGTAGCAAAATACAAATGGGAGGAAAGACAATCAGTGCACTTTAGAAATTAATTCTGCGTAAAGAGCTTGCTTTCTATTTCCGACGCCAACGAGCAACGAAAAACTTGCTGTAGACTTGCTTTAATCTTTAAGGTTTTTAAGTGTTTTAAAATGTATTTTTTTTGGATAATTAAACCGCTCATTGCTTTCTTAGTTTAATGTTTACTAATCAGGGTATCATTTGTTTTCGTCTGGCAAAATTAGGGAACTAAGGGGACCCCGATACCTTTAGTTCAACCTTATCTAACCTAGAATTAAATAAACTTTATATATTTAAGGATATAAAAATTTATTTTTATGGCTTTTACTTAAAGCGTGATTTAAAAAAAAAAGTTCATTAACCTAAAAATACAAAACAATTCAGTTAACATAAGTGTAGAGATACATACTTATGTGTAGTTTTTTGTTTTTATAAAATTTAAGATTTATAAGCACTAAAGTCCAATAAATGGCGCTATATTGAACAAAAAAAAATATAATGTTTATATCTCTTACCCTTCTAAGAGTGTATATAAGTTTGTCGTTCCGTTTGTAATTTCTTTAATATCCATTTGCGACCCCAAAATGTCCGTCTGTCCGTTAATCTGTTAAAATCAAGTTTCTCACGCTCATACTTACACTATATCTCCGCCTTAACAGGGTTGCTATACAAGTTAACTTTTCTTAATCTCTCCTACAACTTCCAGGGTGCTCCTACAAAGGTCAAATGTAAGACTAACCCCAATTACATTTCTTTGCAAATATTTTTGTGAAACATAATGACCCCCTATTTTAAGCTTCCAACAGTGTTGCCATATAAAATTAAAAAAAAAAATAAAGTAAAAACCCATGCAACTACCCCGGAGTCGCCCTAAGAGGATTAAAATGTATCATAGACCTCCATTATTTACCTCCCAAACATATTTCTAGAATATACTTACACCATACGAAATTTGAAAAAATTAAGTAAAAACTTCTATAACCTCCCCAGAGTCGGTCTTAGAAAAGTAAAGTGTACGACCGACCCCCATTAGTTTTTCCTTTCAAACATATTCCTAAAACATACTTACTCCATATCACCATCGCCTAAGGGGTCTCCCATACAAAGTTTGGAAATTGCAATACATCCAATATGAAATACTTACCCCCTATCTCTACCCACTAAGGGCGTTGTCATACAAAATTTGACAAAATTAGGTTAAAACCCCTATAACTTCCCCGTAGTCACCCTAAGAGGGTTAAAATATGACATAACTACACGTTGTGAAGGGTATATAAGGTTCAGCACAACCGAATATAGAGCTCTTATTTGTTTTTAAATTCATTTGGTAAAATAAAAAACATGACAATATACTTTAAAAATTCCAATTTTACTTTAAAATTAATTTTTATGCAAGATTACAATGACTTATAAAAATATTTATACGTTATCTTTAAGGTAAATACTAACTTGGAACTGACAATCAGTAGTTATTATTATATAAAACAATCTCAACTGTAAGCCCAACTGCTCTTCATACTTTTAGCTTCACTATACAATGCTAATGGTAATGTGTCTGCAGTTTAATATTTACTCAAACTCAAGTGGTAGCTGTTAAGCAAATACCACAAGATTCTTTTAATCTCTACCTTTCTTGTCTCATTTCCTAAAGTTCTTTTTAAAGAAATATTATTTATTGCCAGAGGCAGGAAGACATTCAATCAGGTAGTTTTTTTTTAAAGGAGTTCCAGGTAAGTAAATATAACTCTACTTGTTGATCTTGCAGTTATAAAATAAAAATTGCAAACATTTACCCACAATGCTAGAGGTAAGCAATTTGTCTCAGCATGAAAATTTACAGACAGATTTCTGTCGTTATAATCGAATTGGAAAACAAAAATTTGTTTATTGCAAAATTTTTTGATTTTTTTCATTTTCCAAATAATAGTAATGAAAACTTCTTTGCGTCGTTAAAGCAAAAAAGAACAAAAAACAACTCAAATTATTTTTACAACACGGGGCGGAGTAATAAGCATGTTAAATTACAAAAATAGCTCCAGTATGATGTTTTTTTTTTCTTTGGAGTCGCCCAACAACTTCAATAATCACATCGTGTATTACGTTTCCATGCAAATGTAACAAGCTGCCAATTATGCAAGTGCAACAAGATTGCCTGCTTATTGGAAAAATGCCACAATCACGTCAGAACATGCAACAAAACTGATCATTTCCACACAAAAGAAGAAAAAAAGATTTAAAAAAAAATATAAAAAAGGATTAAGTAGTACTTATATAATTGAAAATTATAGTTTAAAGTCTTGCTGTAAAACAAGCTCGTTTTAACGAACTTCATAATGTTCCTAGAATACAGTTCAAAGTTCTCCTGCTAAATTACAACAACGCAGGTAACAGATTAAGAAGATAATGAAAGCTGCTACCAACAAAATCAACATTTTAATAAGATGTCGCACATGTGTCCCCGAGGGTTAATGATGGTATCAACGCACAAGACGTCCAGTAGACTTGGGCAGATAGTGGAAATTGAAAACCACAACATTTATAAACAAACGACTTGAGTTTTGAGATTAAACAAGAACAGTATTGGCCAAGAGATGCTGCAGGGTTTCTGCCGGCAAAATAATATTTTTATATACGATTGTTTCAAAAAGTAATAAGTGGTGCGAAGGGAGATTGGCGCCGTTCAAATTATCGATTGTGCCGATTTGTTAGCCACGATGTCACAGTAGGAGTAATGATTCTTACGTAATTGCTCGTTGACAAATTTTATCAAAGCTCGATATTCGGCGAATACGTGAATAACCAAGTGTAAATTTAATTCGTTCGTGGGTGCAGATATTCCACGCAACTGCTTCGGCTATAAATGTTTCGTGGCCAGGGCCCAGTCGATCTTAAAGACTCCCAAAAACATTGAACTGGTTGAAATCAATTTACATAAAAATCTGCGACTTTCAATACGGAAAAGAACAGCCTCACTGGGACTTCCAAAAGCGATTATTCATGCAATTTAAAAAAACAATCTGAAGTTCCAACCTTTTAAAACTCAAAACATCCAAAACTGAAAGAAAGTAATTCAATTTACGAAAAAACTTTTCTGAAACGATTTAGGAGCGTTTTCGCACTGTAGATCCCATTTATTGAAGCGACGAGGCTCATTTTAATTTAAACGGCCACGTCAACAAGTAAAACTGCCGTAACTGGTCTTCGAGAACCCGCAACCCTCGATGGAAACATCAAAAACAACTGTATTACCCCAGTGTAACTGTTTGGTGTGCCCTATCTATGTATGAGATAATTGGACAATTTTTTTCTTGAAAATTCTTAAGGCAAGGCGACGAATGTCAAGGGCAAAAGTTATTGAAGCATGACTACGAAAATCTTTTTGCCAAACCTGCGAGCTTATGCATCGTGCTCTCCATACACCCTGTTTCAACAATATAGGGCCACTTCACACAACCAGAGCTTCGATGAATTTGCTTCGGCAAAATTTCCCCAAAGAACTGATCAGTCGCTTTGTGGGCATTTCATGTCCACCGAGGTCGCCTCATCTAACTCCTCTGGATTTTTTTATGGGGCTTCCTTAAAGAAAGGGGTTAATAATAGCAATCCCAAATCTCTTGTGGCCTTAAAGGAAAATATTCATTGAGCTGATTCAATTGAACCGAGTTTACTGCAGAGTGTGATGCAAAACACAAGGGGGTACTTGAACAGTGTGCTTAACTTGGCAGAAGACATCTGGATGACATACTCTTAAAAAAATAAAATCGCATTTTCATTCTATCGTTCAATGCTTTAAATAAAACTTTAATTTAACTTTGAAAATACAAATCTGCCACCAGACACCCTGTGTATGATTCTGAGACACGGGTATTGCGAACGCAGTTGAGGCAGTGCTTGGAATTTTCGGGAGGAAAATTCTTTGCAAAATCTATGGACCATTTTTCACATTTTTATTGGAAATTTTTTTTTAGTTACCTTACTTTTTTAGACTTCATTTGGTAGTTATTCCGTTTTTGCCCTTGGGAGATATTTCGTTCTTTTTCAGCTAAGAAGTTATTTAATTTTGTTGGAAGACATTTTATTTTAAGTGTTTTTATTTGGGAGTTATTTCATAGTACCAAGTCGGTGGACCTAAGATGGCAGTGTTTTGACCGCATTTAAACGCAATAACAGGAGCGTATCTAAGGGAGGGAAAATAGTTTTAAGCCCTTCGCCCGCAAAATTATAAACTAAAGAAAATTCTTTAAAAGTTTTTCTATCATAGCCGCGGCAGTTTGAGAAAAAGATCATAATATAAAAGGTTCTTAAAATGCTTCTGGCAAATATTTCTGTGTAAGCGCAGTATTATTTTACGTCCTTTTTGCTGCAGCACTAACATTTTTTACAAGATATTGTGCCAAGTCAAAATCATTGACCAGTTGCAGTCAAAGTTTTTTGTTTACATATCTCTTTTGACACATCAGCCAACGAAAAGTCATAAAAACAAGTAAGATCGCTATATTTGGCTGTGCCGAATCTTATATGTATAACCTTCACATTGGTCTTTTAATATACCCAGCCGAGTTATTTTGTACTGCAAAAGAGTTTTAAAAGTTTTCGACATTATTTATATTAAAAGGTTAATAAAAGTTGTTAATTTTTATGGGATGTCTTAGTCCCCCTGCTCCTCTTCAACTTTTTTTCCAAAATTTATGAATTATTAGATTATTACTTTTTGTAGAACATTTGATTTCGATATCTATTGCCGTTTCCGAGATATAGCGTATCGAAAATTTTATAAAAATTGTGAATTTGTATGGGAGCTACCCCATATTCACCCCCCACCACAAAATTTTTACTTCAAAGCGTAGGTTTTGCTGTCCAATTACTTTTTGCAGAACATTTTATTTCGATATTTTTTACAGTTTCCGAGATGTAGCGTATCGAAAATTTAATAAAAATTTTAAATTTGTATGGAAGCTACCCGATACTCTGCCTCTACCCAAAAAAATTTTTTTTCTAAAATGTAGGTCTTGTTGTACAATTACTTTTTGTGGAACATTTTAAGTCGATAGCTGTTTTTGCTTCCGAGATATAGCGCATAACATATTTCACCAAATTTGTGCAATTGTAGGAAAACTACCACTTCCCCTGATCCTATCTGAAAAAAATTTTTCCATTATTTAGGTGCCTACTTTAGGAGTATCCGTTCCAAGTTTTGTAGCAATAGTGACTATACTTACTGAGATATATAGGGATATATGCACGGATTTTGTCCTAAAAAAATGGGTTGTTTTGGGTTTTCGCTTATATCTCGGTCAATAGTGAACCGATTTTGCTGATTTTAAATAGCGATTGTTAGCGGGATATTTCTAATCGTTTGACACCATTAACTGGTGTGTATCTTTTTATTTGACTCCGGAAACATGATTTCAACAGACGGACAGGCGGACAGACAGACAGACAGACAGACGGACATGGCTATATCAACTTCCCTATTTATAAGGATCCGGAATATATATACTTTATGGGGTCGCAAATGGATAATAAAGAAATTACAAACGGAATGACAAACTGATATATACCCTTATCACTATGTGAAGGGTATAAAAACGAAACTTTTTTTCGCCGCAACTTAGTTGTTTGTAAAACACCCACCACCTTATTAATCATTTCGCCATGCATTGTGCTGATTTTGTAGCTTTTCATCTTTGTCACTCTATGTGTTAACAAAATCATAATATTTTAAGATTTTTCCCGCATAATGCAACAATTTGTAGTTGCAAATGCCAGTTACATGCTGTTCAATCGTTTGCTAGCAATTGGAGTTGTTGACGATGATGTCTTTGTTACGAATGATTTTCAAAGCGTATAAAAAAGTTGACAGGATTTCAAAATTTTATAAAATTGTTATGACGTTTGCTTTCTAATGATTTTACTGTAATGACGATCTTACCAATATGAAACTACAAAAGCGCATTAAGAAAAATAAATGGTGTTGATTTGTGTGAACAAGTTATGGAAATTTAAAAAAAAATTACACGTTAAAACTTTAAAAGATTTTCGTGTTCACATTATATTTAATAATTTCAATTTATCGTTAGATATTGTTTAATAATCTTAGCATCTAAATTTATTTAGTTTTTTAAAGTGCCATGTAAGTGTAAAAAATCTGGTTTGTTAAGCAGAGACTTTTAGTAATTACAAAAATATGTAAAAATATTTATTTAATTTGGTTTTTATTTTTTTGCCATTTTAATGCATCCCAATAACATGTAAACATACAAATGTACATGATTCCATTAATTTTTAATGCAATTTTTACTTTTGGTTTATTTTTTTTAAAGAATTCACTTGATTTAATTTCCCCAGTTTATCGACTAAAATTTATCTGAATATCTCTCGCATTACTTAATTAAATACATTTTAGTTGATTACTAACATGCATTTTATTTAATTAAAATATATGTAAAAGCGTAAAATTGAATGAGTAAATAAGTTTATTAATGTCCTGTAAATTCATGCTTTTAATTTGATTCGCTTTAGAGACAATTTTAAAATCCCTTTACACGGGTAATTCGTATGACGAGTCACTTAAAACATTTAAAATTTTATATGAACAAACTTTTGAGAAGAACAAAAGATTGTAAGTAGTAAAGAACTATAATTTTTAAAACGTGATCAACCTGCATAATCGGCCTACTACAACTACTTATTATTTTAAAACAAAAATTAACAAAATAACTAGTAACTAGCAAGTGAGTGAGTTCTTTATAATTTAACAGGCTTTCAGGTTTTAGTTTTGATGATAAAACAGAACACGTCCGCAACTTCAAGCAACAACGACTGTCATAGAAAACAAACTCACATTTAGGGTTTTCAATTTTTATTTACAGGGGCCAAATCGTCGCATTCGATTCGAATCGAAATTTAAAAATTATTATCAGAATTCCTATACTCAAAGCATTGACAACTCGATCGATCGAATGAAATTTCGATTCGAATCGAATGCGACGATTTGGCCCCAGGTTTTTTTTTAATGCTAGTTTTTGTATATTGGCATGCTTTTGAACTTCTTGAATTAATTTTTTAACATTCCTAATTATTTCATTCATAAAAATTTTAAATTTAATTGCATTTTTAAATGTTTTTTTTTAATTTTCTTTTGTTCCTATTTTTCTTCTTCAAAACATGTGGTTTTGTTAAAAAACTGTGGCAATATTATTACGAGATGTTCTATTTCAAAGTGAGAGCATAAGAAAAATCGCTGTCAAAACAATAGTGAAAGGCTAACTTACAAAAAATAAGTTTTTTCATAAAAATATTTATTTTTAACATATTTAACTTAATTCAATTCGGCAATGCTGGTAAAAGTGGACGAGTGCCAACGTTAAATTTTATTAAACTTTTTACTTTTCGTTTCAATTTCTCAACGAAAATACAAAAATGAAAAAAAGGATGATAAAAAATTATGTTTCGAAATTAGAACATACAAAAACTTTTATTTATTTATTTATTCCTGCGTTAAAGAAATTATAAATTTTTTTAGCCGCGTTTTTTTGCCTACCAAAAATAAACTCAAGCAGCAAATAAAACAGCTGATTTCTGCCCGCTGCCACATGTCGCTTACATTGGCCTTTCACAATAAAAAAGATTTTTTTTTATAACCGCATTCAGCAGCGTGATTTTACGTAAAATTTTATGGAAAAAATCATGCCGGAGTTCTGTTTTATGCTATGAACACATAGACACCAGCAGGCTAACGACACCATTCTCTCAAAAATAAAACACATGCATTTAAATGTACACAATTATTTTGACGGCTTCACAGCGACACGGCAACATAACTACAATTGCAGCTGTGGCCAGATTAAACTAATTTCTATTTTAGTAGGCAGCAAATCATAAAACTGAGAGAAAATATACAAGAGTGTAAAACAGTGCTGCCAATCGTGTTTCTTTTTTACTCAGCCGTATCGACTTAAATCTTTTTAATGATTTTGTAACTACAAATTAACCAAAAAACATATTTACCTACATGCTTGCTGTCGTCTATGTGTTTAAGGCATTATCATTAAAATAGATTCTATTTAACGCTGTGGCCACATGTTCAAGTTTTTGCTTTCAAGTTGATCACACAAATTGTATGTCAAATTCATTTGCATTGATGGCTGTGAAGTAGGCTGCAGGAAACTTGATTAACAACTTGATCATAAATTTTATTTCTTAAGATGCCGTCGTCAAGGAACAAACTTTATCTTTATTAGATTTTTTATTTATTTGCGCCTAATTTAGTACAACGACACACAAACTATTTACATTAATTCATTTACAAAAGCTAATATAAAAAACTCACGAAAATTTAATTAAAATTATTTGCAGCAGACTACTTGTATAAGCAGACACGTTAAAAAAACGAACATTAATAAAAAAAATAACTATAATCAGCTGTTAACTTGACCATCAAGTTGAAAGGCGACTTGAATGGAAAAATTGATCATCAAGAAGTTTGAGTGTGTTAGTAAAACAAATTGAATGTATTGCAACTTGCAAGGCAAAAATTTAACATCTGGCCGCTAAGTTATAATTGCATTAACCCTTTCATGTCAGAATTAAAGTGGGCGTGGTTAAAAATATTTTGAATATGTTAGGCTATTGCTGGAGCCTTGAATATGAACTGATATTAATTTCAAGCCTCTACTACTTCTGGTTTTACCGTTATGAGATGTTGCTTATAAACAACATTGAGCATTGGTGGTACATTTTAAAACACAAATTTACATTGATATTTTATGTTATTTTTATTGATTTATTGCTACTATGGACAAATGTTGCCTATAAGCAACATTGTGTTCAAGAAACAAAACTAAATTTATTGCTACTATGGACAAATGTTGCCTATAAGCAACATTGTGTTCAAGAAATTCCTGACATAACAATAACAACTTTTTTTAAGTTTTGCAAACTTTATTTAATTTTCTTACCTGTTATTTATAATAAAATTCACTTTTTATAAAAAAATTCTTGCGTATTTAGATTTTATTTGAACTTTTGTAAAACAACTTTTTCGACTTTTTTTTGCACACGTCTGAACCCCACTTCAACTCGTTCTAAAATTAACAATTGTGATGATTTTTAAAATGTAACATCGTAACCAAATGCTCACACATGTTTATTTTAGTTGGAGAAAAACCGTTAGCAAAAATATTAAAAACTGTAGTAACTATGACTGAAAATATACAATGTTGCCTATAAGCAACATTTGACATTAAAGGGTTAAGCAGCAAAATTTTACGTCAAATTGTATGGATAAAAAACGTCATGCCGGAGTTCTGTTTCATCATAGAATTGAAAAGTTTTTTAAAGCCCCAGAAGAAAGCTTTGACAGATTAAATAAAAGTCTATCATTTTGAATGGGTAATTTCCAGATTTTGAAAAACTGTAGTCATTTTGCATAAAAATAATAAAAAAAGAAATTATAGCCAAAGTTTGTTAAAATAGTTTTCGAACTGCCTTAAACTATACTCCTGTCAAATAATTATATATGGGGGATTTCATGTCAAGTGACCCAACTTTTAAAACCGATGTCTTTCGATTGGAAAGAAATTTGGACCAAAGTAAGTTCTTGCAGAGGGTAGTTTAGACACAATTTTTTAAAACGATCGGTCAAGAACTCTCTGAGCCCTAGGGGTTCAAAATTTGACGTTTTCGGCAAATAGGTGTTTTTTCTAATACATGTAGTTTATTATCTTTTGCTTTTAACAAAATTCGTCCCAAATACTTTCGATAGCTTTTTTTTCAATCTTCCAGAAAAAAATATTTTTAAAATTAAAAAAAAAAATTTTTTATTTTTTTTTTATAAAATAATTAGAAAAAAATTTTTTTTTTCCAAATGTGCCCATTTTTTTTTTTTTTTGTTTGCTCAAAAGAAAGCTTAGGTCTTTCCTTTGAAGAGCATGGAAGTCGCTTAGTGGGATGCGAGTGGGATATCTATAAAAATTAATGTTTTGTAACTCAAGGTAGAGGTTTTCAAATTTTCGCTTATATTCTGTGTTGATTTTGTTGCTATTTATGTAAAATTATCCCTTAAGCAAAAAAAAAAAATATTTTATGCTAAGAAACAAAATAATTTAACCTTTCCGACCGTATGCAAGTACCAAATAAAGTCTCATACACTCGACACTGTATTACCAACAAAATGGTAGGCCTCTGAAATAAAATCACTTTTATATGGCAATGTCTGAACACGTTTTGTAAATATTTTCAATGAATACCGTCGGAAAGGTTAAATTATTTTGTTTCTTAGCATAAAATTTTTTTTTTTTGCTTAAGAGATAATTTTACATAAATAGCAACAAAATCAACACAGAATATACGCAAAAATTTGAAAACCTCTACCTTGAGTTACAAAACATTAATTTTTATAGATATCCCACTCGCATCCCACTAAGCGACTTCCATTCTCTTCAAAGGAAAGACCTAAGCTTTCTTTTGAGCAAAAAAAAAAAAAAAAATGGGCACATTTGGAAAAAAAAATTTTTTTTTCTAATTATTTTATAAAAAAAACATAAAAAAAAATTTTTTTTAATTTTAAAAATATTTTTTTCTGGAAGATTGAAAAAAAAAGCTATCGAAAGTATTTGGGACGAATTTTGTTAAAAGCAAAAGGTAATAAACTACATGTATTAGAAAAAACACCTATTTGCCGAAAACGTCAAATTTTGAACCCCTCTAGCTCAGAGAGTTCTTGACCGATCGTGTTAGAAGATTGTGTCTAAACTACTCTCTGCAAGAACTAACTTTGGTCCAAATTTCTTTCAAATCGAAAAAAAAAGTTGGGTCACTTGACATGAAATCCCCCATATATTTTCGTTGACAATTACCACTTCGTTAATCAGTGATACTACACGCATGAGGTGGTCTGAAGATATTTCATTTCTACATTATATGAATTTCCCCTTGTCTTAATGATGGTTCAACATGCTAAATATTAATTAATTTCATAGTAAATCTCTGGCAACTTGTCGTATTTATGTTAAGATGTGTCTAAACATGAATTTATGTCCTAAATGTATCCAAACATAAGCTTTATGACTATGGAAGAAGCACAAACCAGTCAAGCCTTATGTCATTGCAGCGTTAAATTCCTTTTAAGTTTCCACATGGAAAACTCAAGATTAAATAGCGATACTGATGAGACACTAAGGAAGTTTGCAAAAGGCACATGTTCAGAATTATAAATAATGATTTGTAAAGACTTGTAATACGCCGGCCTTTCATTAAACTAAAAGGTGCTGAAAGTTTAGGGATTAAAAAGATATGTTTTTAATCTACATACATACATACATATGTATGTTTATAAATTAAAAAATTGTAAAAACTATAAATTTAAAAAATTTTTGGAAATATTTTAATTTTCAATAATAATATTTGTCTAATTTACAACCTGTGTTGTATAGTTGTAGCAATGCAGTAGATATATCTTAAAAATTTCAAATTTATTTGTTTTTTTTTAACTTTTTGTTTAACAATTTACAACAACAAACCAAGGTTGGAAATTGGACAGTTGATTTTTTATCCAAAAAAAAACCCTCAAAGGAGTTGTTATCAGACCGATTTTCTTAAACAAATTAATAAAGGACCTCAGGACTAAGAAAAAAAACAAGAAAGTGCCCTATAAGCTGATTTCTCTTACAGAATTGAGACATTTTTTAACTTCATGCTTAAAAAATATAACCTTTTTTGCCCCTGAATATAGTTTTGGCTAACACTGCTTTATACACTTCACTTCACTTGTAGTTAAACAAAAGCTTAACAAGGACATCATTTGCTGTCATGTGGATAGAAGAAAAATTTGCCACAAAAAAAAAAGAAAATAAACGAAAAACAAACTGAAGACTTCCATGCAAAAAAGAATTAATAGTTATTAATGCGACAATAATAAAGAAATTATTTGTTTTTTATTATTTGCCACTTTTTTTTACCGCCACTCTATGCACTGTGATGCATCAAAGCTTTAATTCAACACTTTAAGGATTAAATATGGAGGATAATAAAATAATTTACAGTTGTCGAAAACAAATAAATTTTGATAAAAAAACACTTTCAATACTGGCAAAAGGAAATGAGGTCATGCAAGTGGTAAAACAAGATTCATCAAAAAATTGCAAGAAAAAACCAACAATAAAAATCAATGAATGGCCAATTATTTTTCCAGTAAATTGACAGCGAAAAAGTTCAATGAGCTACTTTTAATACGCCGATAAACAAAAAATTTGCTGAAAAAAGTTAAGCAAATAAATAAAAAAAAAGTTTAAATTTAAATACGTTTCATATTTCATTGTCATGAACATGACAACTGCAGCGGGCAGATATCATAAACACAATGGACGGACGGACTCTGAATACTGTTTACCTGTAGTAACTTAAGCCGCGAAAAAAATACGTTTAATAAATAATATATATTTACATACAGATATTTGTATGAACATAAAAATGCATGTATAAAAAAAAGACAAGAACATGCAAACTTTAACGGCGGAAGGAAAACTGAAACCTGGCAGAACAGCCGTTGTCTGCCGACCTGTCTGTTCAAACATACAACAGACATGTGTTAATTCAAAATTTTTGTAATGAAGGGCCTTAAAACCGGCTGTGCCGGACTGTAAGTATTTGTTTCAAACTCCGAAAAAAAACGATTAACTTGCACACAAGAATATGATCATAAACAATTTAGACATTGTTTGACTAAAAGAGTCATTTATATATTTGCGACAACCATATTATGGTTGCTGGTCTAATGGGTGATTTTAATTCTAGGATGAGTAAATCAAACAAAGGTATCGAACATGTTATTAGGTGGCTAGGAATGAGAAAAACAGAATGACATGGAGACCTTCTTACACAAAGAAATGTGTTTGAGTCATAACCAGATGGTTGGCGGGTCGATGTTTATTCGTAGAGAACAACGCCCCGAATTTCGCCCTGCACACACAACATTTTCAGGTCGACCATATATGATTCAAACCCTTCTTAGCGTAAGAAGTAAGCAAATCTTGGAAATTAGAAGTGATCAATCTGTGATAGTTGTTAAGAGTAAAAGCTAAAACGGTACCAACCATGCTCAGCCGGGAACCAGGCATAAAGACATTTCAAACATGGAAACTGTAGGATGATATCGTTAAATTAAAATTCATAGAGACTGTGAATTAAAAAATATAAATCACGCAGTAGAAACAGCACCGAAAGAAATATCAAAACCCGTTGAAAAACGCAAGGGCCACAATTTTAGAATTCGCGAGTGAAGTACTTGGAGTAGGGAAGAAAGTTACCAAAGAGCGATTTCTCCATCGTTTTGAAAGCTTGTCGACTGTCGCAAGGCTCAAGAAGCCATACGCAGAGAACAGTGGGCAATAAAGCCTAACAAATAACACAGTAAGGAAGGACAGGCAGTAAGTTTTCGACAATTTAGCGCAGGAAGTCAAAATAGCTGCCAATAAAGGCGATATTTGCAATATCCATAAAACTCTCCAGCGATTAGTTCAACGTCCTTATTAGAAAGGAACGACTAAAAATGTGGCAACATCATTTTAACCAAACCATTGATCTACTATCAAATAGTGGCAATGTGTCCCTCCCCTTATTATAAAAAATAATGCCTTTGCTAAAAGTGAACCGTCTAGGAGCACCGAAGAAAGGGTTAAAGCTCAATGAAGAATGAAAAAGCTGCGAGTGTAGATAATATCCCAGCAGAAATGACGCTAACTACGTCCCTTACTTCACCATATATGGGTTACAGAAACGCAGAGTGAAAGAAGTCCCCTAGAGTAAAAGTTCCAAAAAAGGTAGACCCTCAAATTGTAGCAACTGAAGAGGGATAGCACTGACCGTTTTATCTGGTCACCTTACCAATCATGCATCGTCCAAAATATTAACATGCGAACTACATTAGGGTAGTGCTCTGAATACAACATTACGCTGAATGCAGAGTTAATTGATTATAAAAAAGCATTTGATTCAAAAGGAACAGAGTACATGGGAATACCGCAATAAGTTATAAAAATACCATTTTAACATCTACGAAGACGCGAGGGAGTTCTGCGTAATGCTAAGCCCAGTTAGCAGTTAAATGGCTGTAATGGCTTCTGATATAAGTCCAGGATGCCTTCTATCAGCGCTGCTGTTCATTTATGCACTGAATCGCGTACTGGAGATTTTTTACAGCACTTCGATTAGAAGAGGTATAATTTGACGTCTAAATGAGTGCCTTAGAGATGTTTACTACGCCAATGACATAGTTCCGCTTTCGCACTTGCCCCAATCCAATATAAGCTAGACGACCAGCATCAGAGTCGTTAAGAGTTGGCTTTAGAATCAACTTCAACAAAACATCATCGTTAAGAATGAAATCAGTTAACGGTACGGCATTCACCATAAATGATTAAAATATAGCAGATGTCGATTGCTTTACATATTTGGACAGCGCTTTATCAAACAACGGAGAAGCTAAACAGTGCAACTTAAGTCGCATACAGAAAGCAACTAAGTGTTGAGTTTCTAAAGCCTGCATGAAGTCTGTTCTTCTCTATGACTCAGAAATATGGCTGATTATGAATCAAATCGAATCAAAACTACAAATGTTTTTAAAGCGTTGCTTTCGAAATATTCTTCATATATGGTGGTTCAGAACAATATCTAATGAAAACCTTTGGAGAACTACTCTCCAGCAAATTATCAAAGCCGAAATAAAAAGGATAAAATATGGCTGGATTGGGCCCACTTTGCGAAAACCTTGCAATGAGCCTTTCTATGCTGCTCTGGATTGGAGCCCGCAAATTGAACTGCGTTATGAAAGACCGCAGGCAACGTGGTGGCAAACTGTCCCAAACGAAACTGGGAAATCGCTTAACGAATTCAGATTACTAGCGTGAAACAGAAATAATCAAAAATTTTTTGTGGGAACCTTAAGTTACTAATATGGAATAAGGATTTCAAAAATAATAATATTGTGGCGGTAGTAAATCTCGGACGCATAGTTGAGTTATAGTTACAAAATATTCTAAACCCTGCAAGCGAGTAAAAATAGTTTAGCACTTCAAAGTCGAAAAAACAATCTTTCAGTCTTAAACAAACGAATTGCAATGTGTGTATCAAACGAAATGATTAAATTAATATACCCTAAACATGTACCTTTCTTTAGTCGTTGTGAAAAAACCCAAATATGCCGACTAAATAAAAAATAAAATATCGCAATGAATTTGAAAATGCAATTTCTGCATGTCGCGACATTGTAATTTAAAACAATAGAAATTTAGTGTTTAAAAAAATTATTTATGCCAAATTCTTTTTTTTAATTAAAAACCTCTAAAATCAAGGTCTTTGTTAAAAAATTGACACAATTAAAATATAAAAAAAAATGAAAAAAAAATTCAAATTTCATTTCCAGTGCACAGTGTAAAGAGTCTATTAAAAAAAATTATGTTTTTTGCAGTTGCTTACGTACATATGTACTTCTTTGGCATTTGGCCAAGCTATTTGTATTTAAACATTTTACTTAAAATATTAATTGCAAATTTCTTGTATAAACAGAAAATATGTTTTATTTAACAGCTTCTGTATGCATTCTGTTTTCAGTTGTTTATAAAATAAATCTTAAGGCTATCGAACTGTTGAGGTTATATTAAAGGGCTGCTTAAAATTTTCCTTAATGAAAAATGTCCCCAAATTGAAAACGCAAATGGCCCTAAAATTTTATTTGCAAACAAGAACACAAAAATTTGGCGCTATTTTTTCCTTGGTTTTTCATTTCTAAAATTCGGGGAATTTTAAATTGTAAGATTTTTTTGCAGGGCATTTTTTATTTTTAAACTTTTTGTTAACATGAGAAATGTTAAAATGGCTCTAATTAAAAAAATGCAAAATGGCTACAGTGACTCCGTCATCTCGTATTTATTAAGAGCATAAATCCTATTCTCCGGCCTTGCGACGGATATCTAAAAAGCGTTGCAAAGTCTGAAAAACGAAACGGAGGAGGAAATGGTGCAACGGCTGCCGGTCGAAGGTATTATTCTGGCGCCCTTTCACACACGGAATGTGTGTTGGTTCATTTACCCTTATTAAGAGGAACAATCATTTATATACAAGGTGGACCAAAAGAAGTCATCCGATGTTGTTTGGCTTTAATTTAAAAAAAAAAAAAAAAACTTCGATTCTGTTTTTTGATTATGTTTGTTTGAACTTTATAAATTTAATGGTCAAGTTGAGAGTTGATGGCTATACAGGCTCGTTTCATGGCGTTTGTTGTCACTTCGGAGAAAACTTCCGGGGCAGATTCTCGCACTTTTATCGAACGTTGTTCTTGAAGACTTCCAGGGTATCAAGCTTGTTCACGTAAACAGGGGACTTAAAAAAACCTCCCCAAAAAAGTCTGGAACGCTTAAATCGACAAAACGAGAGATGAGGCGACCCGAGAACGCCGCCTTCAGAATATCAATTGTGGCACGCGCAGCGTGTGCCGCTGCTCCGTCCTATTGGAACCACATGTTCTCCAGTCCTAGTTCGTTCAATTGCGGCAGAATAAACTAGGATAGCGTGGCCCTTAAACGCGCACCGTTTGACCAGCGGCGTACTCGAAAAAAACGGCCCGATGACTCCTCCAGTGCAGACAGCGCACCATGCAATCAGAGCGATAGTTTTGCTTGTTCACGTACCCGCTAAGGTGGAAATAAGCCTCATCGCTCATTATGATTTTGGTTGAAAAATCGCCTACTTTGGCCTTGAGATTGAGGATGGCTTGGGCGTAGGTTACACGCGTTTTGAGGTCCACAGGCAGCAGTTTCCGCGCGCAAAGGACTGTGTACGGAAACATGCGCAGGTCTTTGGCCGCAATTCGCCATAGGGACGACCGGCTGATGGCTAATTGCGTGGCATGGCGTCTGGTCGATGTTTCTGGCGACAGCTCGACTTCCTCGCCAACAGCGGCTATATTCTCGGCAGGACGGGCGTTTCGAGGGCGGGAGCTCTTGGCAGCGTCTCATGTGGTCCCACACTCTTCAAGTTGTCGTAGTGTTAGCGCACTCGGTGCCGGACGACCAGGGAATCGGCGAAGGAACTCGCGCTGCGCCAACACCAAAAACGGATTGTTGCGCAAAAAAATAGACACGATTATTTCGCGTTCTTGGGGAGTGTATTGCCCCATGGCTTTTTCACTTGTACTCTACATCTGTCTGGTTCACAATTATCAAAACAGATTTGACATTGGCCGCCATTTGCAAAAATAAGAGTATCTTCCAATAGGGTGATTTCTTTTGGCCCACCTTGTACAAACAAAAGTTCGAATCCCTTTTATTTGACACATAAAATTATAGATGTTCATTGGTTCAGGTTAGTTAAAAAAATTTATTGCTAAGATTAAAATCCCCAGTCTTAATGTCCTATTTGTTCACCAAATGCTATTTACACTTTCTATGGTCCTAAAATTATTCGGCACAAATTTTTTTAAATATTATTATTCACTCCCATGAGTAATTCCATTGTGAAAGGTATGAATATTTTTCTTAATCTTTTTTTTTTATTCAAACAATTCCAAATTCAGATTAAAAAAGGGATATGATCTCCATGGATGATAAGTTTGTAAGCGTTAAGTAAGTAAACACTAAAGGAATATGATTTCCGCTCTAGAAGACTACGTGATGACTAGACAGAGTATGATTTTAAAATTTTGAATTTAAGAAAATTTTGATCTCAAGGGGAAGGACTAATTTTTTTTATTTTCATGGTAGTTTAAAGTTTTTTTAATCGTATGCGATAATATATTTCTACAAAAACCTACATATTTTTGCTTAAGGGAAAAAATTGTGTTAAATGACATTTCCATCAAAACGTGAAATAAAGGAATCGATTATTTATTATTTATTCATTTTAAACAATTGTGAAATGAATACAAATAAAATATGAATTAATATAATTATATATTGATAATTTTTTTTAAAGCGTAATTTCACCGAGAGAAGGGAGAAAGTGATTTTTCCCCATCTTGGGCAATTTTACGTGGGATTGACCGATTGACCCCACGTAATCATAGTTACACACTAGAGCCGGTTGTTTTTTAGAAACTGCCCTTAATGAAGTAGTTGCTACCAACTAGTTTGCTTTTATTGTCAAAATATAGGTAAGTATGTATGTTTAAAATTAAACCAGATTTAACTGGATGACTAAGTAGTAGTAGATATGTTTAAACGTCGATTTATCGATTTTATATGGGCTGCCAAATAAAACAGGAAAAACAAAGAGAAACAAAAAACAAACAGATTGTTATCATATTCGATCTAAAAATATCTTCCCTTAACACGATATTATTTATCATCTTTATTTGCAATGCAAGAATCCAAGACTTATTTTAAAACTCATGCTAAAAATAAACAAATTTAAAGGTTGTTTCTCTAAAAAATAAATTTTCTTTACAAACGCACATACATATGTATGTATGTATGTATATTTGTACAAAGACAAGTTACATTTTCTACTTTATGTGTTACGCCTACTTACTTGTGACTTTTTTGGTGGTTTTGTTTGATAAGAACAAGCATCCATAAATGAATACATACTTCCAAAGAATGACAGGTAAACAAGAGACTCACAAAGATACAAGATCCAGATACATTTCAAAGTAATACAATATCCAATACCTTAAGAGTGTAAAATAACATCAAAGAAATTTTTTGTTGATTTAAAAGAAGTTTTTTTATTTATTTACCAGAACAATATAAAATGAACCAACTTCTCATGTTTTGTCGAGTTTCCGCTAAGAAGTTATTTAAAAATCTATTTAACAAAGAATTTTCTTATAACAAAATAATTGAAAAGAAAACTAACAAAACTCATTATAAACTGCTTTTCTTAATTCATAAATTAAAATTGCTGCTTTAAAATCGTTAACCATTTGAAGAACCTTTTTAAAATGGCAAAATTTAAAACAACGCAAAACTTTGTGATAATATTTTACATTAGAGCTAATTAATTCTACAAGAAAAGTTAAAAAATAAGTAAAATTTTCGACTTCAACCATTTTTGGCCACGCGCGTGACAGTGTGTGACATAGCGAAATGGGGGCTCTATATTCCTTTGGAAGAAACAATGGAGATTCGTGCTCAACTTCAGTTTTGCAATAAAAACTGACGAACTTTTTTTACAAGCTTGGTGTCTTTGGTAACCCCTACTTTTATTTGCAGGTAAAAACATTGTTTAAGTTCTTTAATGTCCTTTTAAAATAGACTTTAAATTATTATCTTAAAAAAAGGAGTCAAATCGGCCCATTAAGAGAGGAGAAAATCGGTGAGATCCATAAGTTTCCAGAATAAGACACAATATAATAAGAAACCTCTCAGAAAATAGCTTGAAACATTTTTTACTTTGTACACAGAAAGAAAAATTACGCTTTAAAACTAAGAATTTTCTTAAATATATCCACACTTTTATGTACAATGTTTTAAGTACAATTTGTAATTGGACTTTCTTAAATTAAGTTAAGTGGGGACTACTTAAAAAAAACAAGTAGAAAAAACTGGTTGTTTGTGCCTAGTAGGTAGCGTGCTGGTGTTGCAGTTCGGAGAGTAAAATGATCAAATTCTAGCTACGGCAAGTAAAAAAATTTTTTTTTAATAATAAAATTTTAATACATATGTATGTACAAATAAAATATAAAACTCTTCTTCTTTCCGTAAGTCAAAAATAATGACTTTTTATTTTTAGATTAATACACTCAAAAAATTATTAACGTAAAATCAAATTGAAATCTATTTAAAATAACTGGATATTCATTTAAAAACCGTCCAACAAAATATTAATTAAAATTAACAAAATATTTCATTTAAATTTAGACATCGAAAAATGAACATTTTCGTTTAAAATTAACTAGATTTTCTGTCATTTACGGAAAAACACAAGGTATCAGAAAAAAAATAACAAACTTAAATGTATTTAAAAAATAACTGACAAAATTAACTTCAACTAAAAATCAGTATTTTTGTTTATTTGAGGCTTTGAATAACCCTTCAAACCAGTTAAAAAAAATATTGTATTAATATTTAACTGTTTTTTCATTTAAAAACAACTTTACGGAATACTTCCTAAATAACTAACAGTCAGTTACTGTAACAATTTTTTTAGTGTACTTTTGACGGTTAAATCAAACTTTTCAAGCTTACATCGAGTACGGTTTCGAACTTAAATCAATCCTTTTTTGACCTAAATGTGGCTAAAAGTAAGAAATTCGTACTAGATAAATCGTACTTGGTTGAAGATAATCACTACTTGGTTTAGGAAAATCCCTAACTGGTTAAAGAAAATCCGTACTCACCGTACTTTTGATACTGCTACGGCTTGATTTTACAAAAGATTACATTTAACGAATTTTGGTTTATTTGTTGTGTAAAGAATTATTCCTTCGCCCAAAAGGTTCATAACTTTGACCAATTGTAAAAAAGCTCAGGCCAACTAGACTAGAAGTTTGTTATACAAATATTACATACGCAGCATGGCCTTTCAGAATTTAAGGGTCGCTATTATATTTCAAAAAAGGACAGTGTAACAATAAAACAAAAAAGTTTTAAAGTAAAAAAAATTGTTTAGAGCTAATTACAAAAACATGCTTGCACTATGTATGTTCCCAGCTTAATCACCAATTATTTGTTGGTAACGTGTGAAGACGCTAAACTTAAGGGTTACTTAAATTATCTGTTTTTTTTCACACAAGAAAAAGCTCAAAAGCAACTAGTAATGAGTGCACGAATAAGGGAACCAAAAACCAAAACAAAAACACATAAATACTGAAGAAAAAAATAAAATATATTTTTTTAAGCTTTTTTATGCAAATAAACATATGTATGTGACTTGTGTATTTATTTAGGGGATTCACAAGGTGTCCTATTATGTCCTTTTGTCATATTGTAATAAAATTTCACAATGGTTTTGTTGTCTTTCACACAAAAATATTTCTTTGAAAGTACCACATCGATTAATATACTTATTAAATTATCACAACAACTCCACTTTTACCTGCGCCGAGTGTCCAATAGTTGGTAAAGATTGTTAAACCATTGTCAAAATTTTATGACAATATGACAATAGGACAAATAGAACACCTTGTGAATCCCCTAATTATTTAAATAAAACTATTCTAATCTACTTATATTAACACATTACCTTACACATACATATGTACATATGTACATATATATTTGAAGAACTTTTTTTTGATAATTTGATTAAATTTAACGGATTTTTTTTTATTATATTAAATAATGTGGATATATTGCTTTGCTTTTTTCGTTATTTTAATTGATTTTAACAAATTGATATGCTTTATATGTTTATTGATTTTAATTATAGTTTGCACACATTCGTTTTATTTCTAACATACTTTTTTATTTATTGTAAATTGTTTTATGTATGCTGGTACTTATGTATGTACATATATTTACATTTTATGATGTAAATAAAAACAAATACGTTATAAACACATGTAATTTCTTGCCGCACAAAATTTGTTATATTTTTACACAAATTGCGTTTGATGATAACTTTCGAAAAGAGCAAATAACGAAAACATCAACAACAAAAGCTTTCGATTACAGGTATCACAGCAACCGCCACAAACAACCGTTTCATGCAATCAGTTCTCTACAACTAATAAGATTAAAATTATTATTTTTTATTTCGTTGCCTGCTTTCGTTAAATCACAAAAATACAGAAGTTCAGTGCTGGTGAGTTTTTTCGATTAGTATGTGTGTGTGATATATTATTTTGTTGTTTATAAATAATGTTGAAAGTGATAGGGGTAGTTTGGTATATACAGCAATGCCAATTTAGCGCGTTTCACTCTAGATTTAGCGCTTTTTAAAAGATGTATTTTTGCTCCTCAGCTCGTTTTACATTATATTTTTATAATGAATTTGAACTCAAAAATGTAATTTTTTTTCCTTTTTCTTACTATTGCAGGCAGATATTTTTACTACTTTTTTTTATAGATAACAGAACAAAAGGATTAAAAAAATATTGCTGAAACTGCCAGGTTGCCGCCTACAACTAAATTTTTTGCGGCATTTAATTTTTTAAAACATATTGATAACTTTATACTATGTATATGGAACAAGATTTTATTAAAAATAATGATATTTGTTTGTAAACAAAAATTTATTTATACATAGGGCGGCCATTCGTAATGATTTTATTAGTACATGTACTGATTTTTCATTTCGTGTAATGATATAAAATTTGTTTACTGATTTTTGAAAAAAAGTACTGGCTGTACCGATTTTTCAAGTTTTTTGATATTTTTAATAATTTTCCTCAAAAAATTTGGTATATTATACGATGTTCAGACATAAACCTTAATTGCGTTATTAGCACATTTACGCAATTAAAGCCTTAATTTTGTTCAATTTACCATACAAGATTTCTATTGATAAATTTAGTAGATAATAAGTAAATTGCTTTACAAATTGAATTAAACTCAAGTTGTAACCCTGCTGTCCAGTTAGTATAAAAGCTTTAAAGTTTTTAATATGTATGCCAGGCTGGAATAATAAGGTGACCTCGTCCCTGCAACAAAAACTTCCTGTAACAATTTAGCTATTTTGTTGCAGCTATCACACATACGGTATGCACAACCATAATATAATATACAAGAATAAATAGTCACACAGACAGACGGACAGAGAGAGGAAGTGATTTTAAGTCGTTTGCAATAATTGACGATGGTTCTTAGTCTAAAAAAATTTAAAGTGTACTGATTTCAAACCAGAAATAAATGGCCCCCTTATATACTTATACATCACTTTATATTCGGAATATATGTACATATAATGTAACTTTTATGCAACAATTCCGCATTACCTTAAAAATGTTTCTTATTTGCGTGCGTACCTAATCTTAAAATGTTTCCTTAAATAAAGCTGTATTTTTGAGTTTCTTATCCATATACATATAAATATGTACAAGTTTTAAAAAACCAATAGTAATTCAAAAAATCTTTCTCTACAGACAATTAACAAATCTAACAGATATTAATGCAATAGAAATAAAAATTGTGTTTTTCCTCTTATAAAAACTTTTAGTATATTGAGTTAATACAGTATTGTTGTACAAGTGCGATATGCATTATCGAATAAAAATTTATTAATAATTTATACTTTTATGCACAAAGGCTGTATGTGAAACGGTTGCACAGTACGCATGTTAGTTCAACTTTGACAGTTCTGAGGTGCATAAGTTCTTATTAGCCCGAGGAGCTAGTAAAGTAAAAAAATTTATATAAAAAGAAATATTAACAAGTTAGTACATATTGATGACTGCCATATCTGGCTGCACGTCTTTTAGACACTTTAGCCTTAAATTGAATGGTGTTTTTAAAATTAGATATTTCTTGGTAAATTGCTAACTAAAACATATCTTGTAATGTGTATAAAAGTTATATTTATATACCTATACATATGTGGAAATATTTGAACAAAGCATGATCTTGGGCATACAATTTAACGTGCACATTGATTTTGTAATTTAAGCGCTTTTAATTTAGAGCGTTTTCTCTTCAAGTAGCTTGCAAAATAAATTTTTTAGCGCATTTTGGTGCGTTTTATTAAGTTGAACAGCTCGCATTCATTTTTAACAGTTGACAACGCTGCGTATACATCAGTTATAAGTATATAAACTTTTATGTGCAGCATGTTTGTCTTACAATTCATCTCAAGTGTAAATGTTTAGCAACTTAGTTGCCAGTATAACGATTATTTGTAGAAAGCTGCTATGGATTTAAGCAGAAGTTTTCTTAAATCAAATTTTGAATTTCCATTAATGTAAAAGGAAAAACTAGTAAAAAGATAGATAATCGTTAATAATGTCCACTTATTAGGGCATAGCAGTGGTACAACAAATATGCTTTAGACGCAACCAATTTGTCATGTATTAATCAATGTTTACGAAAAGTAAACAAAAAAATGCAATTGATAATTTCAGTAAGTACATAAAAAAATAGATGACAAAAATTTACAAAAGTAAAAAATCATGTGGCTTGAAACTCCGTCTTAATGCATTTGTAAGTTCCTTAGAACAATGCAACTGTACATTATTAAACAAGTAGGAAAGTTATAGTCGATCAAGCCCGACCACATTATACCCTATACTACATTTTTGTGGGGCTCTCTGAAAAAAAAAAACGAATATTTGTATCTAATATTATAGTTTGCAGCATAAAAATACACATGTGTGCAAAATTTTGTCCAAGCAAAGAAATATTCCGAGAGGACATGGATACATTGACACCCACCCGGACGGACGTATAGAAGGACAGACATGCTTAAATAGACTAAGAAAGTGATTTTAAGTCGATCGATATACTTAAAGGTGGGTCTCAGGCCATTATTTTTGGTCGTTACAAGCATCCGCACAAACGCATACCGTATGTGGTGTAGGTATTAAAAGTTATAAAAAATTTGCCCTTGGACAACAAATTTCTTTTTATCTATTCGCAGACTTAAGCACTAAAATCTCTTGCACAAATCTACCATAATCAAGCTTTCACATGGTCATGCACTGTGCAGGCAAAGATATTATCATACACATGCGTGACAACAGCCATTAAATGCGGAAGCAGCCAAGTTTGAAAAAATTTTTGCGAAAGGAAAAAACTATTTTTTTTTCTAAAAAACTTGTTACATTTAAATTTAATTTGCAAAAATATGAACGTAGAAAATTCTTTATTATATGTACAGTGGTTCAAACGTATAATTGGACACTAGGTGTGCGATAATTCAAATGCCACTTTTTTACTTCTACGACAATAATTCGTTTTATTCAAAAACATTTTTAAAAATAAGAAAGAAAAAAAACCATTAAATTTTATGTCAAACGTATAATTGGACAGTCTGTAGTTTTGGTACTTGGAAGCAAAACCTTTTCTTTTATGACTGCTTCCAACCGCCTGAGTATCGACTGCACGATATTGACTCAAAATTACGGAGATATGTTGTTCCACTCACGCCTTACTCCCTGCTTTAACTGCTCCACTGTGTTGAAAGTGGACTTAGAGAGTTTACGGGCAAGTCCTTCCCAAACATGCGTGAAAACGGTAAAATTGTTGATCGATGCCCGTCTACAGTTCACGCTATCATTAAATGGCATAAAAAAAAGTTTCTAGTCGAAAATAAAAGTCGTGTTGGTCAAGGAAAAAAATTAAATAATCATGATGAGCGGCGGATTTTGATGAAAATAAAAACAAAACCATTCACGACGGCGAATGAATTAAAGAATATGATGCAAACGGCTTTGAAAAAAGAAGTTTGCGCCGAGACCCTTCGAAACGTGTTCAGGAAGAATGATTTTCATGGGCGAATACCAAAACTACAGACTGTCCAATTATACGTTTGACATAAAATTTAATGGTTTTGTTTTCTTTCTTATTTTTAAAATGTTTTTGAATAAAACGTGTTAAGTATTATACATTGTTTTAAAGGTCTTTCAATAACCTATAACTCTGTATCAAAGTTTTTTAGAATTATTGTCATTGAAGTAAAAAAAAATTGCATATGAATAATCGTACACCTAGTGTCCAATTATACGTTTGAACCACTGTATATGAATTGAGTAGTTTTTTTTTAAATAAATGCCATAATAATTTCATGAAAATTCCACAATGTTAGCAGCCATCTAAAAAAACCAAAATACCAACACTGGAGGAAACCAGAAAAACAACAAATTTATTTGTCATAAATTTAGCTCCTTATCGACTGAAGACATTTTAAATATTCTTAACTGTCATAGTTTTAAATCCATTAAAGCAATAAGCGCCATGTGCTCAACAATTGACAACAGAACTTTATTGACAGTGAATCTACAAAACCAAATGACTTGATTTCGAAATAATAAATTGAAATGTTTAATAAATAATAGCAAAAACAACAACAACAAAAACACGATTTTACAGCACCGAACAAACAGCCAGTGAAGTAAAACGAAAAAGACATTCTTTGTCAAACATATATTTAGAACAATTAAGAGTGACACTTGAAAAACGTTTTGTGTAACAGCGTTACATTCAGCTATTCTTACCCAATTATCTATCAGAAAGACACTGTTGGAAATGTCTACGTCTATAATGTTTAAAACACATAGATGACGGCAGGCTACATACCACTCATTTTTGTTTGGCCGTGCAGAATAAGGATGGTTACGGCATTTGAACACTGACGTCCCTAGCGTAAAACCCATTTCATCTTTTTGGACCTTCTTTACCCTGGAACTGCTGTAGCACTACTTTAGGGTAAGGTTCTTTATGTCGCTTCTTCCTTCGCCTTTTTTTTTTCTTTGCCACTTTTAGATTTTGCCTTCGAGGCCGGTTCTAAGGTAGAAAACTTCCCGCAGAAGTAAAAAGCCAAATCGTGCTGGCACAAAATCCAATTTCTGAAGTATTTAGTATCCCTAGCAAGAGCATTTGCAGTTGTGTACCTGTGTAACTTCCACAGTTGCTTTAAAGCTTAACTGTAACAATAAAAAAAAACAAGAAAAAAATGTCTCTCCCACTTTTTCCAATAATTTAAAATTTGATTTAACGATGGCATTTAGAGTAAAACATAATTTTCTTAAGCGATTTTCTTTTTGCACTTTGTCTTAGAAAATTTCTTTATTACTTAATGGTTATATTGCGTGGGCTTTGTACTGTCGTTATTCGATTACATTATCGTCAACTCAAAGTGGCTTATGTTTAATGTAACCACTTGTGAATACTAATTTATGGCAACGGTTCTGTAGTCATCTGTTAGTTTTAAAATACTAAACAATTTTTTAAATGCTTCCTTTTTCCAGTGTTGCAAAATGTAATTAGATTTTTTGATACTCATTATTATTTAAATTTTTTTAGGTAAAACAAGGCCTTTTTGTGTGAAGCATGAAATATGCGCTGCATAATATGAAGCGGAAAGTTACTACGATGGCACATGAAAAACTAAATTTATAATGCAAGAAGTGACAAGTTTTTAGCTATTGGCTCTGAGTAGAGTTAGGTCAGCTTAGGTTAAACTGGCTGAGCCTGAAGACCTCACATAGACCCTTTTGGAACGATAACCATTCTTTCTAGTTAGAAATCATGAAAACAAGGGTGCTCAACACTCTCTTGGAATAAGCCAGCAGCTTTATCTTACCAGCTTCGGATATTTCCTCTAGGCTTTGGAACATATAAGATCCTATATACATAGCTCGTTACAACCCAGAACCTGCAGTCATCGCTTGTCAGTCGCTCTGCTCTTTTGGCATTTAACGCTGTCCAATATTGACCTGTTATCATCCCTCCTAAAAATCTACAATCGTCGCTCCCAGGTCATAAGCTCCCCATATTATCTTGCAGACTCTATACGAAATGGTATTTACTCAGACCTCCGTGGCTTTTACCCTCACACTGGAGTCTATTCCCCTTCTGTAAAACTGAAGTGGAGCATGAACTTCCATAGGCAGATGAACCCCTTGCTTCGCCAGCTAGTCCGCCATCTCATTTCCCTCAATAATTCTCTGCGGCCGAACCCAGTAGATGTACACTTGTCTCTCAGCTCACAGTCTACCAATGGATGGAGCTAAGCTGCGATTAGTTATCATCTTGGATAATAATCTATCTTGGAAGGCAAGCACGGCGGAAAGGGCTTGAATGTCTTTTGAAACTGTAAGGGTAGAATGTGGGGGTTTTAAACAGATATTGCAAACTGGATTTACACATATATTGTGAGACTGATTTTTTGAATGGGGACAATATTTATAAATCTCTTGCTAAAGATTTAGAGATATTTCACATTAGGCATTACAGGTGCCAGGAGTAGAATACCAAAGGCAGCTCTAAATATCAATTTAACTTTTTCTAGAATTTTGTAGTTTAGTCGACAGTGACTATTTAGATTAGGTTGGAGCCGGGTGACTTCTGGGGGAGTCGACTTTAACTGACTGAAGGATAGCAAATTTTCAAAGAGTGTTCCTGAATACTCCCTGGTCCTAAGGGCTGGACAATTTACGAATGGGTTTGATACACGCGCAAGAGCTAGTGTTCATATATACATTTTTAGATACTGAAGTTTAAGTATCACAAAGGCTCACGGAAACTATCCGCGGAATAAGCAAAGAGAAATTCGGGGCGGAAAGAATATATGAAAATCTTTGTTAACAGTCAGACTCTAAACCTGCTCTCGGGGTATATGGCGAAATATATTTCTAGGGAGTCCCATTCCAGCTAAACTAGCTTCAATTTGAGCCGGTATCGCTAACGTCGAGTTTTTTAATTGATTAATAGCGAAATATTTCTTGCATTAGGGCTGATCGCGAAATCTTTTGACTACTCATCTCACTTTTACCAAACCAGGAGGTACTTAAGTGGCAAAGTTGGCACTCTGACGGGCCACTATGATATAAAATATGTGAACCAGTTAATCGAATAGGATTATTCTAGACTCCTGCAGGGACTGCTAAATGTCTTGTTTGTTGCTGCCAAAGATTTCAATTTCATTATGAAAGTGGTTTGGGAATTATTTTGCCTTGGGCTTGGTGAGGCTTACTGATTTTAAACCTGTGGACATCTTTTGAATTATAAAGGTGGCCTAGTAACAGGCAGCTCTCCATTACAGATGGAGAAAGGCCGTGTTTCGATGGAACTTAAGTTTTTCCTTTCTGGCCTTTTCCTTACATAAGACATTTTAAAATTTTACTTTAAAAAGAAAGAGAATCACAATGGGCCTTAAAACCTCTGGTTGCAGAAATAAACAGATGCTGCCCACTTAGGTTTGTTTTTTCCAGCGCTATACAAAATCAGAAAAATTATTGAGTTCTCTACAGCTCTTTGCATTCCAACAGCTTCTAGAGAGGTCGCTGAAAGGCAGTCTTAACCTACTGGTATTGGTTCCCAATTGACCGTGATCGATAATGGCAGCCATTGTTTTCTTAGTTTCTGAAAAGTTTCCGATATTAACTTAACGAGGTTTTACTAGTTGTTCCGTACCTTAGCCCCGTAGGCCGCCGGGTCCCAGTAATTTCCCTAGAGTATATCCCAATGTGGACGTTTCGAAAAAAAAGGGATACTACCGAATTGGTCAATCGCCCCGTCATCCAATTTCACACCATCTTCCGACAGTTTATCAGCAACGCAAATGCCCGCTTTAGTCTCATATTAGAGTGTTGTAAAAATACTTCACCATCCAGTTGAATGGTGCCCTGCATTCGCGGACTGGTTGTGATGGCCAGCATACATCAGTAAATGACTTAATATAAGCTTGGTTTAAAGTTAAAATCCCAATACCATATCGCAGCCAGTTAGCCACTTTGCGAATTTGACTGTGTTTGACTACACACAAAAAACTACAAAAAAAATTTTTCAAACAAATTCTTGTTCAAAATCATTTATTTTTTTAGTCAATTTATTTAATAGTCTCTAATAATATTTTTATTTGATTTTTAAATCAAACAAAATTTTCGCCTAAACAAATAAAATATTTAACCAGTTCAGCAAAATTTTTTAACACAAACTAAAATTCTTGCAAAAATGTTTGTCTAAATTTACAACTTTCGTTGTAGGTCCTCAGCCAGACAAAATATTTACTGATTCTCTGAAATTCGTTACTGATTCTACAACTCAGTTTTTTCTGTGTAAAAGTATGGTTTTAAGGGTTTGGTAGGAGGCGGTTTTGGAACACCAAAGTATACATCAAATGTACTATAACTTCAAATATAAAATACCGTATGACTTAAAATTGTTTACAAAAACTTATTATTTTTTAAATTTTCTTGCTCTTTCCAATTACCAAAACGATCATCACCAAAACTATACATCAACATTAATTTTTTATCAAATTGAAGACAAAATCGTTTTGTACATGTATGTATGTATGTATGTGCATGTTTGTTTCACTTTGTTAAATGTTTGTTGTTAAGGCAACTGCAAACATGCAACTTGGAAAAACAACACTTCTATGCAACACTAGACTTTGCTGGTTAATTTACATTTATCATGCTGGTTGAGTGTAAAGTCTTTAATAGATAGTTGAATGGTAATTCGTTCCCATGTCCGAAAGTTGAAACTTGTTAAGTGTCACCTTACGTGTCTCTTAACAACAATTTGTGCTCTTTTCTATTATTAGCATATTTTGTTGTATACAACACCCTGTGCAGTTTTTTTTTTTGCTTGTGGCATTTTACTGTAAGTCAAAGTATGAATGATGTAAATCTAGAGAATATTTTTATGCAAATTTATTAAAGCTTTGAATAACAAGGCTGACTATTTTACCTAAAATGTAGAATGGTTTGTATCTTTTTATCATTTAAACGTGCAAGTCAACTTATTTGCTTCGTTGCAAGATACTTGAATACCTTTGCTTAAAGCCATTTAAGATGATTTTTTTGACAACGGGACACACATCTTAAACTAAACATTTATAAAATCATCATAATGGTCGTCAAAGCAATTTGCAGTAACAGTTTCTAATACAGTTTTATGAACGAAAAGGAAGAATAATCTTACAAAAACTATAACTTGTTGACAGCCTTTGAATTTACACAAACTTTACTTTTTTATAAATAATGTTTGTTTTACTGATATATTGTAAGAAAATCCTGAAGAAACGGATAAACTCTCCCCTGTTTTGGTTTACAACTCAGCTCCGTGGAGTTAAAATTGTGCAGTTTGTTATTATGATTGAAGCTGCATCGAAAAATGATTGCCAATTACAACGCAGATTTTCCGTAATTAAAGATCAGTACAACAGTTTTTATAAGTCCTTAGGCCCCTGCTTCATAGCTACTAAAGACTATAACGCTAAGCATTTGTACTGGTGCTCTCGCCTAATAAGTCCTAGAAGTCGTATTTTCTATAATTCTCTGCCTAAAGTGGGACTGGAGAACATTTCAACTGTGCAAGCAACCTCTTGCCAACTGAGCACAAATTAGTTGTATTATTGAGTTTGGCGTAACTAGAGTTATATTCTAGAAGGTTTTGAGTTCAAGCCTCTTTGAATCTATTTTCAGACCGCTCAACTACTTGAAGTATAAAAAATAGATCAACTACCACGGCTTGAAAAACCTAATGCTGAAAACCTTTAAAGACATTTGTGATTCTCTTGGTAATCTTAATGAATATATTGAAAAGCCGCTGAACATACTTCTTCCTCTTGCTGAACTAAATACAACAGAGGTTTTTACAGATTAAGAACAGCTTTGTCTGAGAAAAGTAGAAGTAGAAGAGAATGGCATAAGCGCAGAACTAAAAACTTACTTAAAGTAACACACAACTCATCACAAAAATTTACTGAAGTCATACAGGGAGCATAGCTTAAGGATCACTGAGATCAGCAACAAAATGTTTTTAGAGCAGCCTTGCGATTAACACATTTTCTATGCTTCCTTGGGGTAAAGGTTAGGTTGGGCTGCAAAAAGTGATGAAAAGCGGTAAGCCCTTTTATATCTCAATGCTCGGAGACCTCCTGGCTCCATGGTACATCTCTCCAAGGAAAAAGTAAGAAAAAAGAAAAAAATTCATCAAGTAAAGAGGATAAACAGTATAAGGACCAACCAAAGAAAATATGGAAAAAGAGGAAACAATTCACATACCCTTGCAAAAACTCCCTCTACATTACTTATCGTATAGCCAGCTACCTGATTCCCATGTTGAATCCAATGATGTTATTCAGTATAAACTACGAAAAATCGACGGTTCTATGGCTTGGCAATCTCGGGCGGTGGCAGAAAACATGCTTTATCGTTTCTGATTCCTTTTCGTCCTCACACATCCTACAATAATCTGAAAGCCACCATTCCATTTGCTTGTTATAACCCAAAGCGGACAGTGCCAAATTATGAACACAATTATGGCTCTTAGGGCCATTCTTCCTAAGTCCATAAGAAACCCAGTGCCTGATGAGCTCAGCACGTGCCACATAGTCCTAGCCATCCTGGAGTCACACCTGTTTCTCCGCTGAAGGGTCGTTATGTCAACCATCCATGTCTTTATCTTCCCCTAATAATGACCCATTGGTAGTTCCATAGCTACATCCCAGGGGCGAGTTCGTCGATAATCTCTTTGCCAACTATGTCTGAGTGTCCTGAAATTCAACAAACTTTGACGTTAAAGGTGTCCATAATCCCACTGAGGGTATTTCTACAGTCTCTCCTAGACTACACCTGACTCAATGTACCATTAGGTCTCTAATAGCTGCCTGACTGTCAACAAAAATAGTGATCTCACTATTTTTTTGGGACATGTTTTATTTTAAAATCCATTGACCATGATATAGACCCCGACTCCGATGCCTATTAGATCCATCAGTAAAAACTGAACACCCCTCATACAGAATATCGGATCCCAACCAAAACTCCCTTTCAGGATTTTTCTCAGTGGCGTTGTTTCAAAGCTGACCTCCGTAACTATATAGCCCGTCCTAGATCCACGGAAAGTTGTTCCAACCTTGAGACGCCTCATCTGACCAAACTTCTTGGTGCCATTTCCATCACGCCTAGTGCCGATTGAGGTGTACTTCTCATGGCACCAGTGATGCCATATGAAGCACAGCTTTGAACCTTGCAAGAAGCTTTTTATGGCAGCCTTTTCTACGGCCTCCAACTGTACAGTGAAATCATAACTCAGCATAGGGCTTGCAACTACTGTGTAAACTCAGCTTACCACATTTGAAAAGAACTAGTTCCATTCCTTGGGGTTAAAATTTCTTTGAAAATTATACAGAGAAAAAAAAAGCTTGTTTTTAGTTAATAAATTTATTTCTTGAATTTACTAATGCACTATACGCACATATTTTTATACATTTAAATATAGTTTTGGTTATCAAAATTAAATTTTTTTTAAGGTAAAATATTTAAAAATTTTGGATTAGCTTCAATACAAGATTTTTTTTGATTTTACCAGTACACGTTTTGGGTAAAGAGTCTACAAAATAAACGCCACCTTTCAAGTGATATTCACTTATCATGCAATCCTTAATATGTTGATCGATAAGTTGTTCAGTTAGTTTTGAACCATTTTCGTCTTTTTTACGAACAACAGCACAAGCAATCAAATTGTCTGCCACCAAATCAGGAATACCAACTACACAAACCTCAGCCACTCCGGGTATTTTGAATATCTTTTCTTCGATAAGTTGAGGATTTAATTGATAGCCATTCGATTTAAAAACATCCTTATCACGTCCACATATATGCAAAAAGTTATCCTTATCAAAGTAACCAATATCACCGGAACGAATCCAATCGCCTTGTAAAGCTTCTTTAGTAGCTTTCGGATTGTTATAGTAACCCATAAACTTATATGGCGACCATATTTGTATCTCGCCCTCCTCATTCGGACCCAGTGATATGCCTTGATTATCTATTATACGAACTTTTTCATTTGGAGCTAATTTACCCGCCGACATTTTGGAAAACTCATATAAATAGTTGCCATTTATTGACGCACATCCAACTATCTCCGACATACCATAACCCACACAAAAACCTGGACGTTTTGTATTGTCCGACATAATTTCCAGCATTTTATTTTCTACAATTTCTGGAACTTTAGAGCCACCACACATTAAAGTGTCTATGGATTTAAAGGCTTTACTTATAGTACTTGGCTCTACATTTTGAATTATTCCAGCTATTGAAGAGAATCCACAAAGAATGTGTGTTACTTTGTAACGTTCTACTATATGTAAAAAATATTCAGGGCTAAACGGTTTCTCAGTGATTACACGTGTCGCACAATTAAATAATGAGGACAGAAATGTTAAAAGACCTGAAGCCCAAAACATCGTACTAAAGTTGAAGATCACTGAGTCTAAGGTTGCGGTGGGGCTAAAAATAAAATAAAAGAAATTTAAATGTTTAATTTTTAAAACGGAAAATTTTTATACATTTTAATATTAATACAGAAGGTCCGTAACTCAAATTTCTTTACCCTTCCAATAGGGAAAAGGGTATATAACAGTTTGTTATTTTGTTTGGAATTTCTGTAGTATTTATTTCTGATCCCATTGGTTATACACGTTCTGGATCCTTATAGAAAGGAATTTCGATTTACCAACGTCTGTTCATTTTTTAAAATCATGTTTTCGGAATGAAGAGAAGCCCTACGTATAGGGATGGGTCAAGCTATCAGAACTACTCCACAGGCAATGACTTTTTAAAACTGAAAATAAAAGCAGGAACCTGCGACTAAATAATTTAATGATACTTACGTAAATTGACCATAATGATATAAGGGGTAGCCACAGAGTGAGCTTTAATATATATAAAGGAGATCTAAAAAGAGTTAAAAGGGCTTTGCGGTGAAAGCATTGTGAGTCCATAGATTCGGTAAATGAGCTTTCAATGTTGCGAAAAATACTATCTATGAATCCACCAGTTTATCCAAAAATCTGATGGCTAATGGACTCAGTCTAGCTCGGGGTTTAAGATCTACTTATGGAAACATACTTTCCGAGCTGCAGAGATGTCGAGGAAGATACAGTGGCAGATGAATCGGAAAAAAACCTCGGAGACAGAAAGAAACTATTAACGAGAGAAAAGTAGAAAATATATACATGAGAGGGGAAGAGAGGTCAGGTTAATTGTTATACTCCAGTGTTATGGCATAGGCCAATTAAAACCGAAGGCTTTTAGACATATCAATCAATTGCCTTTTTTGCTTAAGACGTTGAAAAGATTGATAGATCTCAATCTAAGGAATTTTATTGATACTCACACAATTAGCAGGACTTAACATGCTTACCTTTGGATAAATCGGTTTAGAGGTCACTGTATAATGTGGTTGGTTATATAGAACGGGCTTGCGCTAGCGGCTTTCCAGGATATAAAAGGAGCCTTAAACAACAAATGAGTCTCTTGGGGACCTAGAAGTTAGAGAATTCTTAGTTAGGCAAAGCTAAGATAATTTGGGAAGGACTGGGGCTCGGGGGACATCCGAGGATGGAGTTCTTTCACCTTAATTAAGGCTCCTAACGGCCAACGGTTTTTTTGGGAAGTTTGATGGTGATGGTAAAAACATAGTTGGATATGCACCCATCATGTTGGTCCTGGGAATGTTCTCTTCCAACGGTCGGAGAGTTACTACAACCAGAGTTTTGTGCGTTTTCTTCTGGGGCTTAGAAATCTGATTAGGCGTAAGTCCTTTAAATACACGGAACTAACTCTAGCCCGCCACTCAATAGGGTGGAGCTAAAACCGGCATTGTGAGGCTAAGTATCTTTGGTTTACCCCTGACATCAGGCTGTCATGGATGAGAAATACTAAGAAAACGGCCAAAGGGGGCCTAAACGCATACCATACAAGTTATACATAAACACACAGCCAGATGAATGGACAGACATGCTTTAATCGATTTCAAAAGGAATTCGATCATTATAAAAAGGAAGATCGTAAATTTATATTTTGTGTGACAAGCAGATGAACAAACAGAAAATCTCATGCGTGTGGTGTGGGTGTAAAAAGTTAATTTGTCAACCGTATATAACTCAACGCTTACACCTGGCAATACTGACATGACAATGGCAATGTATGATAGCCTTTTTGAAAACTGTCACCAGATTGGCATGCATACGTTAGCGATAATTTTAAATTTTGATAATAAAATCAAAATATAAACAACAAAACAACAAAAAAAATTTGTTATTCTGGTTTAAATTATGTTGTTGTTTTTTTTATAAATGATAAGTGAAAAGTTATTACTTTTATATTATAGAAAACAAAGCTTGCACAAACTGCCTGTTGCTGCAGGAGGTAATTAAATTTGCTTAAAATCATTTGCCAAAATTATTGTCTTAACGCTGTTTTTGAAAGCTTAAACCTATGTTTTATGGTAGTAATAGCACTCGGAGTTGTAAACGCAGGGTAATTTGTAAGTACCAATACATGCAATAAATGCATAAAGTAAACGTGAGGGCAAGTATCCCCATGTCACCACTTTTGTCGACTATTTTGGGGACTATTTGGTGTGCAGGAAATGTCAATAGTGAAGCACTAGAAATTCACTATTGACACTGTCACCAGTACTACTGATAAGCTTCACCCCATGCAATGTTTTTTGCTATAGACATTTAACATTCACGTGTCATTTAAAATCTTCTACTGACTTTTGTACTATTAAGAAGATAGTTGTTTTGGGGTCATATGTAGACATTGGGACCAGTGATTTACCAGTACCTTTTATCAATTTTAGTCTACAGTTCCACTGACTAGCTATATCGCTGGCAATGTGTTTTTGCAATAGACATTTAACATTCGTCTGTCATTGAAAATAATTATGAATTGGGTATAAAAATGAATTATTAATCACAACTAAAAAAATTACAAATAATAAAGACCATTATGTCTCTGATACACTTTTGCGTTTGACGGCGGCCTGAAGCTTTAATTTTTTACTGATAGTTTTCTTTTTTTTCTTATGGTAAATATAGACCTGTACACGTATTGTTGACAATGTCGCCAAAGAGGTACCATAATTGTCGACAAAAGTGTTGACATGGGGACACTTGTCCCCAGGTTTCCTTCAGGGTACTTATTTTTGATAACACACACATATTAAATATCTATAGCAAAAAATATTACCTGGGGTAGAGGTAGTCAGTAGTACTGTAGACTTAAATTGCTAAAAGGCAATAGTGAATTACTGTTTCGAATGCCTGAGTAAAGCTTCTCAGTACTACTGTTGACTAAAATTGTTGAAAGATACAAGACACTGGTTCCAGTGTCTAAATATGACTCCAAAAGAATTACCTTTTCTGTAGTACCAATGTCAGTAGTGGATTTTCAATGGCACAAAAATGTTTAATGTCTTTAGCAAAAAATATAGCCTAAAGTAAATCTTCTTACTGATACTGGTGACAAAGTTAGTAGTGAATCACTGCAGTTTTACTATTGACATTTCCCGCAGGGCAGCTTAGGGTGACCTTCGGGAATGGGCTTAATTTAATTTTCTATTGTGCATGTGATAACATAACTCGATAGCATTTTGTATATGCAATATACATATTCCATAAAATATGATTCCGGAAGTAGGACCTAAATGGGACCCACGCTATGTTATGGACTGATCATAATAATTTTAAAAAGTGCGGCCATAAGGTCCCTAAAACATGTAAAATTTTGTAAAGAAATAGATTTCTTTGCGGCACTTAAATCCCAAAACAATTGTTTAAAAAAAAATTGTACAAGGGGTTAAGAAAAAAATGGTCTGATCAATAATTGCTTGAACAATAGGTAAACCAAAAAACTTGTCTGCACGTAAATGCGACCTGTAGCTGCGTCACAAGCATACTAACACTTAGCCGGACTGATGGACAGATATACGTTAATCGACTTAGGAAATGATTACGCACAATCACCTAAAAGTCCTATTATATACATACATATGCAAATATGTAGGTATTATTAGGTAAATAAATTATTTTTAAACTTATTTCACTTACAATAAAACCTTATTAATCAGGGCAAAATGTGAACACATGACACACTTGGGCAGGCCAGTTGTACCTGATGAACACAGTATAACCGCAATATCATCTCCTTTTAAGTCAAAACAGGGTAAATGAAGGGAAGTAAATTTTTGATTGTTTAATTGATTTCCATTCTGCAATAAATCTTTAATATTTGCTACACCAGCCATTTCACCATTTAATAAATAAATATGTGCATTTAACTTAAGATCTTGATTTGCTTTATTAGCGATTTCATAGTTTTCAATATCACAGAATATTATCTTTGGTCTGGTATTGCCATAAATCAGGATAACATTTTCTGCAACAATAATGTTTTAATAGAAATGTTTGCTTAATTTATTGTTCAACAATACTTGCCCAAATCAAATGTTGGAAATAAAGAATTTACTGGTGTACCGCACAAAAATGCTGCCAGCATGACAGTTACTACATGTGTAGTATTTTTAGCATAAAGTCCAACAACATCTTTCGGTTTTAGCTGAAGATCTATTAAATTTCCTGCCAAATTAAGAGCACAATCCATTAGGGTTTTAGCGGTCAAAGTTTCGCCAGTTGAGTCCATAATTTGTATAATTTTTTGGGGATTTCGTCGAAGTTGTTCTAAAACCAATTCGCCTATTGTTAAATCGGTATTGTAGAGCTGCTTTCGTTTCGGTCCGGACCATATTTTTTTGTTTGCATCGTAAACAGTTCCCGTTAGTGGTTGCATTTTAAAACATTTCTATTTAAAAGTTGAATTCAGAATAATTAAAATTTATAATACTTCATAAGGCCAACGATCGAACTTTTTTATCTCTGTTTGTTTCATTTGATTGTATGTACCAGACCTGGGTAAATTTAAATATTTTTCAAACAAAGCCAACATAATATTTTTTTTTTACTATACTAACAACTTTGCAGGTTATCTGTATGAAAACTGTTATATAATTTTCACCTATTTTTTGGGATTATATTCTCGCACATTTTGGTTTCCTAGGAAAGAGGGACATTTTTATTAATTTTCCGGGATTCCGCTTAATAGCAATATATACAACTAAATAAATAGAAAAGGTTAATTAAACAAGACTAACTTGCTAATAAGGTTTAAAAATGAATATCAGAAAATTAAATTAGAGTCTTTAATCGTAATATGTTATATGTATGTAATTTTCAAAATGATTTTAAAGCCTAAATGAAAACACAACCGCAGCGGCTAGTTTGATTAGAATAAAGCATTATACTTCTTATATGTTGGCGAATCTTTCGTAAGCTGGTCTCTTTCTTTAACTTGAGGAAGTTTTCGACAGGTTTTGCGTTCAGCTATCTATTTTTCTAAGATCGGCTTGTAAAATGAATTTAAATCACACAAGCTAACATAAAATTATATTTGCGCAAAAATAACCGTACTTTCGCGTAATTTTCTCATCAGCAGATCTTTAATTAGTTTGTAAAAAGTTACCCCAGGGTAAAAAAATGCTTCGCTTTAATTTTAAATGAATTAAAAAAAATAACAGTTTATTAATTTCAGCTTTCTAACGACTCCACCTAAGCGCTTGTCTAGGCCAAAGCAAAATATACAAAGCTCAAACAGCTGTTCTATAAATAAAGCCCTACATAAGTTTGGAAATTTTTATGGCCGAAATTGTCAAATTTTGTTGTTGACACAAAAAGCGATATCGTGGAACACAAATAAGTTTTGGTTTGTCAAAAAAAACAGAAAGAGTTCACGTCGATTACTTAAAAAGTTTTAACCTGAAAATTCACCATAAAATACGTAGAGAATTCAAAGAGAATTAATAATAATTTAACAAAAGAAATTCATTATGTAAATCTGGAAATAGTTAAAAAAAAATAAGTTTAAATTTTTATGAGTGTAAAAACAATTTAAAATTTTTATTTTTAGTATTACATTATATCTGAGAAATTGTAATAAGTCCGCTAATTCTAAAAGTTGTTAAGATGGTACAAAGTTTATGGCAATACAAAAACAAGCACTTAATCCGGTAACTTTTAAAAACTTAAATTTAAAACTCAGACGTTAAATAATTTAAAAATAGAAAACGTTATATTTTCAACTGAGGTTAGACAAAAATATTAACAAATGAAAGTAGACATGTTATTACACTATAAAATAAGTCTCAGTTGTGAAACTCAGATGACAACTCAGGTAGTGTAAATATAGCTTTACAGTTTTCAATTCGAAATGAGTAAAAATTATAACTACATACTTGTTTTAGCTGTTATTTGTATAAAAAAGTATCCTAAAAAATTTACTAAATATTCAACATTCAAAACTTATCCGACGGCAACTCTGGTTCTTGTACAGTTTTATTTACTCTGATTTATTCACAGGCAACCGATAATTTGGTCAATTCAATCATGTGAGTAAAACTCACACAATAAATATATTCACAACGAATAAACTCATGCGTTGACTAAACGAAGCTGATTTTATTCAAGGCAAATTTTTATTCAATTCACTCAAATCACTTCAAATTTTAGCATCAGAATTAATCAAGAGAAAACGTGATTATGCTGTTCTCTCACTCCTACACCAATTCCTTCTGTAAAAATTGTAAACTATCTAAGGTAAAATATTTAAATATGTTTTTAAATTGTATGTTTACACTTTCTTTTCATTTCACTTTAATTCAGAGCGTGCGGCTTATTTTAAAAGAAAGTCTTTAAAAAAGATCTGTTACTGATTTTTTTTTTTAAATAATTGAAATTTTGACTGATTCATTTCGTGTTGACTTGGTCAACCTTATTTTGGAAGACATTTTTTACCACGATCAAAAATTAGAACCAAAGGATTTGCAAGCAATAGAAGACGAAATCGTACAAAACTTTCCTACTGAAATAAAAGTAAGTTTCGACTGAATATATATAATATATATTTCATAAAAGCCAAATTAAAGACGGAAATATTTTTAAAAGAACTAAATTATTTTTTAAACCCTCCGTTTAATGTTTTTCCAATTAATAATGGTAGAGTTTATTTAAAAAATTAATATTTGTGATAAAAATATTTAATAAAGTAATACTATGTGCAAATATGTATGTATGTATATGTACTTAAGTAATTTTAAAGTTAATAAAAACATAAATACTTCAACATTAAAAGATCGGTATTTTTAATAACATTTGTTTTCTAGTTATTTGTTAGTCAACATAACATAACTTTAAATTAATATTAAAGTTAATGGGGCATTCCACCGTCACGTGTTGGACAAATTCAACTATTTTTTAGCACTTATTTTACATACAACTTCTAACTGGTAATTCAGAATTCAATTTTTTTTCTTTTATTAATTAAACTGCGTGGTAGTCTTCAATCTTACATCGAACCTGTTTTTAATAATTCAGAAAATATTAAAGAAAAAATTAAACAAACTTCGTCACGTGTGGGACAGCCTGAGTCAACCAACATTTAAAATTGTAGTGTTTAAATCCAAATTTCAGCGAATCAGTTGCACATAGAGAAAAGATGTCTAAGAAAGAAATTACAACTAACAACCACGCTTTCTTATGATGGTAATAAATTTTTAATAAAAAAAATTTTTATAGGTAAAAATTAACTTTTTTATTTCGTCACGTAAGGGACAAATGGCGTCACGTAAGGGACACAGTTGAAATTATTTTTATAAAATACACAAAAATCAAAAGTTAATTGCAGTTTTGTCTACAGATAAGCTATAACTTTGCAGTCCACAATATTTTGATTGGCCTTGATGAAATAAAAGTTTGAAATTCCTCTAATGGCATGGTGATTCAGATTAAATTTTTTCTCAGATTTTTGAGGATAGCACATAAATTACCTGGGTTTTTGAAACTAATTAAGAAGCCAAATAAGCAAAAAATTTAGCTGACTAAATGACAAAATGTTTGCTTTGGCTTATCATTCTCTCTCATACCAATCTCCTTATATTTTCGCCGATTCCATCTATTATACCCCTTCCATTAGTTGTAGCAAAATATTTGCAAAAAATGGCTTTGCGTACTTTGCGCTCATCATTGATATTAATTTTACCATATAGCGGTTTTTCAATTCTGATGTCGAGCCATTGCTCCAAACTATTTCCACTAAAGGTAAATCTTCATTTTTTGTATTTACTAAATCGAAAAGCTTATTTAAAAAATAAAAAAATTCATTTTTGTCTTTAAAATTCGCATCCGAGCACATAAGGTGGAGTAAGTGCGGGTAACGTTGTATAGACTGGTATTGTGGTATTGTAAGTTTTTTCTTAAGCTAATAATATAAAAATAACAAAAACAGGCTAAATATATTGCTGCTCTCAGAAAATTAATAAAACAATACTTTAATTAATATTTGCAAGTAATTTTGGGAGTCAGTTGCAAGAAATCGTTTTGGTGTGTGATCGACTTTTTTTGCTGGTGTAAAAACACAAGTTTTTCCTTAAACGGCGTGTCCGCTATGTTGCAAGATGTTTCGAGCTAGCGGATTGGGATGATTTTCCAGCTTATTATAGTACTTGTCCACATAGTTAAGGATTTCGCATTTTACTTGTGGAACTTCTAGTTCCTTGGATGTTGCTGCTCTTAACATGCCAAGGAGCACCAGTTATTATTCCTAGAATTTTATTTTGACGGCGTTGAATCTTTTCTATGTTAAAGGCGGAAGCAGTGCCCCATACTTGTATCCCGTAGCACCAAATTGGTTTAAAAATTGAGTTGCAGAGCAGAAGTTTACAATCAGGACGTAACACAGAGTTTCTACCAATTAGCCAATGGATTTGGGCTGTTTTAAGTTTTAATTGTGACAACTTTTCATCTATGTGGAGCTTCCATGTGAGGCGGCGATCTAAAAGAATGCCAAGATATTTAGTTTCAATACGTTGATGCACCGTATGGTTGTTAATAAAAATTGGGGGACACGTTTCCTTGCGTAACGTAAATGTAACGTGGGTGCATTTTTGTTCGTTTATTTTAATACCCCATAATTTTGCCCATTTTTCTACTTGGGATACGTGATGCTGCAGTTGTTTCGAGGCCTCTTTAGGGTCTTTATGAATACTGAGAAAGGCGGTATCATCAGCAAAAGTCGATATATGAGTAAAATCGTCACGAAATTAAAAGTGTGGAAATCTAAAAAACATATAGGTATACCACATTACCCGCAATTACTCTATGCTTGAAAATTTACTTCGTAAAAAGTTGCAGCTTAAACAACAGGACACTCGTTCGCGACCATAGTGCGCTTTGAACTTCATTCTGGTATTCACAAGCGAAAGGCATTGCAAAATCAATTTGAAGGATACGTACACCTTCATTAAGTTTTTTTTTAATTTCATCGCCTTGGATTTTTTTTTAATTAACATGTTTCATCACAATATGAACTGAATTCAGTTTGTCTTTCAGTTCAACTTAACTTGTTTAATGGGTTGTCAAACGTAATTTATTATCTGAATTTTTCCCCTTCTTTCCATATGCAGACTTATGTTTAAGTCTATGGAAAGTAATAGTTTTTTATTATCAGAAAAAAGTCACATTAATTTTTCCAGCACTTAAAATCTAAATAAAGATCACATAAATTTTTCAGCAACCAGTCGTTACAGTAGTTTTGTTTGTCTTCATGTGTTATAAATTTGCACTGATCTGAAGGAGTGTTTTTTATGGGAAGCACATCTTAAGGTCTAAGACTACAAAGTTTTTAAAATTTTATTTCTATATTAGGATTAAATTCCGTAAAAATGCAGAAAGCTTCCCGTAGATACATAGTTAAATAATTCTTCCAACGCCTTTCTTTAATTCCACTTCCCCAAACCACAACCAAAGCATTTGCGCCTGGACAGGTTTTTACTATATCTGGACGGTAATAAAAGGCTTTCACATCCTCGTATTACGAGTTGACATTTGACATGTCCAAGCTTGAACTTTCGGCTGGAGCAATATTCAATTTAGGCGCTTATTTGGTTGTTATCGCTCTTTTTTTGCTTGGCAATTGAGGAAGGGCTTTTAAAGCCTTTTAAAAAGCTTTCGATAAAGTTTGTTTGGACTTTTAAGAAGGTTTTGATACTAACAGAAGGTCTGTCAATATTTTGACATCGATTTCTTTATTAGGCCCTTTGCAGGCTTTTTTTCCATTTTTCCTTAACTTGCAAAGTTTTTAAATCGATTTCTGAAATACTTTCTCTTTTTCGCTTATTACGTGAGCTAGGGCTAAAGGTTGGATCATCTTTTTTACGCTTTCCGCGAAGTTTCCGGATATGTTCAGTACTGGTGGAAGGTTGTATTTTAGTCATATTTGGATAAGCCACAAATGTAGTGCAGTAAATTACAAATATAGTTTGTAGATGGCAAAAAGATTGAAAGATTTCAGATATGTTAATTCTTGGCGTCACGTGTGGGACACTTTTTATCACGAAAGAAAAACTATATGCTAAGTGTTTAAGTGAAAATTTTTTTGTCAGCTTTTAGACCACCAAAAGTTAGCTGTAAACAACAAAAATCAATTTGTTAAGTTGACTTGCCTTACAGTTATTAATAAAAAAAGGAAAACGGCGTCACGTGTGGGACATAGAAATTTACCTTTGCATTGTAATTATTTTCTCGGGAACAAAGCACTTTACAACAATTAATATTATACAGTTTAATACTGCTCACCACTCCCTTTAACACAGAAAAGAATATTAGTTCTAATGTGAAAAAAAGTATTAGAAGCGACCTCTCAAAAAATGGTGTAAAATGAAAAAGAAAAGCTAGATTCTTTATACTCTCAAACAAATAACGGTATTTATGAAAATAGTGATCTACTCGTCACGATGAATGTCAATTTTTTGAGATGAGAACTTAATCTCTCTATGTAGATGCAAAAATATAAAAAAAGTCAATGTTTGTAATATTGTTCAGATTTCCGTTTTTTCATGGAATGCTCCTAATGTTGTTTTAATATGCTTTTCATGTACTGTTAACATAAAAGGATTTAGTTTTAACGTATATCTCATTTTGATTTTATGGTTATTTTAAATTAATTTAACATTAAAGCAATGTTGATTCACCATGAAATTCAAAGTAATTTAACAATAAACATGTTAGTTTAATAGAAATTATAGAGTTATTTTAACATGAATTACATTTTTCTTTAACTAGAATAACACTATTATTTTTAAATTTTTTTAGTTATTTTCAAGGGGAAAAATTTTAATTTGGTTTTGACTTTAACACCTGTTTGTTTTTACAAGAAACTCTTATGAAGCATTGTAATAGCCGAAAAATGTTGAATTAACCTTGTTTTTAATGATTTTACACTGTTTTTTTTTTCTGTGTGCACAGGCAAATGAAGAATGTAAGTGTGAACACTCATAACAATTTTATGTGAACGAAACAAACACAACTTTCTCCATTTTTCATATGTTGTTGGCGAAACTCCTTAAGCATGTGGTAGGAGCTGATTCAATTTTCTAAAGTTATTGCATATAAACATTAAGGACAGCTAGGAAAAAATATTAAGGTAGACTTAGGTAGGCAATTTTTTTTAAGATTAAAACATTTTTAACTTTTTTTAAAAATTAAATAAGAAAGTGGGAAACATTTTACGTTTCTCCTACCTAAATAAACTGGGACAGAAAATCAGCAGGTGGTCTCAGAATCACGCTTATATCAAGTACCAACTGTCCAAGTACGCCTTTTGTAATTGAGGCCAACACGATTTTTGGATAAGCGCCAAATTGTTAAATGTAAAGTAATCTTCGCACATTTCCAATAAATTTGTAATTTTTGTGCTTATATGTGAATTCAGCAGTAGAACTTATATTGAATTGAATTTTAAATCGATTATATGTAAATTCAATAAGAATTTTGGTGGCGTCATGTAAAAAGAGCATGCAACATTTTTTTAAAGATAGAGTCATATTGGAAGAAGTTTTAGCCTAAAATGCTGATTTTAAGAGGACAATTATATAAGCAATGCAAAAAAATGAGTTAATTATCATCAGTTTAAATCGAAATGATCCCTATGCCGAATTATTTATATGCCAAAATTTTATTAAAATATATTCAAAATGAGACCTGTATTTTGATCACAAAAACAAGCGGATATCCAGCTGAACGGTCATGCTTTAACTGATATGCCAGGATGTGATTCTAAGTCGGTCGGACAAATGATTTCCATTCCAAGTATTATATATGTAAATTAAATTTAAGATCTCCCAGGTCTGGTATGAATTATCTTTAACAAAAAAAATTGCGACAATTTTAATATTCTCTTTTTAAAATTCAAGAGTGTGTTTTAACCCATTAATGACTAACTTTTCAACTATTGACCATATCTTATTTATTTTTCAATTATTAAATAGCTAAATGTTCAGATATTAAGGATTATTTTTATGTAGGATTTTATGACGAAAATCCTTCAAAAATGTTAGCAAATGGGAGATTCTGATACTCTACTTTGACATATAAAAAAAATTTTTTTATGTGTTTTTATACCCTTCACATAAACGATAAGAATATTTACATATAAGTAATTTGTATCTTCTTTAATATCCATCTGCGACCCTATAAAGTATATATTTCCTTGGTTCTTATAGATAGGGAAGTCGATTTAGTGATGACCGTCAGTCCATTTTGTCTGTCTGTTTGGGTTATGGTTAAAATCCACTTTTTAAAGCCTTCCCATGTGGCATGGTATCAAACTATCAAAAATATCTCTGAAAAAATTTATATTCAAGTCCAGCGAAATCTCCCGATAACTGATACACAATTTACCAAAATGGACTAAAAACGACCATAACTTCCCAAGCGCTTGCCTTAAAAGAATAAAGTATGTGACCGACCCCCATTTGTTTTTCCGCCAAACAGACATACTTGCCTATTCCCTATTACCATGGCATAGAAGCTTCCATAGAAAAGTTTGGACGATTTCAAAAAATCTCCTTCTACAGCTTCCAAGGTGGCCGTGGATAAGTCAAATGTAGGACTGACCTTAACTTATTTTTTCATGTATATAGAGAAGTATGTCTCTCCACCCCCTAAGGGGTTGCTATGCAAAACTTCAAAATATTAGGATAAAAACCCCTTACATGTTGTGAAGGGCAGGGTTGGGAAGTATTTCAAATACTTGTATTTGAAATACGTATTTGAAATACAAATACGTATTTTGTATTTGAAATACCACCTTCTAATGTATTTTGTATTTCAAATACTTATGATGTCAAAATACATTTTTGCAAACAATATTTTTTTGTTATACAAAAAGTTGTCACTAGCAAAACTTAAAAATGTTACAGTTTCAAAAAAGAAAAACAGAATGGGAACTTTGTCTTCGTATTCATTCATTCGCCTTAGCAGGGCACGTTCTTTTACAGACCGCAATTATTCAAGTAATTTCAAGAGCTCAGCGGATATTTGGAAATGTGAATTTCAAAAAAATTAAATTTTGTATTAAAATTAAAATTAAAATTACTTTGACATCCACACTTTTAAACACAACAAGTATATATTTGGCTGTGCCGAATCTTATATACCCTTCACATTGGTCTTTTAATATACCTGGTGCGAACTTTAAAGTCCGTTGAAAACTTTAAAAAATTTTAACGTCAGTGTTGATAATAAAAATAGATGAAGAAGGTTTGAGGTCGAGAGTTATAAAAGTTTTCGACATTATTCGTAATAAAAGGTTAATAAAAATTATTAATTTTTATGGGATCTTCTAGTCTCCCTGCTCCTCTCCAACTTTTTTTCCACAATGTAGGTCTTGTCATCGAATTACTTTTCGTAGAACACTAGAAGGCAATAGCTGTTATAGTTACCGAGATACAGCGTATCGAAAATTGCATTAAAATTTTTTAATTTATATGGGAGCTACACCTTGCAGAGAACTGTTTTCATAAAATTTAAAACCAGTCTGTGTTCATCAGGCCCTGTAGAAAGATTGTTTTCTTTAGCAGGATTTATATATTTTACAACAAGAGGCTGCTTATCTGATTAAACTTTTAAAAATCTTGGGCTCATGAAAGGAAACTTATGTTTTATCGATAGATTAATGGTTATAAATGTATTTTGTATTTCAAATAAAAGATACTAAAATACTGTATGGTTAACTTTATGTCACCAACTATTATATTAAGTACAAATATTATCGGTCTATTTTTCAAAAACTCCCGTACAAGTGTGTTGTAGGGTATAATATGGCCAGGCTTGATCGACTATAAATTTCCTTCTTGTTTTAAATATTTAATTGCTTAACTCCGTTTTTTTGTTGTACAACGTTAAGAACTTTCGCTCTTTGAACTTTACCTGAGGCAGTTTTTGGTAAGGCACTCAAGAAATGCACTCCCCCCGTCAAATGGTACATGCTGCCCATTTTTGACTTAACTTTGACAATAATATCTTCTGCTCTCAGTTTACTACCCATGTTGTCATCATCTTTCCTCACCACGGCGCAAGCAATTAAATAGGATGCCACCAAATCGGGAATGCCAAACACGCAAGCCTCATATACCCCAGGCACTTGTACAACAGCTTCTTCAATAAGAGAAGGGTAGATTTGAAAACTTCTCGACTTAAAAACATCATTGTTACGGTCACATATATGTAGAAAGCCATCGTCATCAAAAAATCCTATATCGCCAGTATGCAACCAATTGTCAATGTAAGCCTTTCTATAAGCCTCTTCATTGCGATAGTAGCCATGCCAGTGATAAGGTGTTGAAATAAGTATTTCGCCATGTTCATTGGGTCCCAAAGAGTCTCCTTGCTCATTTATAATGCGTACCTTTTTGTTGGCTGCTAATTTTCCCACGTTACCCTTCTTGCGTTCCGAAAAGTAACCACCATTTGTTGTCAGTATGCCAGACAGCTCAGACATTCCATAGGACACACAAACACCTAGACCTTTTCCATTTACTTTTAGTATATTACAAATCTTTTCTTCTACGCAAAGTGGCACGTTTGAGCCTCCCACAGCTAAAGTATCTATACTGGCCAGACACTTTTGTATTTTCTTCACATTGTCATACATGGTTAGTTCAGCCATATGACTACTGCTCATTAGAATATGGGTGATTTTATGACGCTTCACAAGCTGCAATAAATATTCTGGACTATACGGTCTATTAGTAATAATGCGCAAACAGCAATTAGTTAATGAAGCATTTAAGCTCCAAAGTCCAGATGCCCAATACATGGTACTAAATGTGCATACGACAGATTTAGATTTTAAGTTGAGGCTAAATTAAATTTTTTAAAAAAAGTTTTTTAATTATTTTTGTTTTTTTGTTTACAAAACTTTTTTTCGATCTACATACTAGACTGGTTGGTTAAGTAAGGCCCGATGTGAACAAAGCACTCCTTTGGGCGTGCCAGTGGTACCAGATGAGCATAAAATAACGGCTGTATCATCACCGCTTAGTTTAACACATGGAAAACTAAAAGGAGGGAAATGAAACAAAAACAAGTAAGAGCGCTATATTCGGCTGTGCCGAATCCTATATACCCTTCAGATTGGCCTTTCAAAATCCCAAACTTTTTATATTTTTATCCATTTTTTCACTTATAAAATATATCTAATTTTTAAATAGGGGTCGGTGTCATTTTGAAACCCGTGGGGGGTGACTACGTGGAAGTTGTAGGGGTTTTTATCCTAATTTCTTCAAATTTTGTATGGCAACCCCTTAGAGGATGGAGATATGGGGTAATTATATTCTAGGAATATGTTTGGGATGGGAAACTAATTGGCGTCTGCGATACATATTATTCCTCTATGGGCGACTACGGGGAAGTTGTAGCGGTTTTTACCTTATTTTTTAAAATTTTGTATGGCAACCATGTTAGAGGCTGGCGATAGAGGGTAAGTATGCTCCACAAAAATGTTTGGGTGGATAAACTAATTGGGGTCGGTCGTACGCTTTATTTCTTTAAGGCCATTTTGAAGAAGTTGTGGGCATTTTTGTAAATTTTGTATGGCATCCCCCTTAGGGCGTGGAGATAGGGGGTTGGTATGTTCTAGGTAAATGTTTGAAATAAGAAACTAATGGTGGTCGTTCGTAAACCTTATTGCTCTAAGGTCTACTCTGAAGAAGTTGTGGGCATTTTCATATAATTTTTGTATGGCAACCCTCTTGGGGCGTGTAGATTTTATTCCTCTAGGGGCGACTCCGGGGAAGTTGCAGCGGTTTTTACCTTTTTTTTAAATTCTGTATGGCAATCATGTAAGGAGCTGGATATAGAGGGTAAGTATGTTCCATAAAAATGTTTGGGGGGATAAACTAATTGGGGTCGGTCTTACATTTTACCTTTGTAAGAGAACCTTGGGAGCCGTAGGAGCGATTTAAAACATTTTTTAAGTAAGCTTTGTATGGTAACCCTGTTCTATATATGAATACTAATAAAATTTTCGTTTTAGGTGTGGTTCAATAATGTCAACATGACTGATTCTGTTTTTGCCTTTTTTGTTGTTTTTTGTTGTGTTTTTTTTATTATTACATACATAAGTATGTTCTTTGTTGTTGTTGTAGACTAAAAAAAAGAAGGTAGTCTTTGTTTTTTGTTTATATCTCTGTCACTTATCGGGCGATTTTTCTGAATTTCAGTACCAATTTTTCGCGACTATTTCTGATAGTTTGATACCACTTACGGGTCCATGCGACATCGGGGGCTTCAGAAAGTTGGTTTCAACCATAACACGGACAGACGGACAAACGAATATCGCTAAATCTGGATCCACAATATATATATATATATACTTTATGTGGTCCCTAACGGATAATAAAGAAATTACAAACGGAATGACAAACATATATATATCCTTATCACTTATGTGAAGGGTATAAAAAACTGAAATATATTTTTAAAAAATTTCAAAAAAAAAACCACTTACTCAAAAGTTTTATTTAAAGTTGTCAACTCCGAGTTAATTAAAGTTAATATACTAGGCAGTCCATTTACATCGCCGTTCATTATAAATATGGGAGCTTTTAAATTTATGTCCTGTGCTACTTTCAAAGCAATCTCATAGTTTTCCACATCGCAAAATATTACCTTCGGTCTTGTGACTTTGTAAATTAACGTAACATTTTCTAAAAAAAAAATAAATAAAAATATAAAAAACTTTTTATTCCTGGGCGCACTTGAAAGGCTTTTATGCTCGAATGTTGTTAACTTAAGGCAAAACAACTTTAGTTGGTTTGATTTTATTTAAAAACATTTTTAAGATTTGTCTGTTTGTATTCACCTTTATCAAAACCAGGATACAAAGCATTTACCGGAGTACCACACAAATATGAAGCGGCCATAACCGTGGCAATATGTGTTGAATTGTGGGCGTACAAACCTACCACATCCCCTACCTTAAGGCCTAGTTTCAAGAGATTTTCACTCAGGGCCATCGCATAACTAAGAAATTCCTCTGCAGTAATTTTTTCATTTGTAACATCGTTTATTTGTATGATTTTTTGGGGATTTTTGGAAAATTCAAGAAATGTCACGTCCCCCAGTGTCATTTTTTCATTATAAATATCTTTTCTTTCTGGACCGGACCAGAGTTTTTCCTTTGGATCATAATGTGTAGCCGTTAGTGGAAGCATTGTAATAAACAACTTTGTCGTTCGAAGTATTTGAACTAACTGTTATATGAATTGTAAGTATTAAGAGTTTTTTTTTAATTATTTATTTACTAATAGAAAATGCAAACTCATTTATGCAAACAAAAACACACAGATTAAAACTCAAAAGCCTACAAAATATCAGTTTTGATTATAGCTTTTACATTATGATAAGGGCATGCATATATCAGTTTGTGACTGTGTTTGTTATATCTACAATATTGATTTGCGAACTCAAATAAGTCGTCTGTTAAAATCAAGTTTCTGGAGCCAAGTCATATTCTACGAACCATAGGTAGTGTCAAACTATCACAAATATATCTTGGCATTACTACGGACCGCGATAAAAGCAGGAACCTGAGATAACTAATATATAAGTCCCTAAAATTCTCAGAAAGTTTGGTCACAGTTGTCGCTAAATTAAAAATTTGAAGATGGCAGGCTATAAAAATTTTAATCCGGCTGGGAGTAGGGGAAGTGGGAGCCCCTTGACAATCATATTCACTTTATGAAATATAACAAAACGTTACATTTTATAAGTTTTAAAAATTATCGCCTTTAAACCTGCTACAAAGTAATTTTAGTGTGATCTGTTCGTTTTGGAAAAAAATAATTTAAAAAGGAGCAATAGGAAAAATGATCATATATTGAATGAAAAAGAAGAGCCTATTCTTATTTTAAGTTTTGATGAAAATGTCACACCCGTCATATTTTACAAAAAGTTTTTTCCTTAAGCAAAAATAGTTTCTTGTAGCAATAATCATTCAAATACAACTAAAAACACTTTAAACTCCTTAAAGCCCAACAAACTAAATCCGTTCTTAAGAATATTTCACGCAACATGATCTTAAAGTCGAAATTCTTTTAAATTCAAATTTGTAAGCTCACACCCGTAACATTAATTTTGAGCAGAAATTACGTTCTTGCAGTGTCTTCTTACTGCAGGGTGTCTTGTGGCAGATATATATTGTCAAAACTGATCAATTTTTGGGGGAAATTTTTCCGAAGCAAATTTATCCAAGCTCTTGCTGTGTGTGCAGTCGTCCCATCCTGTTTAAGCCACGTTTGTGAAAAGTACGATGGATGAGCTTGCAGGTTTGACAAAAAGAATTCTATGATTTTCAACGGTAACATTAGTCGCCTGGCCTCGAGAATTTTCGAAAAAAAAAATTGGTCCAGTTATCTCATACGTGGATAAGGCAACCCTAACAGTTACCCTGGGGCAATGCAATGGTTTTTGTTGTTTTAATTGAGAATTGTAGGTTCTTGGAGACCAGTAACGGTAGTTTTGCTCGTTGACGTGGCCGTTTATGTAAAAATTAGCCTCGCCACTCTAAGAAATGGGGTTAACAGTGCGAAGACGCACCAACATCGTTTTACAAAAATGTTGGTGTAAATCAAAGTCACTTTCTTCCAGTTCTTTAACGATTTTAATTTTAAAAGAATTGATTTCAGATCATATTTTAAATTTCATGAATATTCGCTTTTGGAAGTTTCAGTAAGGTTGCTCGTTTCTATATTAAAAGTCGAAGATTTTCATGTTAACTGCTTACAACTAGTTTAATGTTTGCAGGAGTCCTTGAAGATCGACTGGGCCGTAAACATTCAAAGCTGGATAGTGTCGCAAAATCTCTGCCTCAACCAGCTAATTAAATTTACACCTGTTCCATTATGTTTTCGCCGAATACCGAACTTTGCATAAAAATTATCAACGAGCAATTATGTAAGAATCATTACTCCTAAAAAATGTATCCATAGCGAACGTGCAAGGCTCACTCGACTAATGTGACATCGTGACAAAGCCGCATAATCAATAATTTCAATGGCACCCCCTTCCTCCGTACCGTTTATTACTTTTTAAAAATAAAAATTATCCTATTTCTTCTTCTAGCTCCTATACGAAAATCCTCCCATAATAAGCATCTTAAGCTACAATGAATTAAACTTTTTTGCATTGAATTTTTAACATGTTTAGGACTTAATATCCTGTAATAATCGGTTCATAGTTAACCATTGGTCCCACGAAACCCCAATATACCCACTCGAGATAGAGCGATATTTATGTACCTGTGATTTTATACCTGTGACTTGAAAATCACTGGTAACGACAGTGACATAAACTGTGAAGTTACTTTTACTGCGATGAAGTTACTTTGATATGTTATGAAAACAAATATTTTTGGGATTTCCTGTGAAGTAACTATTTACTGCGATAATGTAACCAGACTTAGTTAATTTTTGCCAACAACGTCGTTCATTCAATCTTTAAGCCCCATATGCATAAATTACATTGTTGTTCGTGGAAAAAAAGGAAATGTTCCTGAGTAGCAACTGTTAACTGCAGTGTTGATACTTAAAATTTGGTATGTAATTTCAAGTAAACTTTTTGGGGATTCCTGTGAAGTAGCCATTATCATATGTATATGTTTGTAAGAAATAATAAACAGCGATCACCGTCACTGCTTAAAATAACTGTTACTTAAAAATCACATTCACTGTTGACAGTATTCTTCAAAAATCACGGGATCGCTCATCTCTAACCCACACCCGATATTTGGTTGGGATGTAATGCGTTTGTGCAAATGTTTGTGAGTTCCAAAACTTATTGACAGTGCAAGAACAATCATTAATTAATTCTTGCCATAGCCCTTACACCAATAACCTTTCGAGATAACAATTTTGAACCTTTACGAATATCACTCGTTCCCAAAATTAGCATATGTGTAGGACCTAATGCCATTAACGGTCATACTATATTTTGAAATGCTCCGTCCATAATTTCCCATGGGTCCCATATCATTCCGAATTCGGGGAAGAATTTTAATCCGCACACATTTTCTTAAAAATTATATAACTTAATTTAAAATATTTTATAGTGTAGGCTTTATTCTGATTGAGCTTGCCTGGGGCCAAATCGTCGCATTCGATTCGAGTCGAAATTTCACTCGATTGATCGAGTTGTCAATGCTTTTAATATAGGAATTCCAATATAAATTTTTAAATTTCGATTCGAATCGAATGCGACGATTTGGCCCCTGATTATTACTTTCTTACTTGCTTTTCTATCTATCGTTTGGTGTTATTAGTTTTGTTGTTAAATTTAGTACTTCTAAACTGTACGACTATTTATATCATATCTGTAAATTGAACACTATTTTTTTTTTAGTTTTTGCGAAAACAAAATTTATTTTTATTTGATAAAGTTAATTTACAATTAAGTCATAAATATATAACAAAATAAATAATAGGGCCATTCGTTTACTTTTTCAGCAAAAAAAAATGTAAAACAGTTTTTAGAATTATTTTATCAAACAATAAAAAAAAAGCCCGTTTTGTAATAACTTACTAGTTTTTTTCTGCCAAGCAACTACTTACTTAATTTGAGTTTTCCTAATATTTACGAATACCGCTTCCGCTAAAAAGTCAAATAAAAATTTGAAGTTTTAAAAGAGAAGTGTTTTAAAAAACTATTTTTTTTTTAATTTTAGCTAATGGGTATTATAAGATAACTCCCAAAAAAATAACTCCTAATCGTTTAGAACTATGAAGATAAAAAGGGTTGTTGTCAAATTAAGAACCAGTTGTTCTAAAAAAACTTACAACAGCCGTTTTCAAATCAATATTAAACTAGCTTAGCTATTTTTTGACAAAGAATTGTGTAAGTTTCGGTATTTTTCTAAAAGCCTTTTTTCCTTTGTAATCGACAGAAAATATAATACAAGTCTTATGTATGGGCAGGTACTTTTCACTTTATTGGGAGCTTCTTGAACCCGCGTAGAAACGGGTTAAGGTACTCATCGGTGCAGTAAGGGTATCTAATTACCAACGCTATAAGTTTTCATATTAAAGTAACTACCGATTTGTATAGAAAAATTGGGAATTATTACACTGTTTTTTATACCCTTCCCATAGTGATAAGGGTTATATACCCTCAGTTTGTCATTCCGTTTGTAATTTCTTTATTATTCATTTGCGACCACATAAAGTAAATATATTTTGGATCCTTATAGATAGGGAAGTTGATATAGCCATGTCCGTCTGTCCGTCTGTTAAAATCAAGTTTCCGGAGCCAAATAAATAAAAATATACAGACCAGTTAATGGTGTTAAGCTATTAGATATATCATGGAGACAATCGCTATTTAAAATCAGCAAAATCGGTTCACTATTGACCGAGATATAAGCGAAAACCGAAAATAACCCATTTTTATAGGACAAAATCCGTGCATATATCCCTATATATCTCAATAAGTATACTTACTCTTGCCACAAAACTTGGCACGGATACTCCTAAAGAAGGGACCTAAATAATGGAAAAAGTTTTTTTAGATTGGATCAGGGGAAGGGGTATTTTTCCTACAATTGCACAAATTTGGTGAAATATTTTATGCGCTATAACTCGTAAACTATAATAGCTATCGACTTAAAATGTTCTACAAAAAGTAATTGCACGCTAAGACCTACACTTTAAAGAAAACATTTTTTGAGTGGGGGCAAAATAAGGGGTAGCTTCCATACAAATTAACGGTTTGTATGAAATTTTCGATGCGCTACATCTGGGAAACTATAACAGCTATAGACTTCAAATATATGCAAAAAGTAACAATCAAATAATTCATACATTTTGGAAAAAAAAAGTTGGAGAGGAGCAGGGGGACTAAAACATCCCATAAAAATTAACAACTTTTATTAACCTTTTAATATAAGTAATGTCGAAAACTTTTAAAACTCTCGACCTCAAACCTTCTTCAACTATTTTTATTATTCATACGAACGTTAAAATTTTAAAGTTTTCTATGGGCTTTAAAACTCACACAAGGTATTTTTAATATATTATTTGCAGTACAAGATAACTCTGCTGGGTATATTAAAATATCAATGTGAAGGGTATATAAAATTCGGCACAGCCGAATATAGCGCTCTTAGTTGTTTAAATTGTATTTTATTGCATCAGTTTTATATACTTACTTGCATATGTAAATACTCACCCTTTTTCATAAATCGTTGGTATATTCGTAACCTGTGATATAAAGAAAATTAATCAACATATTGAAAAGAATTTTGCAGGTTATGTTAACTTTTTGGTTATGTTAAGAATTTCCAGACAGCCGGCCTACAATTTGCACTTTGATTTCAAACGCTCATACACACACTGTGTAAATATGTAAAAAACACTTTTCTAAATTTAAAAATCAATCTTATTTTCTTATTAAACACAAACATTTTGAGATTTTTGAGGTAAAGTGCAACGCAAATAATAATAAATTTTTTTCAAAATGAAACAGCTTGTGAGACAACGATTTTCATTTAAAAAAAAAATAATATCTATAATAAATTGTCTATCATCTTCCCTGTATATCGTTTTTACACATCTTATGTTCTGCCTATTTCTTCTTCTAGCTTCCACACAAAGGCCCTCTCATAATAAGCTTCTTAAGCTGTTATGCATTAAATTTTTTTGTTCATAAAATTTTAATCATGTGTAGGACATAATGTCCTGTAATAATCGGTTCATTGTCTACCATTGCTCCCACAGAAGCCCAATATACCAATAACACATATTTGGTTCGGACGTTATGCGATATAGTTTAAAAACAATCTTTAATTAATTCTTCCCATAGCTCTTACACCAGTATCCTTTCGAAATAGGCATTTTGAACCTTTACGAGTATCACTCGTTCCCAAAATTAGCATATGTGTAGGACCTAATGCCATCAACTGTCGTACTATATTTTGAAATGCTCGGTCAATAATTTCCCACGGGTCCCATATGAATTCGAAAGAGAATTTTAATCCTCACACATTTTCTTAAAAATTCTAGAACTTAATTTAAATTATTTTGTAGTATTAGTTTTGATATGATTGGGCTTGCCTGATTATTACTTCTTACTTGCTTTTCTATCTATCGTTTGGTGTTATTAGTTTTGTTGTTAAATTTAGTACTTCTAAACTGTACGACTATTTATATCATATCTGTAAATTCAACATTATTTTTTTTTTAATTTTTGCGAAAACAAAATTTATTTTTATTTGATAAAATTAATTAACAATTAAGTCATAAACAAATAACAAAATAAATAATAGGGTCATTCGTTTACTTTTTCAGCAAAAAAAAACTTCAAAAACAATTTTTAGAATTATATAATCAAACAGTTAAAAGTCCGTTTTGTAATAACTTACAATAACTTACTTAATTTGAGTTGTCCTAATATTAAGAATACCGCTTCCCCTCTAATAAAGGTGCTTACAAAGATTAACTTAATAATTAGTTACCAATCAGTAACAACAAAGTTAAAAATAATTTTTTTTTACAAAGAACTATGTAAATTTTGATACTTTTCCAAAAGCCTTTTCCCCTGTATCATCGACCAAAAATAGAATACCAGTCTTATGTAGGGAAAGGTTTTAAGTTTTTTTTTTGAGCTTCTAGACCCCACATAGGAACGAGTTAAGCTACTTATCCACTTACCAACGCTAGAATAAATTTTCATAATAAAGTAACTACTAAGCTTCGGAACTATTAAATTTTTTTATTTATACTTTACTGCATCAGTTTCTATATACATATGTAAGTACTTACTTGCATATGTCTCAGGCTCAGGCCTTTTCCAAAAAATTCGTTGTTATTCTGTGGTTGAAAATAATTATATTCGAAATCTCTGATACAAAGAAAGTCAATTAAACATATTGAAAAGGATTTTGCTGGCTATGTTAACTCTCTGGTTATGTAAAGAATTTCCTGGCAGCCGGTCTACAATTTGCAATTTAATTGAAAAAGCACATACATACACTGTGTAAATATGTTAAAAACACTTTTCTTAATTTAAAAATCAATCTAATTTTCTTATCAAACACAAACATTTTGAGAATTTTGAGGTAAAGTGAAACGTAAATAATACTAAAATTTTCTCGAAACGAAAAAGCTTGTGAGATAACGATTTTCAATTAAAAATTAAATCATTTATACATATCGAACTCTAATTGCAAAAAAATGTGACCAACATTTGTTTTAAGAATTTTCTATTTTACAAAGGATTGCTTACAGTCCCTATGGAACTTAAAATCTTTTTTAATAATTTCTTTTTAAATACTTCTTTTAAGAAAATTGGAACAAGGCAGTCGAGCCTATAATTGAAGATTTTTTTTTAAGTTAATACACAGCCAAGAAAAAAAATTACCGGTCACATACGCTGATCCACTGAAGAAAATATAGACTTATTTTATTAAAAGGAAACATTTGTAATCGCAAGATTTTGGGGTTTTAAAATATGTTTATTACCTTAGACGAAAAATTAGTCATGCGTCCCTCATTGTGCTTTATACTTGTGCATGAAAGGTGAAGTGGTTTCATATAACGGGTAGCCAAAAATAAAAGGGGGTGTTATAAAGTGATAAAATATGACACATATTCTTCAATGAATGCTCCGAACTTTTTTTTGTGGGGATATCTGCCAGGCAAGGTTTATGCAAATAACCCAGTAACGCTCGAGCACCTCAAATAAAATATTCGTACTGAAGTGAATGAAATACCGCGTGAAATGTGTAAGAATGTAATGAAAAATGTGCTCAAAAGGGCTCACATTTGTGAGGCTAACAGAAGCGGACATTTATCTGATAATGTATTTCAAACATAATTGCCGGCATTATTAAAAAACATTTATCAAAAATTAAAAACAAACAAACAAAAAATACCTTGTCGGCGGACACACTGTACATTAGAAATTTCTTTCTTTGTAAAAACATGACTAAATATAAATCTTTTTTCGGGGAAAAAATCGTAAAAACAGAACACACAAAGCTCTGACAGATGTTTTCTAAACGTAAAAGAATTGAATATATTATATTTTAATTTCCGGAGATCCCGCTAAGAAAATCCTGGGCAAGCGGGAAAAAGTACTATTAAAAGTTCCCGGGGATTCTCAAAGGGCAGGAAATAATGGGAAAAACCTCTTACTATGACGGCAAAATCTAACCGCTTAATTGACAAATTTAACTAAGTTGCTTATTCAAAGTATCAATATTTTGCATATTTTTTGATACATTCCATGCTCACTCAAACTTTCATCTCTAGTTGAAAAATTCAAACTTTTCTAAACATCAACATATTATTAGAACTAATTTGAAAAATTATAGAATGAAGTTTGTGGAGCAAGACTGCATCCATTTAACTTTAATGTTATTTAATTTAGTTTCTCATTGTGGCCATCCTCATCTCACACAGCGATGCATCGAGCAGTGCCTACATGTTTGGCACTTTGCAACTCATGCAAGATGATTCATTAGTGCCAATTTAGTCCTGCATTGCAAATGATCATATCAGCTGGCGGAAACATTAGAGCCAATACCCTTCCCGTCATTTGGGTCTAAAAAACAATTAATAAAACGGGAAACGTTTAATGAATTAATCCGCATCACAGAATTTCTGTAAACTTTTTACCAATTTTTTTTTCAATACAAGAATCATCAAACTGCGAATGGACATTGATGAAACATACATGCGTTTTGACAATGCACAAGTCCTTAAATAATGGAAATGATTATAACAACATTTGTGAAGGTTGGTCCATTTACCTCATTTTCAATATAAAGGATTTAATCCCAAGTTTTTTAGTTTATTTACAAGGTTTGTTTTAGGTGAAGTGTGTCTATATGGTTTCTGGAGTTTTTTAAAGGAACTATTGAATGTTTTGGTTTGTTTTTAATAATTCTTAATAAGTTTGTTGAGGTTATTATATAAAGGCAGAGGACATTCATGAGTTTCTTTAAGAATTTGGTTGAAATCTACTGACAATTTGGTGTAAGAACCAATCAAATGAATTAAGGCACACTTAACCTAAAACAAAGCTTGTAAATAATTTTTACAAATATTTGAACTGACAAAAAATACAATTGATTGTGGTATATTTCTCCAAAAGAAAATGCTTTCAGGTTCAATACCATTTTTTTTATTAATTTTAATTAAAAATAATACATTCTATATTACAATAAATACTTTTTAGACGTTATTTTAGCCAAACTTAAATCTAATAAAGGTCCTTAACATACAAATGCACTGAAAATACACAAATTTAGTTATAATAAACAAATTAAAAACTATTTAAAGGCCTGATTAAAAAAACATAGTGACAGCTTAATTACCTTTGAAACCTAAACATTTTAAAATAATTTATTTATTTTTGTAGTTCTTAACCAAGCCTTTACTGAACATTAATAAAGTTAAAAATAATAAAATTAAAATAAAATATAAAATTAAAGCAATTAAACCATAAAATTATGTATAAATTAATATTTAAATAAAAATAATTTTTTTTATCATTTTATAAAATGTTTACATATACGCTGCCAGCCATTTAAGACGTTTCTAAATATTCATATAGTGTAAACGCAGCTAAAATTATTTGAACTTCCACAAGGATGGGAAACCAAAGCCATTGTTTTGATTGCGTATACTCTCTTTGGCACAATTTCACCACATTGAAGATGTCTAGAATATAAGAAATAAAAAGAAAATTTAAAAACTCGTTACAGCCAAAATGTTTTTTGAATATCAATTTTAATATTATCTAGGTAGGACTTGACGCTAATCTTAATTTATTAGAGTGTTTATTGTAGGTTAAGCTTGTCTAAAATCACTTCATTGGTTTGTTTAACAAAACTCTCAATAAGTCTATTGAAGTTATTATGGAAAGGCAGAAAAGATTTCTGAGGTTTTTCAAGAACTTTGTTAAACTCTAGACAAACTTAACGTACAACTAAGCCTATAAATCCCTTTAAAATATTAGCATTTCTGCATTTGGCTGTGTTTATATTTAGGACCCATTTAAAAGTAGAACAAAGGTTTCAACCCCAAAGGTAAAACGGAGAGGAAGTGTAATACAGATTGGCTGATAAAAGCTGCTACCAAAAACTTTTTGATAAGATATCGCACATGTGTCACCGAGGGTGAAGGCCCTTTTAATTAAATTATTTTCAAAAATTAATAAATTACTTTAATATAAGTATATGCGGTAATTTAAATTTACTTTATGTAATGGGTTAAACCAGAATGGTATCACGTCCTGTTTGGAACTGACCCATATAGAGTTCGGTTGTGCTATAAAGAGGAGGGAAACTCAGGGCTATTTTGATGCTATCTATAAATTCAGATATGGTTAAATAATGTTTATTTTTGCAGTAACAATCTACGAACTTTTTTGATAATGTTTAAGTCTGGTGAGTATGGCGGCAAATTCAACAGCGCTACATTTTGGCTCTATATAAAAGATATTACGATGAGCTGGCGAATTCAATTGTTAAAAAGCCCGTTATAAAGGTTCAAAAGGGCTATTTTAAAACGGTAATGTCGTTAACAATATGCTGATCTATGATGTTGCGTTCAAGGTGGTCTTTAAGAATTGCAGCTGAAAGGCACCGCAGTATAAAACCGCTCCCCACACCATGATACCCTCAGTCAGGCTATATAAACTATTCACACGATCAATTTTCTTTCGTAAATTTTGAAGATAATTGGTGTAACTATCTAGGCCTTTCAATTTTAATTTCTTATCGTCTGTCAATACAATTTAATGCCAAACAGTGGTCTAGGGCATGTAAACGTGGCAAAAATTTAGGCATTGTATTTGATAACCTGCATTAAGTGTTAATTTTTTAATCCTTTGAATGTACTTGACTTTAGAAATAATACACCGGATAGTCGTTAGGCTGACATCAGCACCAGTTTTGTTCTTTATTTTTGCTACAGAGTCGAGCGAATTTGATGCTTTTCCTAAAATATGGCGCACTCAGGGAAAACATGGTTAAGTATGGTCAAGGGAACATGATCATAATTTCATAATTGTATGGTTATAGAGATCATTATTATGATTTTCAAAACCACACACGAATTTCAGAGAATCAGTAAATATTTTGTCTGGCTGAGGACCTACAACGAAAATTGTAAATTTAGACAAACAATTTTGCAAGAATTTTATTGAAAAAATAATAGTTTTACTTTCAGATAAAAAAATTTGTTGATCTGGTTAAATATTTCAACTGTCTAGGCGATAATTTTGTTTGATTTAAAAATCAAATAAAAATATTATTAGAAACTATTAAATAAATTTACTAAAAAAATGAATCATTTTGAACAAGAATTTGTTTGAAAAAATTTTTTTGTAGTTTTTTGTGTGCATACTGTAGTTGTACTAAGTTTTTGAAATAAAGTGCAATCATAGTTATGATTAAACTTACCATTCTATGTTTGCGGTAATCATTACTTTTACTGTGGTGCCCCAGTAGATTAGTAGTAAATGCACGAGTCTACCAGTCTGGGGGTTGTGGGTTCCATTCCCACAAGAGACACTGGTAAGTCTGCTTAATTCTTCTGCTCTCTCGTTATTTCTTATCCTTCTCTAAATTTCTTCTTTCCTTCTATCTTAACCTATTCTGTCTGCCTCTGCCCGTAACACAAAGGACCGAATTAAGCGGACCCAAGTGAGCTGTATCCTAACCTAACCTAATCATGCAATGATGAAATTGTTCATGATCATATTTACCATGTTTTATCCTTGAGAGAGTGTATGCTTTTTTCATGAATAAAACCTTCCAACTTATTTCGATTTTTTTTAATTTTCGCAACCGACACGCCTAAATTGTTACCTTTTTCACCTCCGTAAGTGTCTTTTAATTAAATAATAATTTATTAGATTTCATTACACGATACAATACACCGACAGTTTATGCACATAAATTTTTAACAAAACTAATGATTTGATAAGATATTATATTTAATAATTTCCAATCCAAAATTTTTCCTAAGAGGGAAATATCTTAATAACGTAAAAAATAACTAAAGAATGTTCCGTCTTTTTATGAGTAATTTTTGAGTTATAAGAAATTACTCCTCCGCCTAAGGCGTGTGCTATCATCCAAGTGTCGTGGAGCGGTTATGTAGGAAGAATATGTTCGGACTTGATTGATTTAAATTTGTTTTCGTTTTTATTTGTGCGATTTCGTAGCTGTGACCAAAATTTTTTTATAAAAAAAAATTATATAAAAATTTCTTAAAATTGCATTTTTTAGTAAAAATTTTAAAAAAACTTTATAAATTAAAGACTTTAACTCAATAATAAATATAAAGTTCTATAATACATAATTTCTTATTTTGTTTCTCGTTCTGTAAAATTCTGTACATTCAATACAAACGAACAACTTACCACAATTATGGCGTACAATGTGCCAATTAGTGAACCAGCCAATACATCGGTCCAATGATGTTTGTAATCGGAAACACGTGTCAGTGATGTATACCAGGCAAACATAAGAAACATAAACTGTAACAAGTGCTTTAACATTTTGCTACGCACACAAGTCATGCGTTTATGTAGATAAATCTAAAAATTCAAAAAATAAACACAAAAATACTTATGAATGTATAAAAGACAAATTTTGTAATATTTTTACTATAGAAATGGCAAATGCCACATGAGACCATTTGTATATCTTTTACTTTCTGTTTTATCCTTTTAACTTACCGCTATATAGATCATTGTAAAAGATGTAAAACTAGCATGACCACTGGGAAACGACAAATGAGCTTCTTTCAGTATTTTTGTTGAATATCCCAAACCACGACAATCAAAATCCTCAATGTAGTGACCTTCGTTTAAAGGATTTTCGCATGTCGAGCCATCGGGTAAAATTGGCTGACAGACCTGAAATTGAAACAAAGTATTTTTTTATTATCATCTCAAAAACACGGCTTTAAGACAGTTTTTCCTTAATCCAACAGAAAAGATTATACACTTCCAATTAGGGTTAAACGAAAAAGTAATGATAACTATTTTATTAACTAAAAATGAATTTTTAGTCGATCAAAACATATCCGTGAGTCCGGCTAAGTTTCTGTTTATTCTTGTGATCACAAAACACTTCGGATTTTTAAAGGTTTAAAACCTTTTGTCGCGGATTTGCTCAAATAGACGCTGAATTTACTGCCAATTGGATTGAAGCCCTATGGCAGTGCCAGGCCATGAGATTCTTGTCTCTATCCAGAGGCGAATCTAGGATACTGTCTCTTAAAATAAAGGGTCTAAAGGTCCTCACCGGCTTTCTATCCGGCCACTGCAATCTCAGATACCACCAGCACAACATCGGCAGGGCCGACACATCGGCCTGTCTTTTTTTTTATTGATCATAAGGCCTCGCAACATGTACTCTACGAATACCCGGCACTATTCGGCAGGAGACAGCGCTTCTTGGGCGGCAGTTTTGCTACACCACCATTTTAAATCCTTAGTCGAATAGGTTATTAGGCTTAATGCTTGTAGGCAATTCAAGTGGCTGCACAAAATACCTATTCTTGGTAGCAATGCATTATGCCAATAACGTTTATATGTATAATTTTATATATGTACTTTAAAAGGCGAAATTTGGCAGAGATAAGCTATATTGTATAGGGATTAAGCCTTTTAAACTAGCGACGATCAATCCAATACATCATAAAAACGTTAAAAATATTACTTCATCTTCATAAAATTGTATATATGTTTAAAACAATTGGCTTCAACACAGGGAAGCCCTGTTCCAATCTTGGTTACCTCTTACCTCAAGTGAACACATACCTACTAGAGGTCCCACCTACGTATATAGCTGTCTCCTATACCCGGTTAATAAGTTATGTGATGGAAGAGGAGGGCCCTCGGGCAACCTTCCATCAGCAAAAGTGCCTTAGTCTACCTTCGCGTGGTATCAACCGGGTAACTTCCAGTTGCTCGAAGGCTAACAGACATGGCTAAATCGAAAACAATCTGTTTTAGGGTAAATGGGATCAGTGACTCACTGGTCAGGCTTGAGCCAGGTTGTCGCTGTGGCATGTACATCACCAATAAGTGGCACACCAATACAAGATTCTAAGGGTACCAATACCTTATCTGTGTTAAATAGAAATTGGTAGGAATTTTACGAAAGAAGATATCTGAGGCTGACCAGAGTCCTATCTGGTACCACGGGAATCAGTTGGCCCCAGTGCATGAATTGATTAATGGTGAGGTCTCCTTCGGGAGTTCACGTGGTGTCTGTGGTTATCCCCAAGTGGGGCAACTGAGAACGAAAGTTGATATGCTGGGGTTGTAATACGTCTGTCTGGGCAAGTGTAGGGGGTACATAATGTTCACTCGAATGCACACATCATAACCGTATAAAAATACCCGATGTCGAATTGTCCCTTTTATTGAACTATACCTTACCCTTCATTGGTTTCCCTTTTGGAACGGTACGCACGCGCTTGCAAAGCTAGCTTGTTCGGGAGATGTGGGCGGGGATCTTGTTCCGCGGGATAACCTTAACTCGTACAACTAAAAAAATCACGTGCGTTTTACATGCCCTTAACACAAAAAAAATTCACCAATGTTACAACACATAACCTACGACAAGCAATGAGATCTTCTGCTTGTAAGGCCTCTTAACCCTCCCTTCCTATGGTTTTTCTAATGGCCTGTAATATGTTCTCAAAAAACCCCTAAGACAACTTAACATACCAGAGAATTTCGGAATTCTACATATTAATACTCTATTCCATGATTAATTTTAAATTCATCTTTATTAACAAAAAAAATATTTAGTTTATATAGATAATTGAAAAGGAAATAATCAAAAATAAAACATTTTTTTCCTTTTTTTTTTTTTTTTTTTTCATCGAGTGACAATTAGTTCTTGTTATGTAGGAAAGGGTTAATCAATATACCTGTACATAAATATATATTTACATGATTTCTTAATATAAAGATAATAAAAAAAGTAGTTGTATCAAAACAAAAAAAAGAAGGTAAAAATTAAACTTAAAGCAAATAAAAAAAAACGGAGGTTTTACTGAGAAGTGTTTCATTCAGCAACAAAACTTGCTATTGCAATAAAATCTCTGTTTTGTTTGTATTATCAAAATTCTATCTTTTATGTATTTTTTTTTCTTCTTTTCTCTTTTTTTTTTTTATATAAAAACAAATCAAAGCAAAATTACATTAATAAAAAAAAATTAATCAAACTTACATACAAACATGATCGATGTCCAACGATGCTGAAGGCCTTCTGCAATAACATTGGTGTTGTTGTGATGATTTTGATTATGTTCGAGAGTTTTTATTTCCCAATATTTTTAAACTTAATATTTTACACATTTGGATTAGAAAATTAGAGATATAACAGTTTCGTTACAAGGGGTTTATTCTACTACATACAATTTAGCAAAATTGACACTTGGAAAAAATTTAGCAAATAATTAATTATAAAAAAAAGCATTGTTTAATGGTTGATTTTATGAACATTAGTTTTTTTTTTTTTCGATAGAATGGGAAAAAGTTCACCTTAAAGAAAATAATTGTACATAACCTTAAGTACTTTTCACTAAATTTTTACATAAGGTGTGTATGTACCTATATATAGATATACCTATATATATCTACTTAAATTATAATAAAAAAATTACAAAAATTAGATTTATATAATAGATAAAAAGTTGTTTAACTGCGTTAACTGTTTTTAAAATCTAAGCAATTCAACTTAGCTAATTTCGGTTTTGCATGTTACATTAAACAAAAACGTGGTTTAACTATAGATGAGTTTACAAAGGTGCATAGGTTTTCGAAGTTAGGTTAGAAATCAGATTTAGTTTGACAATTTTAAAGATCACAAGGAAAAAATTTGTTTCAAAATTTAAGTTTGGCAAGCTATTTTTTTTTCTAATCTATAGTCTGAATACACATAAGTAATTTTAATTATTTTAGTGTTTCGCTGATGTTAGGTTGAGGTGTAAATTAATTTTAGGTTGGGATTCGAACACATTTTTGAAATTTTCTGAAAGTTTAAGGACTTTTATGTCTAGGTAACTTATTTCCCCTTATTTAACAGGAACGTGCGGCCTTTGAATGTTGACTATTAATCATTTTTCAGCTGGATCCTCGAAATTCTTTACCCCTTGGATAGGAACACGTGGGTCTTGACGCTAAGGTCTGGACTATCAGTTTACCCGAGAGACTTGAAAACGAATAACGCGTTCCAGAAGAAGTCTCCCTTTCTTCTCGTCAGAAAGTTTCAGGTATTTGCCACTTTTACTGTGGTTTAAACAAAGTAACAATTTACCTTGAAGTTTCAAAAAAAAAACTAGGCTTGAGCCACACTTGAATATTGACCACAACTTCTTTAATTTTCTAAAATCACGTTGCCCGTATAATGGGATGTTTTTCGTATCAGTCCTCAATCCAGAAAGACCTGAATCACCTAAGCTTTCTGTTTTTAAAGTGCTCTCTACATATTACAGCTTTTACAAGACTATATTTGTTCTCTTCACACATTAGTAAAGTAAAATCTAGAAAAGTTCTCGTGTCTATATAAAAGTTAAACATATAACATACAAAACTGTAAGAACTGGTTTTTGGTTCTTTTTCTGTTTTATCAGTGATAAGTAGGTGACTGATTTATCAATGATGAGTGGGTGACTGTTACCACAATATCGAAAATACGGTACTATTATGATTTTATTATCATATTATATTATCATCAAAGCCTTAAGCAAAAAAAATTAGAAAAACTATCATTACAAAACAGATTGTGCCGAATCATTTTTAATGGTGAGACAAAATCTGAAGCTATGTCCGGATGTCCTTGGCATGAAATCTACCTAGCTTTTTTCCTGACATATCTTGCAGCTCATAGTAGGATGATCCATACTTGCCAATAACTTTTGCCTTCTCATATTGATTTGCAAGCTTACTATTGAAATGATCAATTGCCTTTGATTGGGCAAAATTCCGTCGGTATACTATCTGACCTATTTCAAAGTTTACGGGACGTGACCGTAAATTATAAGTTTTCGCATTCTTTTCGTAAGATTTCCTAATATTTTCCTGAGCTCTTTGTCGTATTAATTCTAACTTTTCATCTGTCTTGAGGTCAATATTTGGGTCTTCTAGTAATCCCACGTTACGCAAAAGTGCATAGGATTTGCCATTCAACAACATGTTTTGACCAAATACTGTATAATATGGTGAAAACCCCGTACTTACATGTAGGGTGCTTCGTAGGGCGCAACTTATTGATGATAGATTTTCATCCCAATCACGTTGGGATGGTTTTACGTATGCCCTGATAGCAGCCAAGACAGAGCGATTTACCCGTTCGCTCGCATTCGCTTGTGGTGAGTAAATTGCAGTTGCATTGTGAAATATGCCATACGAGTCCATGAATTCCTTAAATAAGTCCGATCGAAATTGAACTCCATTATCCGTTGTGATAGACTCTGGTACTCCAAAAATGTGGAAAATCCTTTTTTCTATAAACTCGACAATAACGTTGGTGGTAAATTTTTTAATCGGTTCCAAAAAATGAAATTTAGATAAGTGATCTAACATGATGATAATACCTACGTTGCCTGAAGCGGATCTGGGATATGGACCAAGTAGATCCAAATATAGTTTCTGAAAAACTCTAACGGAAGGTACCTGTTTACCCATCGGCAGTCGTAAAATCTTGTTCGTGGCCTTCGTTTGCTTACAAACTTCACAAGAGAGAATATATTCGGAGACCTGTTTAGTCATTTTAGGCCAAAAGAAAAACATTTTTAACCTATATAAAGTTTTACCCACGCCTCCGTGGGCCCCTAGGGGATGATCATGGGCTCTTTCTATTAGCTCACTGGTTAAAGTAGGGGGAACCCAAAGTTTCCAGGATAGCTGTTCTTGAATGTCATCACCAGTTGCATGTTGAAGACGCTTATAAACAAACCCATCGACAATCTTTATATCGGGTAAATATTCTAATTTAGGTCGCAGTTTTTCTATTAAAGACAGGTAATCATGGGATTTGAATTCCTCTGATTCCAAATTTATCTCAATCGAATTATCCAATTCATTAACCCACCTATTATTCAGTTTGTCGGTATAAAGTTCGTCATTATTTTCAGAAAACACACGAGATAACGAACCTGGAACAATATTTTGAGTACCTTTTCTATGTCTGATTGTAAAGTTAAATCCCTGTAGCTTTAAGGCCCACCTCGCTAATCTTCCATGTAGATCTGTTTGACTCATAAGCCATTTGAGAGATGCATGGTCCGTAATAACTTCGAATTCGTGACCTTCAACGTAGGCACGGAATTTTCTAATGGCCATTATTGCCGCTAGGCATTCTTGCTCTGAAACTGTGTAGTTCCTTTGGGCCGAGGTTAATTTATGGCTCATGTAAGCTACTGGAATTTCGTCACCGTCATCTGTACGTTGTGCTAAAACTGCTCCCACCCCATATTGACTTGCGTCACATTGAATTGAAAATGGACGAGTGAAATCCGGATTATGTAATACCGGTGCGGAACAAAGTATATTCTTGAGATCTTCAAATGATCTTTTGGCTTCTTCGGACCAGGCAAATTTTTGCTTTTTCTGCAACATATCGGTAAGAGGTGATGTTACCGTCGCGAAATTTTGGACAAACCGTCTATACCACCCACAAATCCCAAGGAAGCGTCTAAGTTGTCGGACGGACATTGGAAGCGGATACTCTCGGATTGCTATAACCTTGTCCGGGTCTGTTTTAATCGTTCCATGACCGATTATATGCCCCAAGTATTTAACTTCTTTGAGTACAAATTTGCTCCTTTCTATATTGATCGTCAGATTCGCTTTCCTTATGTGTAATGCTATCTCATGCAACAAAATAAGATGTTCCTCAAATGTTTCTGTTATAAGCAACAAGTCATCTAGGTATATAAACACCTGGTTACGTAAATGGGCCGGAATTACTCTGTCCATAAGTCTGGACATCGTCTGTGGAGCATTGCATAATCCGAAAGGCATGGTAACGAACTGATATAGTGGGCGTCCAGGTGCAGTAAAGGCCGTCTTTTCCCTTGATTCCCGGTCTAACGGAATTTGCCAGAAGGCATCCTTTTAGTCAAGACTGGTTATATATCTTGCCTTTGGAAGCCTACTGAGAATACCGTCGATTAATGGTAAAGGATATGCGTCCTTTACTGTTACGTTGTTCAATTTCCTGGCGTCCAAGCACAGTCGCACCTTCCCCGGCTTACGCACCAATGTCACAGGCGATGACCATGGACTTTGGGACTCTTCTATGACTCCGAGCCTAATCATCCGGTCTATTTCGGAAAATAACAGTTTTTCAACAGCTGGCGATACAGCAAAATGTCTCTGTTTTATTGGCTTACTATCCGAGGTGTCTATTACATGAGTTACTAAAGTCGTTCGTCCTAACCCTTCCTGAGAATACGAGGGAAATGAAGCAATAGCTTTGCAAAGTCTGTCTCTTTGCTCTTCACTCAAAACATGAACATTATCATCAATTTCTTGTACGCTGAGACTCTGGCTAGAACAAATATTATTCTCCACAAATAAATCTTTAGCAAGGTTAAATGTTCGTACAAAATCTACTCCTAAATATAGGTTTTGCGTCAAATTTGGTATTATTAAAAAGATTATGGATTTTGTTAAACCTCTAAATGTAACGTTAGTGGTAATTCGACCAACGGCCGAATGTTTGCTACCATCCGCAGTTTTCAAAAATATGCAAAACTTTTCAAACGGATATTTGTTGTCTTTCAGAAAACGTTTAGCATAATCCGACGCGAAACAAGATACGGAGGCTCCCGTGTCTATCATACCTACAACATCCTGATTAAAAATTTTCACAGTTGCAAAAGGTCTCAAATCAAAACTTTTTCTATCAGAAATTATCGCTGAGCAATAGGTTCTTCTATTTCGTAAAACTTTTCCCCAAAACTCTCTTAGCCTTTTTGTAGACCTCTTAGGTTTCTTTTCTAAACTAGGAGATACTAGGTCACTATTAAATATTCTCAATTTGGCCTCTTTATATTCTTTTAAGCGCACGTGATAGGGTTTTAAATAGTTGGGTGTAGAATCTGGTTTATAAAAATTATTTTCAGTATTCGGTATATTGTTATTTTGGAAGTGTTCGGTTTGACTTTCGGACGCAACTAAAATTGGGTGGCTTTGGTTTGCAATTGTTTGCTGGGACGCTTGCTTTTGTAGTTTTTTGAAAAACTGTTACATTTTGTGCAATTTGGTTTAAATACGTTAGGGCTACCACACCCGTAGCAGAAAATTTTTCTTTCACCTACACAATCTTCGAATTTGTGTCCCTTTTCAGAACAATTCCAGCAAACGAACTCTTTAATTTCCTCGACAATGGTACTGTCGTTATCGCTTAAACTTTCTGTTTCTATTTCAGAAATCATTCGTCTTGGAACAAATGTTTTGTTTGGCTTAAACCTATTAACTTCCTCATCTAAAATTTCGTTCTTTCTTACAAAGTCTCTTAAATCCGAAATAGTATCAATTCTAAAATGTAAAAGGTCTTTACGGTTTTCAGGTCGTAAATTGCGTTTCACAATCTCCACTAACTCTGCTTCACAAATAGGGGTTTGAAGACGATCTAAAATTTGTAATACGGAGTCATAAAATGAATCAAACTTTTCACCCATTTTCTGTTTTCTGGCTCTCACTTGCTCTCGCAAATCAAAATCTGTTCTTCTATCTCTAAACTGACTTCTTAATTCTCTGCACATTGAGTCCCAATCTAAATTACGAGCAGTGCGGTGAAAACGCCAATACCACTCCATGGCTTTGCCGCTAAATAAAAGATGAACGTGACGGCACAACGTCCCAAAGTCTCCACGCAAACTTTGTACTGTTAGAGCATGTACTCGGTAAATGAAATTGTCTACAGATAAACCCTCTTCATCCTGTCCACTAAATTTCAAATGCCAACCCGAAATTATTGACGAAACTTTATCTGTGGATAAACTGAAGGATTGGTTATTTGCATTTTGATTAAAATTATTTCTATTTCGCATACTTCTATTCACATTATTATTAACAGGATGATTTCCAAAGCTATTTCTTTGACTACTATTGTCATTTAAACTAATTGAGGCTAGTTGGTTCCTTACTGCTTCATTGACTAATTTTTGTAGCGTGCTATCAGAAATACCCTGGATATCTGAATTTTGCTGCAGGCTTTGCAAACCTAAATTATGCTGAGAGATATTCAAAAGATTTTCTAGTGAAAGGGCCGTGTTATTATTTGTATTTGACACAAATCTTGAATTTGGAGGCATAGACCAATCTAGTGATGGTCTAGCAGACGTTTCTTGGCTTTGCCTTTGAGTCTTAGGAACAGCTCCTTTATTGAAATTTGTTAAATTATTTGAAGGTGACATAGAACCTAACTCTATTTCTTTATTACCTAATATATTGTGAGATTTTAATTTATTTGGTCTACATGCTTTTCCGCAAATTGGACAACCTAATGTGTTTTTCAAAACGTTACTAATACAAGATTTATGGAAAATATGATTACAAGGTGTTGAAACGATTACATCGTCTAACTCATATTCCTTTTGACAAATTGTACATTGAGGTAAATTACCACTCTCCTGCTGGATAGCGTTATTTTCATTAATGGATGTTGCCATTGTTGTTTTATATATATATTTTTCTCTTTTATATATAGTTTCTTTTCAATATTATTTTTGTAAAAATATGTAAACAAAAAAAGTTTATGTATATTTTTTTTTTTATCATGTATAGAACTTCCTTTCATTCTCTGGTATGTCTGTACTTAATAAAAACAATTGTGGACTATGTGAGGCTACATTGGCTTTTCAAACATGCCCTCACATAAAACAAGCATATGAGCAGTAATAAAGCAGATAGTGGACGCTAAGAGTGAATACGAACATCGCCCCTTATCGTGATTCCTACGCTATATACTTTACACCTATCAAATACCATTTCATATGTGGAAACATATTCTAGGATAAGTTTTAATAGTAATTAGTTTGTAAAACAAAAAGGAATGAATAATCTTTAAGAGCACACTGGATTGTAAAAGACAAAACTCTAATCTAAATACAATATTTCCTAATGAACCTGAAAGATATTGCACTCTTGGTCAAACACCAAAAATATAAATATTAGGGACAATCACTGATACAAAATAATACCTTAAAATTTATCGCTTTTAATTTTCTTGGATTCTCCTTTAAATAGATGTTACGACTAGGACCCCCAAAAAAAACTAATTTTACCAGATGTTATGGTAAGGTTTTATTACTTTCCTATTAAAGCAAAAAAAAAATTCAACAGTATTTTTCGGGGCCCCACGTTGGGCGCCATTTACTTGTAATACGCCTGTCTGGGCAGGGGGTACATAATGTTCACTCGAATGCACACATCATAACCGTATAAAAATACCCGATGTCGAATTGTCCCTTTTATTGAACTATACCTTACCCTTCATTGGTTTCCCTTTTGGAACGGTACGCACGCGCTTGCAAAGCTAGCTTGTTCGGGAGATGTGGGCGGGGATCTTGTTCCGCGGGATAACCTTAACTCGTACAACTAAAAAAATCACGTGCGTTTTACATGCCCTTAACACAAACAAAATTCACCAATGTTACAACACATAACCTACGACAAGCAATGAGATCTTCTGCTTGTAAGGCCTCTTAACCCTCCCTTCCTATGGTTTTTCTAATGGCCTGTAATATGTTCTCAAAAAACCCCTAAGACAACTTAACATACCAGAGAATTTCGGAATTCTACATATTAATACTCTATTCCATGATTAATTTTAAATTCATCTTTATTAACAAAAAAAATATTTAGTTTATACATATAGATAATTGAAAAGGAAATAATCAAAAATAAAACATTTTTTTCCTTTTTTTTTTTTTTTTTTTTCATCGAGTGACAATTAGTTCTTGTTATGTAGGAAAGGGTTAATCAATATACCTGTACATAAATATATATTTACATGATTTCTTAATATAAAGATAATAAAAAAAGTAGTTGTATCAAAACAAAAAAAAGAAGGTAAAAATTAAACTTAAAGCAAATAAAAAAAAACGGAGGTTTTACTGAGAAGTGTTTCATTCAGCAACAAAACTTGCTATTGCAATAAAATCTCTGTTTTGTTTGTATTATCAAAATTCTATCTTTTATGTATTTTTTTTTCTTCTTTTCTCTTTTTTTTTTTTATATAAAAACAAATCAAAGCAAAATTACATTAATAAAAAAAAATTAATCAAACTTACATACAAACATGATCGATGTCCAACGATGCTGAAGGCCTTCTGCAATAACATTGGTGTTGTTGTGATGATTTTGATTATGTTCGAGAGTTTTTATTTCCCAATATTTTTAAACTTAATATTTTACATATTTGGATTAGAAAATTAGAGATATAACAGTTTCGTTACAAGGGGTTTATTCTACTACATACAATTTAGCAAAATTGACACTTGGAAAAAATTTAGCAAATAATTAATTATAAAAAAAGCATTGTTTAATGGTTGATTTTATGAACATTAGTTTTTTTTTTTTTCGATAGAATGGGAAAAAGTTCACCTTAAAGAAAATAATTGTACATAACCTTAAGTACTTTTCACTAAATTTTTACATAAGGTGTGTATGTACCTATATATAGATATACCTATATATATCTACTTAAATTATAATAAAAAAATTACAAAAATTAGATTTATATAATAGATAAAAAGTTGTTTAACTGCGTTAACTGTTTTTAAAATCTAAGCAATTCAACTTAGCTAGTTTCGGTTTTGCATGTTACATTAAACAAAAACGTGGTTTAACTATAGATGAGTTTACAAAGGTGCATAGGTTTTCGAAGTTAGGTTAGAAATCAGATTTAGTTTGACAATTTTAAAGATCACAAGGAAAAAATTTGTTTCAAAATTTAAGTTTGGCAAGCTATTTTTTTTTCTAATCTATAGTCTGAATACACATAAGTAATTTTAATTATTTTAGTGTTTCGCTGATGTTAGGTTGAGGTGTAAATTAATTTTAGGTTGGGATTCGAACACATTTTTGAAATTTTCTGAAAGTTTAAGGACTTTTATGTCTAGGTAACTTATTTCCCCTTATTTAACAGGAACGTGCGGCCTTTGAATGTTGACTATTAATCATTTTTCAGCTGGATCCTCGAAATTCTTTACCCTTGGATAGGAACACGTGGGTCTTGACGCTAAGGTCTGGACTATCAGTTTACCCGAGAGACTTGAAAACGAATAACGCGTTCCAGAAGAAGTCTCCCTTTCTTCTCGTCAGAAAGTTTCAGGTATTTGCCACTTTTACTGTGGTTTAAACAAAGTAACAATTTACCTTGAAGTTTCAAAAAAAAAACTAGGCTTGAGCCACACTTGAATATTGACCACAACTTCTTTAATTTTCTAAAATCACGTTGCCCGTATAATGGCATGTTTTTCGTATCAGTCCTCAATCCAGAAAGACCTGAATCACCTAAGCTTTCTGTTTTTAAAGTGCTCTCTACATATTACAGCTTTTACAAGACTATATTTGTTCTCTTCACACATTAGTAAAGTAAAATCTAGAAAAGTTCTCGTGTCTATATAAAAGTTAAACATATAACATACAAAACTGTAAGAACTGGTTTTTGGTTCTTTTTCTGTTTTGTCAGTGATGAGTAGGTGACTGATTTATCAGTGATGAGTGGGTGACTGTTACCACAATATCGAAAATACGGTACTATTATGATTTTATTATCATATTATATTATCATCAAAGCCTTAAGCAAAAAAAATTAGAAAAACTATCATTACAGGGTCCATCCTGTACGGGGGCTGGGTGAGCCATTCTGGGGGCGCTGGGGGACGCTTTGTTTTCACCAAGTGTTGAGAACACCGTAAATTATTGCCCGCATGGCAGTGTCACGTAAAACCCTTGACGACTGTCTCCAATGCCCATTAGAGGAGTGAATTAACATGTGCCGCAAATTCTAACTTGAACTTTAGAAAATGGGACAAGGTAGTGGATTAGTAGTCCCTCCCTGAAAACAACTATTACCATGAGAAAGCGAAAGAAGAGAAATATGTTCCCCTAATGTTGATGAACATCGCAAACCATTTTAATGCGCTCTTTAGATCAGGTGCTTTTATATAACTGGCGGAAGAACCGAATAAGTACAAGTCAGATATTACTGTTATCCAGGAGGTGCAATAGAATGGACAGGGTATTACCAGAGCAGAAAAAGGTAAAATATATTACAGTTGTCATCCAACTTGGCATGAATTCGGGTGAGGGGTTTTCGTATGCAGTAAAATACGATTTACTTCAGTGAGTAAACAAGCCGCTGCAATCGCCCAAAAGGCAAAATATTTTAATATCAGGCTATCTTTTGCCCTCGTCCCGACGGAGGGGAAGACTGACGACAACTTAGCTGCTTTTTATGATATGCAAGAAAAGGTGGGGATGACCGCAACGCTATTGGAAAGACTGCGTCCAAGAAAACCTTTTCAAAAAGAAAAGACCGCGTTCAAGAAAACCTTTCCAAAATTAATTATAAAAACTGGAGAAGAAGCTCAAAAGACTGAAATGCTTGGAAATCCAATGACCCACATGGATTAATTCAAACAGCCAACTAAATAAGTAACTAAGTGGAAAGGTTTTAGTCTCCACAAACGTACAAGTGAAAACGACATCAGACTGATCTCCTTCAATTAGTGGCACCAGGTTCGAATCTAACAGTATACGTAAGGTGACTTAGACCTCACCTGATTTATTAATAGCGAACTAACCAAACGTGATAGATGCGCTTCAACTTCGCAAGATATATGGACCAATCTGTGTAGGCGGAGAATATTGGCATCGAGAAGTATGAGCTACATATCTGCCGACATTGATGCGGTAAAGCTCGTAAAAAATCAAAGATTACGCTGGCTTGGACAGCAAAAAAAGCGTTTTAATATAATTCCGAGTGAAGACGCAACCAAGATCAGGAAAATCTTTCCAAACTAAAATCGAAGAAGAAGTACAGAAACCAAATTTATTAAAAATTAAATTTTAGTTCGGCTAATCACCTACATCGGTTGATTTAAATGGTCAACTAAGTAAGTTAATAAGTCAGTAAAGCAGCTGTCAGGCAAAGGTCTAAAAACTGTAATACTCAAAAACATATTTATTATAAACTTAAGATCAAAAAAACAAAAAGGATTTGGAATATTTTCAAAGAAATAAATAAATTTAATAGCACAAGCAACATTGTTTTTAATGTTAAACATACTACATACTTCTATATTTATGTCTTATCTCACAGCATTGAATCTAGTTTTATTTAAATTGTAACTCTCAATCTAATTTGAATTTTTTTCTAACTGTTGGTTACCCAACTACTTAAGGTGTTTGCTAATTCTTGCACTTACCGCAAAAAAGTGTGGCCTCAAACGTCCAATGGAATATTTGGCAATATCGGTGGTCAACTCACAAACACCTGAACCAAATATTAATAAACCAATACGTTTATAACATTCCACTATCCAGTCGGGTATTTCCAAATGTAAAAAGTAGTAATTACTGTTTGATAAATTGCCAAATGAGTGCATTTTATGTGCATTTGATTTGAAAAATTCAACGATTGTTATCTAGAAGAGAAATTATTTTTCATTAATTTTATTTCAAAAATGTGGTTTAAATTAATTAATTATAACTAAGAGTCAATTAAAGGCACTATGTTGTCGCTTATTTATATTTGAAACTAAAACTTTGGTCATATAATATTTTATTAAAATTAACGTGACCACTAATTAGTATAAAGTTTTGCAAAACTTTATGTTTTTGGAATATACTTTTTAACTTAAAAACAGCAATAATTAGTTTATTTTGAATTATTTCACAGTGTTGTTTTATAAATCATTTTAGGGGCCAAACTGCATCTAATAAGTTTTTGAATAAAATATTTGTTCTTGCAAATATATATTAACACTCGTATTTAAGTTAATTAAAATAGGCTTATAAGGGACTTATTTGACAATTATGCCATAGACAATAAAACTTAAATATAGTTTTTGTACACAAAAATTGGACTTTGGCTACAACTAAGAATTGTACATCTATGTTTCATCTATGCTGCAATTTCCACATAAACTATGATCACCATATGTTTAACACAATTATTAAAATCCCATTTTTCTCTTGATAGAAAACACAAACGCATAAATCTTTGTATGGCCATAGAAGACTTGCCTTTAAGCACTATCTGTAAATAGCCGCCTTTCCACTTTATTTAATCTCTAAAAGAATCTCTTCATATCTTTAATGTAAATTTGATTTGCCGGCATTTAAGTTATTGTTGCTTTTTCCTGCCAGTTTAACAAGTTTTAAAAGATAAAAGCAAGTAGGCTCTACAACACAATTATATTCATAGTTACAACTAACTAACATAGATGTGCAAAAATTAAGGCAGGCTTGGGTAACTTTCGGAAGTGGGTCTTACATAGAACCTAAGAATGATAAAATTATTTAAATCAAATTTAATTTTTACATTGTCTTGAATAAGATTTATATGGTGTTAAAATACATGACTTCTGGGTAGGCTCAGAGGTATTGTCAATAATACACTGATTTTTAGAAGGTTTGATATAGAATTTTTGGATTAAAACAAACTAATGTATCTGTAATTATATCTCGAACCAAAATCGTTTTGCATTTTACACAGACACACTTGTTTCCCGAGAGCAGAACTTAAATAGAAATTAAAGTTAATTTCAATAAAATTTTTTAGGTCCAATTGTTAGTAGCATAAAGGTTTGCAAAAGTTTTTGGGAAAAGAGGAATAGTTAAAGCTGATGTTATTTGTACGGAGATACTAGCTTACCTAAAGAATGGATCAATAACTTCAAAAGCTTTTGTCAATATATATTTGTGACAATTTTTCTTAAGCTGACTTTAAAAATGCAACCTATTCTTTGATTGAAAAGTGTACCTGTGGCCAGACGGACGGGCATCGTTTCATTCAGGGATATGCAACAAAAAACCCACTTAATAAGACACATATGTTTTTATACCCTTCACATAGTGATAAAGGTATATATCAGTTTGTCATTCCGTTTGTAATTTCTTTATTATTCATTTGCGACCCCATAAAGTATATATATTCTGGATCCTTATAGATAGGGAAGTTGATATAGCCATGTCCGTCTGTCCGTCTGTCCGTCTGTCTGTCTGTCTGTCTGTCCGTCTGTTGAAATCAAGTTTCCGAAGTCAAATAAAAAGATACAGACCAGTTAATGGTGTCAAACTATTGGAAATATCCCGCTAACGATCGCTATTTAAAATCAGCAAAATCGGTTTACTATTGACCGAGATATAAGCGAAAACCCAAAGTGACCCATTTTTTTAGGACAAAATCCGTGCATATATCCCTATATATCTCAGTAAGTATAGTCACTCTTGCCACAAAACTTGGCACGGATACTCCCAAAGAAGGGTCCTAAATAACGGAAAAAGTTTTTTCAGATAGGACCAGGAAAAGGGGTATTTTTCCTACAATTGCACAAATTTGGTGAAATATTTTATACGCTATATCTCGTAAACTATAACAGCTATCGACTTAAAATGTTCTACAAAAAGTAATTGTACGCTAAGGGCTACACTTTAAAGAAAAAATTTTTTTAATGGGGGCAAAAAAAGGGGTAGCTCCCATACAAGTTAACGATTTTTATGAAATATTCGATACGCTATATCTCGGAAACTATAACAGATATCGAAATCAAATGTTTTACAAAAAGTACTTGGGCAATAAGGGCTACGCTGTTAAGGAAAAATTTTTTTGGTGGGGGCAAAAAAAGGGGTAGCTCCCATACAAATTAATGATTTGTATTAAATTTTTGATACGCTATATCTCGGAAAATATAACAGATATCGAAATGAAATGTTCAACATAAAGTAATTGGGCAATAAGGGCTACGCTTTAAAGAAATAATTTTTTGAGTGGGGGCAAAACAAGAGGTAGCTCCCATACAAATTAACGATTTTTATGATATATTTGATACGCTATATCTCGGAAACTATAACAGATATCGAAATCAAATGTTCTACAAAAAGTAATTGCACGCTAAGGGCTACACTTTTAAGAAAAAACTTTTTGGGTGGGGGCAAAAAAGGGGTAGCTCCGATACAAATTAACGATTTTTATGAAATATTCGATACGCTAAGTTTTGGAAACTGTAAGAGATATCGAAACCAAGTGTTCTACAGAAAGTGATTGGACATCCAGGGCTACGCTCTTGAGAAAAAATTTTTTGATAGGGGGCAAAACAAGGGGTAGCTCCCATACAAATTAACGACTTTTATGAAATATTCGATATGCTATATATCGGAAACTATAACAGATATCGAAATGAAATGTTCTACAAAAAGCAATTGGGCAACAAGGCCTACGCTTCAAAGAAAAAAATTTTTTGAGTGGGGGCAAAACAGGGGGTAGCTCCCATACAAATTAACGATTTTTATGAAATATTTGATACGCTATATCTTAGAACTATATCAAATTAATCGGTTTTACTTGTTTTACATGTTAAGGCAAAAGAACATTCAGCAATAATTAACGTAAATTGAGACTAAAAAATACTTTCTTGCTGTATCTATATCAAATGTATTAATAACAAATTTGTTCTTCATTTCTAAAAGATATAACCCATGGAGCATCAGGTAGACTTAAAATATAACACACTGTTTTAGCTTCATTAACTTCCTCATTGCCTTTAAGTGCTTTAAATACATAAACTTTTTTAGTCTCATAGTTTGAATATTTTAGAAATTATAAACAAAATTACAAACTTAGTGCATAGCAAGCAATATGGCTATTGTGTAAAGAAAAAATTAAACAATCGCAAAATTAAACAAATATTTAACTAAATAATGAAAAGAAGAAATTCATTGTTGTAATTTAGTGTTAAATAATATTTAGTGTTAAAATGGCCGAAGTGTAACGGATGCTTAAACTTCTCTTTAAGTAAATAAACATCACGTACAGACGGTGGTGCATGGATTAAGATCAAAGCAACAAGTAAGAGCGCTATATTCGGATGTGCCGAATTTTAAATACCCTTTAAAACCATATTTTTTTTAAATTTTTTATGGCAACGCCTTTTAAGGCGGGAAAACTAATAGGGGTCGGTTGTACACTTTATTTCTCCAAGGCCGACTTTAATAAAGTTATGGGTGTTTTCACATCATTTTTGTAAATTTTGTATGTTAATCCACTTAGGTGATGGAGATAGAGGGTAAGTATGCTCTAGAAATATGTTTGGGAAGAACAACTAATAAGGGGTATATGATACATTTAATTCCTATTATGGCGACTCCGTGGAAGTCGTAGGGGTTTTTACCCTTATTTTTTCAAATTTTATATTAAAACCCTGTTAGGCTCTGGAGATAGGGGGTAAGTATGTTCCACAAAGATGTTTGGGAAGAAAAATTAATTGGAGTCGGTCTTATATTTGAGCTGTAGGAGTTATTAAAAAAATTTTTTTTAAATTATTTTTTATGGCCATCATGTAAGGAGCTGGGGTGAGTATGTTTCACAAAAATGTTCGTGAGGAAAACTTTATGGCAATTGGTCTTTCATTGCACCCGTGTAGGGGTAACTTCGGGCAGTTGTAAAGATTTTTTGTACAAATTTTAGAGAAATAAACAGAGGTAGTCTTAGTTTCCTGCATTTCAATAGCAGTTTTTTCGCAGATATTTCTAATAATTTGATACCCCTTACGGGCCTATGCAACATCGGGGGGCTTCAAAAAGTTGATTTCAACCATAAAACAGACCGACGGACTTCGCTAAATTGACTTCCCTATCTATGGACCAAGAAAATATATACTTTATCGTGTCGCAGATGGATATTAAAGTAATTACAAACGGAATGACAACCTTATATGTATATACCCTTATCACTTATGTGAAGGTTATAATAAAATTGATTTTGTTGTCGCTGACTTAGCTCTTTATGTAAACAATATTTCATATTATGACTTCCTTAAGATTTAACAACAATTCTTACAGAAAATACATTTACAGACAAACGTTAATACATTAGCAGTCTGGCAGACACCTCAAGTTTTATTAGTTTAAGTGTGTTTATCTCTGTGAATTTTTTTAACAATTGTTTATTTAGAAAAAGTCTTCTGTAAAAATATTTTTTTTGGTAGCAGGATTCTTGATATCAAGTCGGTTTCCTTAGAATCTGACACCCCTACAACTGCTGTTATAGTAGCCAATATTAAGCGCACTTCCCCCTGCTCCTGTCCAAAAATAAATCTGAATTTAGGTCGCAACTTTATTACGCTTCGGATATACCAATACCTCGCTTTGCGTTGTTTCGTTCTGCGTCGCTGCTGAATTAGTACTAATTTTCATTGTGCGTCGTTAGATTTTCTAAGTTGCATTGTTTTGAGTCAGAATTTTTTTTTTTATTTTTTGAATTGTTTTTTTTTTCTAAAAGCTGGCAAGACTTTTTAAATTTTTTAAACACAGATTATTTCGTCCCTTTATTTGTTTAAAAACATCTTTTAAAAACTTTGCATTAACAGACCAAAAATAACTATAACAAAAAAGCAAAAATAAAATTTTTAAAAAATATTTGGTTGCTTTATACGATATTATTTTTGGTTTTAAATATTTAACCAAAATTTGTTTTAAAAATTTTGTTAAATACGAGTACCTATCATAATTTTATGTTAAATTATGTAGCATTCTTTAAAAAAAAAGAATATAAAAATCGAAAATAAGATTATAATTTTACTTACTGTTGCAATTGGTGTTAAAAAGCACATCAAATACAGCATCCAACTTGCTATGGTCGACTCGTGATACGGATGCATTAACGATTCATCGTTACAAAAGAAGCCACGTTTATACGATTCACCCCATAAATTAAAACTAAATATCGGCAGACCAACTGTTAATGTATTTAAAAAAATTAACGAAAGAATGGTTAATAAAAACAAATTTATATTCAGATTTGTTATCAAAAAATAAAGGTTACAAAATATTATTATTAAGTATTATAATTCTTAAAATGTCCAATACCATTTTATTGGTTAAACAAATGTGTATTTACATTAATTAGGCCCGGTTAACATAAGCAAGTAAGTCTTCTTTCCTCACATTATTTTTTGCTTCTGAAGAACCTTTGACAAGCTTTAGTTGCATAAATAATATTGAGCCTCAAATACCATTGGAATAACGTAGGGGATTTAATAATATTAGAATGGCTGTTTCGATAATTTTGTTTTCTATAAATATTTGCACTTGTTTTATTAGGGATAGTTTTGTTGATGACTTTATTGTTTAGTTGTAAAGCTATTTTAATCCAAGTGATGGTTTAAAAATTGATTTCGTTGGTTGCATTTTTCGCTTAAATAGAAAACACTACTCCAAATTTAAAACCTAACAAGAGAATTTTAAATGGTTTTTAGCGTCCACTAGTATCATCCAGCAAAAAAAAACTTTCTTCATTTAGCTTCATTTATTATCAAATTGAACGAACTTCTTTTGAATTCTGTAAGACTTGTGACCGAAAAACCTATGAAGTGGTTGACACGAGCTCGTGAGAAATTCTTAACCAACGGTGATTGCAAGATGAAGTGTGTCACTCTCTTACTCTTTGGGGTGCCCCGGTAGATCAGTGGTAAGTGAACGATTCTCCCAGTCTAGGGGTTATGGGTTCGATTCCCACCAGACACCCTGGCAAGTTTGCTTCATTCTATTTTTTTTCTTTCTTATCCTTCCGTAACACAGAGGGACCGAATTAAGCGGACCCAACGGCTGCCTGTTCAACCTAACTTAACCTAATTAAGAGCATTAAACGATAGAATGAAAATGCGGATTTTATTTTTAAAAGAGTATGTCATCCAGATGTCTTCCTTTGGGTTGAACACACTGTTCAAAGCGCAACCCTGAGTTCTGCGCCACATCCTGCAGTTAACTTGGTTTATTTGAGCTTATTCCTCAAAGAATATTTTCCTTTAAAGTCACAAGAGATTTAAAAATATAAATTTGCCATAAGACTCCTTGCATTAGTCACATACGACAGACTGTCAAGTCTGTTGACCGGAGAGTGTCTGATCTGGACATCGGCCAATGGAGCATGAAAAAACACTCCTCCCTGCTACATATATAATGCTTTAGCCAATGTGTAGGATCTTATCGCACCAACTGTTGTACCAAATTTTTTAATGTTTGCTTTATAATTTCAATTGACCCGATACAATTCCTTTTTCGAAAGTTGTGCATATCTTGGCATGAAATAAAATGTGCTGTAGGGTAAAATATTGTCAATCTTGACCTACTAAAATTTTGTTACATGTTATATATTTTTTTACTTGATACGATCAAACTTTAAATTATATTGTGCCTCTTATGTTGAGGCACAACTAATATGAGGAGAATGGATTGTTAAGCAGGTGTTCAGTAACACATGGCAATTAAATTGTTTCAGTATCAATAAAAAAAACTACGAAAACTGTTGCTTGTTTCTACACACTAGCGAAACGCATATGCATACACGTGCATATGTACATATGTATTTAAACACATAATTGTTTGTATTATCATATTTAAGTACACTGAAAAAATCCATGCAACAATATATAATTTTACGAAAGTAACAAACACTTTTCGTCAGTTTTTTTTTTATTCGTAAGTTTCTTTTAAAATACGGAACGAATTTTTAGACATAAAATTCGTAGTTTCTGAAAAGTAACGATTGCCTTTCTAAATACATTTTTCGTAATCTTTACGAAACTTTTGTTCAATTACAAACGAAAAATTGTACAAAGTTTTATAATTTTACAAAGAAATCTTAAATTCTTCGTACTTTTTTTATTAATAAAGTTACTTCGTAAAGTATTAAATTTATTTAGCAAAATATACAAGAGAATTTCGTAAATTTCATATATTCTACACAAGAATATTGTGGTGCGATATAACGAAAGATTTGGTACAATGCACAAACGAACTCATTTATATGTTGCATGGTTTTTTTTTGAGTGTAGGTTTGTATGTCTTATACAAAAAATTGTTTAAGTCTATTTGGGACTCGTTTACTAGCTTTTTTGCATATAAAAAATCGGTCAGACGGTAATTTGTTTATAAATTAATAGTTTAAATATTTTTCATTTTGCAAAAATTAAATTATATAAGGATATTGAAGTTAATATTTGTCTGTTTAAAAGTTAGGCTTTTAAAAATTGGTAGATTTTTTACAAAATATATTTTTTTCTTTAAGACAAATTGATGCACTGATGATAAAAAAATCGTTTTTTTGCGAACAATGAAATGTTTTTAAAAAAATTTAGAGCATGAAAGAAAATCTTGATCAACGGACAACGAAATCGTTTTTATGTAAGCTTCTTGTATTAAATTTTCATATTTAAGATACCTTTTACCAAAGCCTTTATAATCAGGGCAACCAAAAATATTCGAAATCATATTCTTCTCTGTGCTTTGCTTTAATTTAAAATGTTCCCATTTATACGTTTCAGAGTTTTTGCAAAATTTTGGCAGTATCTTTTTAAGGCATATTTTGCATATTTTTTCTTTAAAGACATATTTTTTTATAATACCGGGTTTTAAATATTTTTTGGAGTATTTTATATTTAATTTGAAAAAACCTAACAAAACATCTTTCGAGTGCTCATTGTTACCCTTTAAAAGTTTTTATTTCTCATTAAATTATTTATTTTCAAGCTCAAACGATTATTATTATCATCTGTTTCAGAACTTTCGCAAAACTTTAGCATCAACTTGTTGAAACATATTTTGCATATAACAGCATATTTTGGCACATATTACCTTTAAAAGCATATTTTTTTGCATATATATATGTAATTTAAAAACACTTTGGTGTGTTCATTGTCGCCTTTTGTAATCTTTTGTTATTTTATTTAAATATTTATTTTAAAGCAAAACCCAGTCTGCCCCTCTGTTACTTAACTTGTGAGAAGTCTTTGTAGCGAAAAAAAATTTAAATATAATGTTTTAGGTTTAAACAGTGTGATTTAGATAAAACAAAAACTTTTAACTTACAGCTTTTAAAAACAAATAAATTTTATCGTAATCACTCTGCCTTTGACAATGTGACGATTAAAGAAGTTCTTACTAAAATTAGAGGGCACAGTTACTGGTTTGTTTTGATTTAACAAATACCCGACTAGATTTATGACCGGCTAATTAAAATTTTTTTATATAAATCATTTTAGTTTACTTTTGCAAAAAACAAGGGCGAAAAGTATGTGCAGCTAATATTAAACCATGGACTGACAGCCAGGAAGTTTTCTGCGAGTTTTCCTTTTATATAAATTTTTTCAAAATAATTTGTTAAAACTAAATATTTATAAGGGCTTACCTTTATTTCGAGTAAAGGCCTTCTTGACAATACAGATCTTCAAAAGGTAAAAGGTTTTGTCCAAATTAAAAACCGAAAGTCAAAGTGATACCCTAATCACTATGTGAGGGGTATTAAAACAATACTTGTAGTTTGCCTGGTTAAAACTCAAAACTGTCATATTAAAAAGCCAAAATTTTTAGGTTCAATGAGGGTTTTCACACAAGACTAATTGTGATGGCATAAAATCGCAGTTTGTAGGCTTTTTCGGTGAAGAGAGTTGTCTTGGTTGGCACAATTTTTTGAACCAGCTTCAACCCCGCACAAGCAGAACAAAACTTACACATGCCCACGTGGCAAACGTGAAATAAACAAAGAAAATACTAACACACATAAAGCTGTGTATATGTGCACAATTTTATGCCAGCATAATTAGTCTTGTGTGAAAACGAAAAAACAAAAGTTGTGCGGATTAAAAATTAGTCTTGTGTGAAAACCCCAAATCACGCACTGCTACAAAAAATACTTCTTGTCAGAAATTGAAAAGCGACATTGTAGGTGTTATAGGTATAGGCGAGGGCATTATCAAACTGTTTTCAAAGAGTTTGAAACTCTCCCAGAATTTCGCGTTATTTTGAAAAAGCTTCTTGAGGGTAGGTCTTTCACTCATATATTCTAAGATTGATTTGAAAATTCAAAAGTTTCAAAAAGATGAATTTGCAAGCTCTAATAAAATGCATAAATTATATGCATATTTTATGAAAAAAACTAATGTTTTTATAAGAAGTTGGGATTTTGTTTCGTAATAAGAAAAATTTTTGCTTTATAAGTTCATATGTTACATTTCTTGTTACTTAGAAGAAATTACTATTAATTTATTAATGCTAAAAGAAACCTTTTTTTTTTCATATATTTATTATTGAATCTTCGCCTATGGCGAACTAACAATAAGTGTTCAAATCTTAAAACTAGGTAGTTTATATAAGTCCAGCCAGTGCCAGACAAAAATTTAAGTTCTCATATTAATTATCAAGCTTCATATAAGCGCAATAGTATCCCTCCTTTTCAGGCGGGTGTGCCCACTATGTTGCAGGATGTTTCGGGCGAGCGGATTTGGGTGAGCTTCCAGCTTATTTAAATACTTGTCCACATAGTTCAGGATTTCGCATTTAACTAGTGGAACTTGTAGATCCTTGTGGATGTTGCTGTTTTTAACATACCAAGGAGCACCAGTTATCATTCTTAGGATTTTGTTTTGCCTGCGTTGAATTTTTTCTATGTTGGATGCGGAAGCAGTGCCCCATAATTGTATACCGTAGCACCAAATTGGTTTCAAAATCGATTTGTAGAGTAGAAGTTTACAATCAAGACGAAGCACAGAGTTTCTGCCGATTAGCCAATGAATTTGTGTAGCTTTAAGTTTCATTTGCGTCAACTTCGCATCTATATGAGGCTTCCATGTGAGGCGGCGGTCTAGGTGAATACCAAGATATTTTGTCTCGGTTCGTTGAGGCACCATTTGGTTGTTAATAAGAATTGGAGAGCATGTTTCTTTGCGTAAAGTAAAAGTTACGTGGGTACATTTTTGTTCATTTATTTTTATTCCCCATAGCTTTGCCCATTTTTCAACTTGGGTTACGTGTTGCTGCAATTGGTTTGAAGCCTCTTTAGGGTCTTTATGAATACTAAGAAAAGCAGTATCATCAGCAAATGTCGACGTGTGGGTAAAACTATTGGTTGGCATATCTGCTGTGTAAAGCAAGTACAGAACTGGACCTAGTATACTCCCTTGAGGTACACCAGCCCCTATTGTTTGAGAAGAACTTATTTGGTTTCCCTCTTTGATTTTAAACTGTCGACCGGTTATGTACTTTTCTAGTAGGTTGAAAATATTAGCTGGAAGGTTTAGCTTTAGTTTGTTTAACAGGCCTTCGTGCCATACTTTATCGAAAGCTTGAGAGACATCTATAAAAAGCGCGGAGCAGTACTTTTTTTCCTCGAAAGTTTTTCTTATAACCTGCACCAGTCTGTGAGTTTGTTCTATTGTGCTATGTTGACTTCTAAAGCCAAATTGGTGATCTGGAATGCAGTTGTTTTCATTCAGGATCGGAGTAAGCTTGTTTTTAAGCAGCTTTTCAAACAGTTTTGACAAAGTTGGTAACAAACTTATAGGCCTATAAGACTCCACCTTAGAAGGATCTTTACCAGGCTTAGGAATCATCTTAACTAAGGCAACTTTCCATATTGGTGGAAAATGTTCAAGCCGAATTATGGCATTAAAAATAAAAAGAATTATTCTTTTTGCTGTAAAAGGTAGCTCAATGAGCATTTTGTTGCTTATTTTATCAACGCCAGGAGCTTTTTTATCATTAAGGTTAGAAATAGCTTCTACCACATCTGAATATCGGAAACGTATTTCTATAGGACGTCTAGAAACAACAGGCGGTAATTCCCTCACGTCAGTGCATGTATTAGGAGTGAACACGTTTCTTAAATGGCTTGCGAGCAGATCGCATTTTTCTTCATCATTTCTAGCCCAGGATCCTCTTAGATTGCGCAGTGGTGGTTTTGCGATTACGGGTCTTTTGAGACGACTGGCTGATCGCCATAGAGAATAATTTGTTTGAGGGGTTGCGTCTAGACCTTCCAAATACTTCTTAATTGATGCAACTCTGTGTACCTCCAGCAAGTTTTTTAAGCGATTTGTACACTCTTTAAGCTTCGTTTTAAGTTGGGGCGATCTATGCTGTTGCCACTCCCTTCGCGCTCGCCTGATTTGAAAAAGTTATTTTTTTTTCCGATATTAGCAGGTGTATAAAGCGTTTTCGAGACCAGCTACGGATTTCTACCACTCCTTGAATGGTAGTCATAGTGTGTTTGGCATTTTTTTGGGAACAGGAACCAAATCTATTATTTGTGGTGATGATCGGCCCTTTTTATTTAATAGCCCTAAACAAATTTCCTTTTGGAATATCACTCTATCTTCACGAGATTTTGCTCATGTGTTTTATCATGTGCCCGCTTACTATTGTAAATATGATTCGTCCATTTTTTGACTTAAGCACTAAATGTTCTCTCAAATTTAACATTTTAAGCTATAACTGCATCGAGTGCTCAATACCCACACATCATCCATTTACTTCAAAACCGGGAAACTACATATAGATCGGTCACCATTAAATTGTGGCGTCGGGTAAAACATGGGCGGTCTTGGCTAAAAACTCTCTGACGGGTTTTTTTTAAAAAATTTCTCTAAGTTTTAAAATTATATGTTGCCGAAACTAATTTTTTTGATTAAAAACACTTTTAAGGTAGATGGGCGATTTAAATTTTCATTTAAAAATCAACAATGTTTTTCTTTGTTTTTAAACAACCACAATCTAAGGCAAACTACAAAAACAAATTTTGATTGTTTTGTTTATACAACATTTTGATTTGGAAATAAAAAAAAAACTTAATCCACCTCAAATTGTTTTTAATGTATGAATTTTAATGATTTATTAACTAAAAGTTTGCACTCAAGTTATGCTCTACATCTAAAAAAAATATTTTTAAAATAAGAAAAAAACGCACATTTTGTTATAGTAACAGTGTTTATTTTGTTCGAGGTAAAACTAAAAGTTTATTAAAATAATTTACATTCATTAAACACATTTATGTACATCTTCCCCTAGTAAATATTTCTAGTAAATACTATTTATTTGTTCTCGATGCAGCTAAGTCTTGCACTACTTTTTTTAAATTTTGAATAAAATAAATATATTTTGCTTGATTTTGCTTTAGTTTACGCACCACACCGTCCACAAATAAATATTTCCCTATTTAAATGTTTAATGTTGATTGTTGTCAGTGATTTACCCCTTTCTTATTAATTTTTAGGTTATGTTCAGTTGACTCGTCATTATATTGGTTTAAAAAAGTAAAAGCATGAATTAGAAATTGTGCGAGATATATGTACATATTAGTTGCCTAAATCTAGTAAGTTTTCTAGGGGAAAACTAAATATAATGAATTACCATACGACCTGGTTTAACAGCAAGATACTTTTATTTACATTTTGAACCTTGTACTGTTTGCAGTAATTGAATTATGTCAAAAACTTTTGTTTAATTTCTCTTTTTTCCTTCACACATTACCGTATTCAGCGGTATAAAAATAAATATTTTTCAATATAAAAAAATTGTTCTATATTATAAAGGACCCTTTTACTTAGAAGGATAAAAATATTGTATTTCTCAAATATAAAAGAGTGACCGACAGTTGGGGATTTTAAAACCAAATCCGTTTACGGCAAAAAAAGTCCTAATAAAAGTCGATTTTTAATAAATTGCACTAATTTTTACATCTTTTGTTTTTTATGTTTTTATACCCTTGATATAAGGAGTAAGGGTATATATAAGTTTGTCATTCTCTTTGCTTATTTAATATTCATTTGCGACCCCAAAAAGTATATATTTTTTTGATCCTTATAGATAGGAAAGTTAATTTAGCGATGTCTGTCTGTCCTTTAATCTGCTGAAATCAAGTTTCTGAAGCCCTTGATATTTTTCGGACCCGTTTGTGGAATCCCTAACAGGGTTACCATAGAAAGTTTAATTTAAATTTTTTAAATCGCTTTCTGAGCTTCCAGGGTGATCCTACAAAACTATGGCAGCAAAAGTATGTTCTGAGAATAAGTTTTGGAGGTTAAACTTATGGAGGTCTGCGATACACGTTATTCCTCTAAGGGCGACTCCGGGGAAGTCTTAGGGATGTTTACCCTAATTTTTTGAAATTTTGTATGGCATCCCTGTTATTGGCTGGAGATAGGGGGTAGGTATATTCTACCAAAATGATTGGGAGGAAAAATTAATTGGGGTCGGTCTCACTTTTTTATTTCGTAGCATCACCCTGGAAGCTGTGCGAGCGATGTAAACAAAATTAAAAAAAAATTAAACTTTGTGTAGCAACCCTGTAAGGATCGAAGATAAGGTGTAAGGATGTTTCACAAAAATGTTTGCGAGGAGAAATCAATGGGACTCGGCCTTACACTGCACCAGTGTAGAAGCAACTGCAGGGCAGTTTAAGAGGTTTTTATGTACAAATTTTAGAGATTAAAACAGATGTAGTCGTGGCTGCTAGTTAATATATCTGTTAGTTATTGGGGAATTTTACTGGGTTCCAACAACGATTTACCACTTATGTCAAGGGTATAAAAACATAAAATAAAGCGTGTAAAAATAAGTGCGACTAAATTTCTTAAAAATCTACTTTTAATACAAACGTAATGACAAACTTATATGTACCCTTATCAGTCATTTAAAAGGTATAATAAGAAAAGTACATTCTTTGGCTCAAGAATAAAAGGTGAAAGATGACGAAATGCACACGATGTCTTCTTAAATACGGTAACGCTCCACTTAAAAGGTTTTTAAATCTGTTTTATATGAGAAAACTACAACTTCTAGCAAAAAAATTTTGTTTTCGTGAAAGAAAGCAACCCTACATGCTTTGGCAAAAAACATCAGTGAGATCACAAAAAAAGCACAAGAATAAAAAACAGAACAGCGTTGCCGTTTGGTTACATTTGGTACATTAAATGTAACTTTTTGACCCTCTACGTAACATGTATTGCTTTAACGGTTTTGGTCTAATTTTCGTAACTTTTCGTATTAGTCGTACAATACAGTATACATTTTGATGTAGAAGATATTTTTAAGATATTTCAATGTACATTATTGATAATAAGGGCATTACTTAAAGTACTTTTAGACGATATGTATTTTACACATGACTTGTCAAATTTTGCAGTGCGAAATTGATATCTGCCGTCTGAACGAGTTTAAACATTGCATGTGTAAAATACATATGTTAAAGTCATATGACAAATTTGTAATTAGAGCGTGCTCTATTTTCATCTGACAAAGCATGTGTCATCAGCTGTTTTTAATATAACAACAAGGAAAAGTAAGTTGTTTATTTTGGTTTGGAGGTTATGTCAGATGTAATTACATTCGTACGTTTGAAATCAAAAATTATAAACCGTCTCTAAATTGAAAATTTTGACAGACATACATGTGAATTGCAAAAGTTACAAGTCATGTGTAAAATACATATCGTGCGAAAGCACCTTTAATCATTTAAAGTTAGTTTTCCACATAGAGCAACCTGAAATGGCGGGCTTCGTTGTAACGAGTGTGACCATTTAATTAACTTTTTGCTTAAAATCAAAAATTTTAGATTCTGTATTATAAAAAAAGGAAATGATTCCTTATGATGGTAGAAAAACGATAGTTATTCAAACAATTTTTTGTTTCAGTGGTTTTGATTCAGCCGCCTTATGTTTAGGTGCACTTTTGACTTATCTACAAAAAGTTGTTTATTTCTATCACTTTTTTTCAAAAGCCCATACGAATTCCATTTTTAAGTGCAATTTCTTCACCTGTATTTTAAAGATAATTGCCCTCAATATCTGGCATTCTAAAACAATTAGCATAGAAACATCAACATTATTTGCACAACTTCGCAAAATTGTTTTCGGTAAATGCTCGTCAAAATTAGTTTTTCAAGTGTACTTAGTATGCAGGCGTATTTATTATATTTTTAGGCAATTATAATATATACCTATATAAAAGATAAATTATAACTGTAGAGGTTAGAAACTATTGTAGCTCTTTTTCGACATATCGCAGAACGTTTGCCAGCACCACATAAGAATCAAAAGCGTCTTATACATCTCGAACAAGTGATGAGCACCGCCGCTGCGAATACTTGCACAAACTTTTAATATAAAAATTAATTAATAAATTACAAAAAAAATCTGTATTTGAATCTTATTTAAATTCCAATGAGCAATAAGTTCGTGTTCAAACATAAAGTCAAGAAGTGGCTATTAGGAGCACAAAAAATTTTTGCTGATTTTTGCTTTCTCCTTAGCAAATTACTTTAATATTTAAAATTGTAAAATGAAAATTGAATTCTCATAAGTACAATAACTAAAAATTTTTTTATTGTTGTTGGTTGTTTTTTTTTAAGATCACGAGCAAAGTGCAAAAAGTTCAATTAATAATAAATGATGATAACGACACATTCATACATTTAAATATTATTATTTACAAACTCCCTTCTTGAATGAAAGTTAAAGAATAGAAATTAAAAAACAATAATCTAATGAAAAAATATTAAACAATATAAAAAAATTGAAAATATTTTAAACATTTAAATATTTTTTTTGATTAAGAAATACTAAAAGTTTATTTTAAACCAAAATTTAATGCAAACTTATCGGAGTGAATCATTCATTATGAAACATTTTAGGAGTATTTAGTTAAAAATACAGGCTGTCCGTTGGCAAAGTTTACCTCTTTTGCTTGCTTATAATTTTTGATTGAATAAAAGAGAATGTATCTTATATTGATAAATGTTTTATTTAATGTCGGCAATTATGTATGAAATACAATATCAGATAAATGTGCGCCTCTGTTAGCCTTACAAATCTGACCCCCTTTGAGCACATTTTTCATTACATTCTCACACATTTCACGAGGTATTTCATTAATTTAATCTAGAATATTTTGTTTAAGTTGCTCCAGCGTTTCTGGTTTGTTTGCATAAATCTTGATTTTCAGATATTCCCACAAAAAGAAGTCCTTGTAGTCAAATCAGGCGACCGTGTAGGCCAATCAACATCACCATTTCTTGAAATAACTTGTTGTGGAAAGAGGTCTCGCAGTAATTCCATTATACTTGATGCGTCACCGTCTTGTTGATACTACATGTTAACCAAGCCCAAAGCATGCAGTGGTGACATTAAAAAATGTTCAATCATATCACGATATCGCTCCCCATTGACAGTTACCGTTACGCCGTTTTCAATTTCAAAAAAGCTAGGTCCAGTGATTCCTCCTGACCAAATGGCACACCAGACTGTCACTCCTAATGGATGCAAAGGTAAGTGATAAATAATTTGAGAGTTTTCCATTGCCCAGAACCGACCATTCTGTTTATTCACACATCCGTTCAAATAAAAATGTGCCTCGTCACTCATTATGCTTTTTTCATGAAAATCGGGGTTGTCATGGGCGAGCTGCAACATCCTACTGGCATACGTACGGTGGCGTAAATGGTCTTCTGGAAGAAGTTCTTGTGTCAACTGAATCTTAAATGGAAACAAATGTAAATGCTTGTGCAAAATTGTGGCCAAAGTTGTTCTTTGAAAACAACGCTCCTGATCAAGGCACCGAATTGAGGCTGATGAATTGTTTTGAACATTTTCTTGAGCAGCAGTAAGGTTTTCTGCCGATCTTTCAAAACGTTGGGGTCAATGCTTGGGCCTATCAGTCTCTCTTTTTTCGAAATCATTTACTACACGATAAAAAGTGCTTCTTGTTGGCACGTTGTTTCTCCCAAAAGTTTCACGCTACTTTCTCATCGTTAAAGTAATCGATGATTGATTTTGATAAACTTTTTTAAAGATTAAAGCACGTTGGTTTACCGAATATTTTTCCATAATAAATTTGCCACGTCTTTACTTCACGACTGTCAAATGTGAACTGTCAAGACTAATTTTTACGAAAATGGCGGCAAAACAAAGTAATATATCTTGCTGCAGACACCCTGTAGTATCAGACACTTCAAAAATTGTTTTGTGCAGATAAATTTGCCTTACAAATTTTTTGAGTTAAAATCAATACTCAAGGCCAATAATAGACCAAACTTCACAAAATTTAAGTATCGCCATTCTATTCAAAATATGAATTTGGATTTTACTTTTTGGCATTTCAAAAAACATATTTACAAACACATGATACCACAATTACATGTGTGTTGTGTGTAAAAATATTATCGCAAAAAGTTAAGACTAATTAACATTTGGCCCAACAAACTTTTTTACTTAATAATATTTTTGTTTAAATAAAAAAAAAAGTTATAGATAATTCACTTACCACATGCCAATATCATTAAGTCTATTAGAAGACGGCAGCAAATTTTCCGGGTGCCAAACAACTCCATTTTATGCTTACTAAGGCCACCTGTTCCAATACCGATCACACGGCCACTAACACAACCGCCTCCAACTCCGCCACCATTAGCAGTATCAGAACGTTCAAAAAAATTTAAAGTTTTTTCGTTTTTATTATTGTTGTTGCTGAAATTGTTTATATGATGACTGTTCAATGACAACGTTGTACTTGTTGTTGTGGTTGCTGACGAAGTTGTCGTATCACTATAATGACCAGTAGCATCCCGACCATTTACACCCATAAAACAGCCACTATCATTTGTAATTGAATCAGCAGCAGCTGCTGCTGCAACCGTTTTTGCTGTTGTAGTTACACCCACACACAAAGTGCCGTTGATTACTGGTGAAGATGGTTCACTACAACTACTTGGACTCTTCAGGGGTGTTGTATCGGAAACACTGTTCGGCCTTAAGCTATTCATCTTGTTATTTATTATTGTTGAGCTTTCTCGTTATTGTACCTAAAAGATACTCTTGTAGAGTTGATGCCACGAATCGTGATAAATGTATTTCAATCTTAAAGGTTTATTTAGTGCAAAATTGTTTTGCTCTCGTTTCTTTAAGTTTGACTTAATATTATTTATTTATTTATTAAAGTGACGTCATAAATTTCTTTTCTTAGTGTAATTGTTCTTAAAGTTATTGTTATTATTTTTGCTGCTTCTTTTTTAAATAAATTTACTAGAAACTTATTGTATGATATGTTGCTGCTGCTTATTTCGCTGCCATTGTCTGCCTCTATGTCGCCTGTTGCTGCTTGTTTTTCATTGACAATTAAGAGAGGCGTTGTTGCTTCTGTGTAAAATGCTTATGATTTCAAAAAAAAAAAATTTAAAGTACATCAACTTGGTTAGCGGCGCTTAGTTGTTGATTTTCTTATTTTAAAAGTTTTCTTATGTTTTGGTTTTTTTTTACTGTCATTCGTATCTCTTAATCCAAATTAATGCATTAGTAAATTGTGCACTTTTGCTTTGATGGCATTTTTTAGGACAACGTTGTGTACCTGAAAAAATTGATTTACAATTGAAAATTTAAGTTAAAAAACTAGACTACCAGTATTCATAAATCTTAAAGTAACTTTATCAAAGGCCTATTTTCTCAGATGTCTTTGGCATAATTGTCAAATAAGCCCTTCATAAACCTATTAAAAGTAATATGAATATCGGATTGGGCATTTAAGGAAATATTTAAATAATAAAGAGTGGATAAGCTTGCAAGTTTTACATATTATTACTAACATTTATCAAACGTTTTTGATTGTACGAAAATTACGTTTATAATACCCTTTTATACCCTTCACATTGTGATAAGGGTATACATATATCAGTTTGTCATTCCGCTTATACTTTTTTATTATTCATTTGCGACCCCATAAGGTATATATATATGTTCTGTCCGTCTGTCCGTCCGTACTCTGTACGTCTGTTAAAATCAAGTTTACGGACCAGGTATTGGGGTATGTACATATGTATGTATGTATGTATGTATGTATGTATGTATGTATGTATGTATGTATGTATGTATGTATGTATGTATGTATGTATGTATGTATGTATGTATGTATGGATGTATGGATGTATGGATGTATGTATGTATGTATGTATGTATGTATGTATGTATTTACTGTTTGTGGCTTTTTGGGTAAAAAATCTTAATGTTAACTTTTTTAAAAACTCAATATTTTTTTTTTTGTATTTTTTCTTATAAAGGACAATAAGACCTACCATTCGAAAAACAATTTTTTGGGTAGAAGTAGGGGAAAGCCCCATACAAGTAAACAATTTTTATGAAATTTTTGATACGCTATATCTCAAAAACTATATAGCAATTGGACAGTAGGGAAATATAACAGCTCTCGACTTCAAATGTTCTACAAAAAGTAATGATAAAATAATTCTTATATTTTGGGAAAAAAATACTTGGATAGAAGCAGGGGGAGTGAAACTTCCCATACAAATAAACATCTTTTATTAAACTTTTAATACTAAAAATGTCGAAAACTCTCGACCTGAAACCTTCTTCAATGTAGAATCTATATGGCATTTCTATTATACATACAAACGTTTAAAGTTTTTAGAGTTCTCTATTTCAAAAAACTAGGATTTCTATCAACTTCAAACCCGGCGCAAGGCACTTTTAATCTAGCATTTGCAGCACGAAATAACTCGGCTAGTAAAGATGGCTGGGTTTTTAAAAAAGATCAATGTGAAGGACATATATGATTCGGCAAGGCCGAAAATAGCGCTCTTACTTATTTTAATTAAAACAATTTATTGTGAATATTAGGTTATGTCAGGATGCTTTATGACTTCAGATATACAATTATGGTATATGCTTAACTATTTGAGTTCATATAAATAAAGAGTTATGCGGAGTTTTATTTTTCGCCCTGTCCTAAAATTTTCTCCTTGTTCCTAATCTACAAAATTTCTTCAAAATGTTAAAATTATTTAAATTCTACCTCGTAGAAGGTTTCCATATAAGGCGCAAGAAAAATTTGTATTAAATTGCCCCTTCATTCCCTCCATTTACTCTTGCTCTTACCCAATTAATTGCTTTGCAAAAATGTACAAATTATACCTGGATTACTTTGTTTAAGTCAATAACTGTAATAGTTTTTAAGATATAGCATAATTAGTATTTCATAAAATTGTCTATTTTTATTGGGGCTACCATTCCCCCTGCTTCCACTCAAGAAGTTTTTTTTCAAACGTAAAAATCCCATTAAAATTACTTCACAGCAGGCCTAAAGTCGATAACTGGAATAGTTTTCGCGATATAGCGCACAGAAGTTTTTATAAATTTTATGCAATTGTAGCGGGGCTATCATTTTCCATGCTCCTATCAAAACTAATTTCTTTCGCCAACTTAGCTCGCCATTTTCAAAGTATCTGTACCCAGTTTTGATGCAACGGTGATTTTTCCCTAAGTAATGGGTTATCTTAGGGTTTTACTATTTTCTCGGTCCATTTTAAACCAATCTTACTGATTTTACCTAGAAATTTGATAAAAAATAATTCTGACGGTTTGACACTAAAGCGTGTTCTGTCGAATTTTGTAGACTCCGGAAACCTGATTTTAACAGACGCACAGACGGACATTACTATAAAAGCTTCCCTATCTATAAGAATCCTGGATATGCTTAATTGGGTCGCAAGTTAATATTGAAGAAATAACAAACGAAATAGCAACCTAATATTACTCCTATTAACAAAGACAGAAGAAAGCAACCATTTTTGCTTATAGCAAAAAAACTCAAAAAATAGCAATAAAAATAAAGTAAAAAGAGGTTCCTTAATACCTTAGAAGTATTAAGAAATTGCAATCAATAAAAAAAGCGACAAAATAACAAAAAAGCAAAAATACCATTTTTATATTCTCTGCTCTAATCATCTGGTAACCACTAGAATGAGCTTGATGATACTTTTTAAACTCACACTTTGATTATTAACAAACAATACTATTTATTTAATTTTTTTAAAACAATTTGACTGCTTGTTGCTATTAAAACCGCTTAACCTACAAATATTAGATACAACAATAAATTTATTTGATCTTTAAACATTTTTGTTGAGGATTTATAAAAAACCGATTTTTTTAACTAATCAACACCAGTAACATAAACAGAAAATTATCTACGATTTGATGTTTGTTTATTTAATTTTCTTTTTTTATTAATAAAATTTATGGGCACTTATTGATTAATATATGTATATATAAAGGAACAGCGTTAATGGCTGACTTACTGACTGGTTAATCATGGAACAGACCATAAGCGTAAGTCTTAAGACTAAACATTTGAACAGGGAACGTCTCCCATGGTAAAGATGTGTCGGCAAAAGTTGGTCTCTAACAGACCAAGTAGAAAGAAATCGATAAGTTGCAATCTTCTAAGCTATACACGATGGGAACAACATTTAAAAAGTTTAATTTTTTATATAAAAAAAATAAATGGACTGATGTCTGGTACTTTTTTCAAATTTTGACCTAAAGGATGAAAAAGAGATAAAGAAAGCGCTGAAACCTATATTTTAGGAGTTTTCTATGCTTAAGTAACTTCTAAAACAATAGAAACACATAAATACATAGATTCTTCAAATCGCGTTCTTGGCACTTTTTTTAAATTTTGGCCCCAACGGTCCTTTTTAGGTCCATATAGAAAATAGAAAATATAGAAATAGTAAAGATACCTATGGATTGAGGGGAAAGTCAACCATGTACTTTTTCTATATTTTGGGCTTATAAGTCTAGAATTACAAAATTTAGAAACATTGACCCACGTTGAGGTTAACTAAGTGGGCAAAAAGTTCTCATATCACATTTTTTGAAATTACGAGTCTGGAAGTATGAAATTTATAACTAATTAGCCAGGATGGAGTAAAAAGTCAACTCGGCGGTCAAAGACTACTTTTCTTAAAAAAGTTGGTTCTTTTTTTCATTTTTCAGACTGAAAATTAATAACTAATAGCCCAGATTAAAGTCGAAAGTCAAATAAGACTATTAGGAAAATATATTTTGAGATTATGAGCCTGGAAATGTGAACTTAAAATTAACTTAGTAGACACAGTACCTTTCCTCATTTCTGGTGGGTTTTTGCATTTTTTGTTTGTCGAGTTTTTGATTTATCATAAAAATTCTACTTTTTTACTTTTTTATATCATTTTTTAATAGTGATTTTTCGCATTTAGCACATTGGGTAAATAGTTGCAACTTGCGAGTTTTAAATAAAGAAATAAATGAACCTCAATAAACTGGTTGTTGCGAGCATGGGCTCGCAGGTTCGATTCCCACCAGAGGCGCTGGTTAGTAAGTTTTATTTTATCATTATTTTTCAAAACGTTTCTCTGCATATCAGCTTTACTTCTATTTTTCCCTCTTTATTATACCCTTCACACAGTGATAAGGTTATATATAAGTTTATCATTCCGTTTGTAATTTCTACAATATTCACTTGCGATCTTATAAGGTATATAAATACTGGATCCCTGTTGATAGGAAAGTCGATATAGCCATGCTCGTCTGTCATTGGGCCGTCTGTATGTGCCCAAATAAAGTCGCACAGAAAGTTTTTTATATTAAACAATTAAAAATATCCCAGAAACAATCGCTATTTAAAATCAGAAAAATCGATTCACTGTGGATCGAGATATAAATTAAAACCCAAAATAACCCATTTATTTAGGACAAAATCCGTTCTATATCCCTTTATATCTCAGAAAACACAGTCACTCTTGCCACAAAACTTAGCACAGATACTTTGAATGTGGGGCCCTTAATTTAAATTTTTTTTTGGACAGGAGCAGAGGAAGTGGTATTACCTCCAAGGTGGTGCAAATTTTGTAAATTTTTATGCTCTACATTTGACAGTTAATACGTTTATAGAAAATTATGGAATAAAATTGGTTAAATAGGAGCAAGGGAAGTGGTAACCCCCATACAAATGAAAAATTTTTTAAACTTTTGACACGCCATATCTCGAAAACGATAACAGCTATCGACTTTAATTTTCCAATTAAAGGTAATTTTGCAGCAATGCTTATATGCCTGAAAAAATTGTTGGATTGTTGTTGTAGCCTTTATTAAAATAAACCGACTTTAAATTTTTTACAAAAAGTAATTATGCCGCAATAAATACATGTTGGAAAAAAGAGTTGAACAAGAACAGGGGGATAGGATCTCCCCATACAAATGAAAAATTTTAATTAAACTTTAAATATTAAATATTAAATATGTCGAAAACTGTTAAAGCTCTGGACCTTTATCCTTCTATATGGTATTTCCATTAAACATACAAACAATGAAATTGTGTGATTTTAAAAGATCAATATGAAGCAGCGTTGCCAGAAGGTTTGAGAAGAAAATCATCATTTGGTAAAAATAAAATCATTTTTTAGGGAAAAAAATCATCACATATTTTTTATTCCAAAATTTTATTTTATAGACAAAAAATGTAATGACAATTAAGTTTATATGCATAAGCACAAATTTCTCTTTGATGCACAGAGCAAATAAGCTCTGAAATCTTTACCAAAATTCTTTGTAACTAAGATTGTCTAGAGCTGCCAGATGTTCCTTAAAGTTGACATCTAAATTTTCTTTTTAATGAACCCAGCAAATAAGGAACTTTACTATCTATTAATTTAAAAGTGCAAAGGCATGACAGTTCTTTTACAGAATAGTTTTTTAAACAAAATCGTTTTAATATTTGCGTACATTACTCGATATAAAACGAAATAAATTTTCTTTAACAGTTAGTTTTAAGCTGGATTTTTTTTAGCAAACATTAACATATAGACTTCTTCCTTTTTTGAAAAAATCTTAATTTTTCAAATCAAGGTTATTATTAAAATTCATAATACGAGTACCATATGCTGGTTTTATAAGATTTTCTAAAACGTAAGGATTTAAGTTCTTAAATTTTCTACATATGTACATATTTTAATTGTTTTTATTAGTTGAATTAAAAATATTACATCGGCATCCAGAAAGCCGGAGGGCTGGACAAACATCGTTATGTCGACTTTTCATGTGACTTTCGTTTGATTGGTGTTAGCAAAGGTGGGTTTTTTACTTTTGTTTCAAATTTTGGAACAAGCAAACTATATCCCCACCACCAAGGTCACGTAAATATATAATGCTAAAACGTTTTGATGTAAAAACAACTTTGATGCTGAACTCTTGTACACTTTCTGACATACAACGATGAAACCCTGTTGCTTGCAAGGGCCACAGGTACCCTACAACCTCTCGATCAACACTAAAAGTCGAGAATTTTCATGCACAATCCTGACATTTTATTAACACAAAGCTTCAAAAAAAATATTACGCACAGCCTTTTAATATTGGCCAAACAATATGTAAAATGTATAAAAGGAATAAATGACAAGCTAGAACAAACCTTTATTGTTTTGTTTACTGTTGATAAAATTTGTGAACAAACTATGTACATATTTCCACGTACTTTTAAATAGCTTAATAAAAACTCATAATTTCTAAACATAAAAAATCATTATTTGTGAAAAAAAAAATTATCAAATCATATTTTTGAGAAAAAACCATCAAAAATATGATCAAATCATAATTCTGGCAGCGCTTATGTGAGGGTTATATAAGATTCAACGTAGCCGAACATAGAGTTTTTACTTGTTATTTTTTTCTAAAGCTAACAAAAAGAGACCGAATAAGCAGACTATATTCTATTTAACTTTAAGTACAAAATGTTTTTATATTTAAAAAAGTTTTAAGGATAAAGAACTGATTCATTTTATAAACTTATCTTTTAAGCCAGGGGCCAAATCGTCACATTCCATTCGAATCGAAAATTCACTCGATTGATTGAGTTGTCAATGCTTTTAGTATAGGAATTCTTATAAGAATTTTTCAATTTCGATTCGACGATTTTGCCCCAGATTTTTTAATAGTTTTATTAAATGTACACAAAGTTATTTTGGTATTAATGATAATGTTTTTCCCCCAAAAAGTCTCTTTGATTTTTGAAAAAAAAATGTCTGCTATTAAATTTCATGGTACTGTATTAGAAATAAAGTTATTCGTTAATTAACAAACAAAAAGATGTTCAAAAATTACAATTCTCTACTTAAATAGGCATTAAATGCAAAGAACTTTCCTAAGGTTTAAGATAAACAAACTTTAAAATGTGAGCAGCTGTTAAACAGCGTCCAAAAATGTTCTTTATTTTTTTTTCAAAAGGTAAGTGCTAATAGATGTTTTGTTTATCTAATGAATAATAAACAATTTCTCTGTTAAGTATCTTAGGCAAATAAATGTAAAAATTAAAAAAATGGAGCAAAAAATTCTTAAAATGCGATTAAAAACACACACACAAAACATTGGACATTATTCCAAAAGTAAATTAAAGAAGACTGAACACAAACCAAACGTTTGTAATAGAGGTAAGTGGTAAAAGAACGAAAATACCATTCTGAAATGCGATAAGTTTGATTTATTGAATTAAAAAAGGTAAAGAGTGACAATTGATTTTGTAACAAATATGACATTAAATTTGTGATAAGAATAAATAATTAATACTTTAATGTAAAAAAAAACTCAAAGTAATACCATTTAAAACAATTTGTTATCCATTAATTATATTCAACGGTTTATTATTTTTTTTATTTTGAAAATCAATTAAATAAATATTTTTTCAATTGCAAGTATTTTTTCTGTTATTATTTTAAATTAATACACTTTTTTATTTCTTGTTTGAAATAGATTTTTTTTTCAAAGTCCACCATCACTTTTTAGCACATAAATTTAAAACTAATGTCCGTAAATATTTCCCGATGCTCGTTTGTATAGACAAGACATATTTTCCAAATATTTTTCAATCGCGTTCCTCGTTTTATTTAGGCGCTCAAAGTTGATCCGCAAGCAAACGTTTTCAAACAACTATTGTGTACTGATCGTGCTGCAAGTTTTACAACTTGAATTTTAAGTGAATGCAACATTTACTCACACCAGCAATTTTCACCAATGAAGCAACATTTGTTTTTGTTTGATCATTTAGGCATTTTAAATTTTAGGGGATGGATTCCTTTACTATAAACATGTTGTATTTAAAATCAAAATGATATGTTTATAAACAAACATGTTTAGATGGAAAAGCATTTTTAATACTTAAAAAAATATTTCTTTTTAAGTTTTTACGCTAATTGGTTCAATTTTATTGTGATAAGATTTTTATTGAAGAATTATTATTTTTTTATTTAATTAATTATTGAATTTATATTTATATGAACTAACAAAAAGTATTTCAATATAACTTATAAACTATAAAAGTTTTGCCGGTGGTTTCATCCGAGAGCAACAGTATCCATCTTCTTCAAATGATTACGTCTATCATATTGAAAGAAGTTCTGAGCAAGCAGATTTGAATGTGTTTCCTGCCAATTTTTGTTAACTTCAAATATATATATAAATGTGATTTTGGAGACGACGACGATATAGGTATTTCGCATCAAAGTGATAAGGCACCATCTGGTTATTATGTAATAAGGATTGGAGACGACGATCATCTGCTTAAATTATAAATTACGTTAATGCATTTGAAATAATTTGTTTTGCCTATTAGAGGCATCTTTAATAGCATATTTATACTAGGACGAAAATACGAGATTCGCTTTCTCATTCACGGTTTGCACCCCAACCATGACTGAAACTACATGATTTATCATCCAAAATTTTAAGAGCGAACTCTCTAAGTTTATTTTGAATCTTTTGTGAACCATAAAGAGTTATTTGTCATCTCAAATTTTGATAGCAAACTATCACAAGTTTATCAGAACTAGCGTAAAAAAAGTATAATACAGAAAACACAAAAAATTTCTGTGTAAAAAACTTAAAAAAATAAAAATTTATATAAAAATGGAAAAAAATATAGTAAAAACAAATGATAAAAGTAAAACAAGAACAGTCGTGTGAACACCAAGGTTCGCAGTCTAGATTAAGAGAGCCAACCTAGTGGTTTATGTTACCGTGTAAACATGATATAGGATAATTATTAGTAATGAGATAAGCACTTTCATCAGGAAATATTGCTGCGCACTTTCAGTTGTCTATTGGCAGGTCAGCTTTGTATAGTAAATACAGAATTGGTCCTTAAATATTACCTTAAGGTACGCCAGCACGATTCATGGAAACTTACATAAATACTCCTTCTCTATAATCATAACATGTCAATCAGTTTTATACTTTTCTAAATGGTTATTTAGCTTAATTGGCATACCAATCTGTGGATTTGACGATACAGTTTTTTTCATTCATTACCTTAGGCTTAGGAGTTATCCTTACAAAGACAGGAAAGGCAATTTTGAAGCCGTAATATAAAAAATTTCAAATCATTTTGTTTCTGATTTTACAAAAACTTTAAACATTTAATTTAACCTGGTGACATCTATCAATTGGAATAACATTTACCTTAAGTTGTGCTCTTCTGTATGCCTCCATCAAATAAATATCTGAATGGTTTGTAAATTCATTAAACTTTTAGGCCAGATCGCCATTTACCATTCTTTTTAAACTCTTCTCTTCTAAGACAAAAGCTGTCACTCATCTGTAGAAAAAACTCTGTTGTACAAGGTGGGCCAAAAGAAGTCATCCGATGTTGTTTGGCTCTCCTATTTCTAAATGATAATTTTGATTATGTTTTTTTGAACCTTTAGAATTTTTTTGATCAAGTCAAAAAGATGATATCGGCCAAATGGGCGCCGTTACAGTTGATTGCTATATGGGCTCGTTTTATGGCATTTTTCATCACTTCGGCGAGAACTTCGGGCAACATATTCTCGCACTCGTGTCGAATGTTGTCCTTGAGGGCTTCCAGGGTCTCGGGCTTTTTAACGTAAGCAAGGGACTTCAAAAAACCCCACGAAAAGTATGGAACGGTTAAATCAGGTGATCTTGCAGGCCAATGTATATCGCCAAAACGAGATAGGAAGCGACTCGGTAACGCCGCCTTCAGAATATCGGTTATGGCTCGTGCAGTGCATGCGGCTGCTCCGTCGTGTTGGAGCCACATGTCCTCCAGTCCTAATTCGTTCAATTGCGGCAGAAAAAAACTCGGCTAAGATGGCCCTATAGCGCGCACTGTTATCGTTTGACCAGCGGCGTCCTCGAAAAAAATTGCCCGATGACTCCTCCAGCGGGACCAGTGCACCATGCAGTCACTTTTACCGGATGTAATAGCTCCTGGTGCATCATTTATTGATTTTCTGTGACCCAGAAGTGATAGCTTGCTTTTTCACGTACCCGCTTAGGTCGAAATGAGGCTTTTCGCTCATTATGATTTTGGTCGAAAAATCGTCCACTTCAGCCTCGAGATTGATGTTTCTGGCCCCATACTCTTTAAGGTTTGTAGCTAAATGACGCAGTGTTTGCGCCGTCAGTGCCGGACGACCGGGGAATCAGCGACGGAATGCGTGCTGCGCCAACACCACGGATGAATTGTTACGCAAAAAATTAGAACGATTATTCCGCATTCTTGGGGAGTGTTTCGCTCCATGGCTTGCTCACTAATATTCTACATCTGTCTAGTTTACAAATGTCAAAACAGATTTGGCATTGGCCGCCATTTGCAAAAATAAAAGCATCTTCCATTTCTTTTGGTACACCTGTTATTTATTCTGGCAGTATGCGAAATGCTTATATTCAGCGGCTCTTTTAGTATGTTCATTAAGGCTACTAAGAGAATCATTAACATCTTCGGGAGTTCTTAATGGTACGATTTGGTGACGACGATTTGGTAAGAACTACAAATGGTGATTATTGTGGGTGAGTGGGCTGCAGATAGATCCAACGAGACTTGAACCTGAAAATTTCAAGGGGATAAACCTTTTATTACGTGAAAAGTACTAATGTCTGGAATTTTGTTCTGGTCAGTTACCCTATAAGTTGGGTATCTAGTTCAAATAACATTTAGTCCCATTTCAGGCAAGGAATAGTACAAAACACGAACTCTGGGGCTAATGAGCCGAGAGCCGCAGTTTATAAAAATTGTGATACCTATCTTTTAATAATAAAAATCTTGACGGACAATAAACTGACGAAACCATGAGTACAATGAGGATACGTATAAGTTGTTTGAATACAACGCTTTGGGAGGCCACCCATTAAATGATGTTCAATTCTCATTTTGATTAATATAGCCGAGTCAGATCACAATCCATTTCTAGAATCTTTGATACCGTAAAATGTATTAACATTTACTTTGAAAGCCTTGAAACGACTTCTGTAGAAGCTGTCAGGATAAAGAGAGGAGACTGACAGCATACAGCATATCTTGTGCTCTTGTCCGGCACTAGAGGACATTCGAACCAGACACTTTGGTATCGGCAGACTGGATAGCCTGTCGGACGTGGCCAACGTTGTACTTACCAACCTTTCGTCCTTTATTAGGGATAGCGGTTGGTTCGGGGACAGTGAACAATATGGAGCGACCACCGCTGACCATACACAATAATTCTCTATTTCTATCCGATCCAATCGAGTCTAATGTCATTTTCTCTATCTATCTTTTTCTTCCCCACGTATCACAAAGGGATCGAGGAAATGGACTCAAGTGAGCTGCACTACTTTTGCTTCATCGCTTCCGCAGCCGCCTTTTCTACCTAACCTAACTTACTTCGAAGGCTCTTCTAGATCTCATACAGTCAGATTATCTTAAAACCAATTGGAGCTTAATTAAAACCAAGCAAATGGAATTACAAACTTGCTGTAACCTTCGCCATTTTATTGCGAAATTCTTAACAAAACAAAGCAAAAATTTTAAAAATTCAATTTATTAAAATTCTTTTTACTCGTTGCACTACATACAATGACAGCATCTTAAAAAATTTATGAAAAAATCTAACGCCACTCGACCTTTTCTTTTTTCTGATAGAAAACCGTATGTATATGGACAGAAAACGATGTCGCATGTTGCTTATAAAAGAAACAATAATGCAAAATGCAATCTATTCAATTCAACTGAAATGTAAAAATGTCAATTAAAGTATATCTACGCATGTGTGTGTTCAACCGTATGCGTAAAATAAAATAATTTTGATGATTTCACTTATTAAAAAATTATTTTATAAATACCCTACACAAGCAAAGGTGGTAAAGGTTAAAGGTTTAATTTCTACATATCTATGGCCTGATATAAAAAAAACGTAACTGAAACTTTTTGGTACTTAACAGAGGAATAGAAGAAATACTTTAAAATTTTTAAAATTTAGCATTAAAAAAGTTTAAATGCAATTTAAAATAAAATAATGCAGCAAATTTAATTTTTAACAACAAAAATATAATGAATTTGAAATTTGTTTGCCAAAACAATCAAAAAAACTATTATTAAAAATAACCAGTTACGCCTCTTTGATATAAGGCTAATGAACTATAAAGACACACATACATAAGAACAATAGCTATACATTTTTCCTCAAAGAGGACGCTTAATAATTTGTTAAGATCCTTAAACAACTATCCTTCTTAAAAGATTATTAAGCCGTTTTTAATAAACAAAAGAAAAGATGAACTCATGTATGCACTGAAGATTTCTCGAATATCCTTTGGTACCATAAAGCAATCTTTATAAAAAAAAACACACAAATAATAGTCCTTTAAAAATTTTTTTTAACGGAATACTCTATAATTAAACATTAACCCGACTCTATCGTAGTGTATAGAAATTAGGTAATATTCCTATTAGGAGCATAGAGCTTTTGGGCCCGTCCATTTTAATACGTACATATACACAATTTAAGGATTCTAACACAAGTTGGTTTATATTTAATATTTTTTAATGTATACCAAAGTCGACCTATACCGACTATTTCTTCCTTACTTGTTTATTGTAACTATGTGTTTGTTTGCTTGCAAAAAAAAAAACAAAAATTAATGACTATATAAGTTATTTTCCTTGTGAGAGGGATAAAAGTTGAAGGAAAATTGTTTTTTAGTGGTAATAAACTGAAACAATGTACATCGATAAAACATTTTAAATATGTTTTCAAATACACTGAAAAAACACAAAAAAAAACAATATATTTCAAATAAAAGTAATTTGCACTAGGACTTTATTTATTTTTTTTACACCAGTACACAATCTTGTAAATACGTTTAAAATTTTATTTAATTTTATTTGTTATTTAATAAGCATTTGTTTATTTTTAATATTTATTTAATTGTATTATTTGTTTTTGTTTAATATTTATTTCACTACATTAAAAATTTTAGAATACATAGCGACGGCACCACAAAACCAAAAAGACATATAGAGGATTCACAAGGTGTCCTATTATGTCCTATTGGCATATTGTTATAAAATTTCACAATGGTTTTGTTGTCTTTCATACAAAAATACGGCTGTATTCATAAAAATTTAAGCAGCATTTTAAACCTTTATTAAGCAAATTTCAATAAAGTTGTATTCATAAACGAATTTTAGCCTAAAAAACTTATTTTAAACCTTGTGTAAATACACAAATTTTAAAATTGGTTCGACCTTATTTTAAGCCCATTTTAAGCATATTTCCGAACCCTTTTTTGGTATTTTTATTGCGTTTTACCCAATTTCAAACCCATTTCAAGCAAATTTCCTAACCTTTTTTTTTGTTTTTTGTTATGTTTGAATTTCTATTTTGACAACTAGTACAAACTATTGGCCTTACGGCCCTTTGTTTGAACTTGCAACTGTAGAAAACAAAACATTTGCATTATATGGAGAGAACAATGGATGTTTTATAAATAAATATTAGGCCTTGTAGTTATTTTTCATTCATATTTACCATTTTTCAAAATTCAACTTAATTTTTTTCAGTAATGTTAATATTTTTATTTTTAGTGATGTATAAAAAATCAAAGCAAATAAAAAAAAACTCGTTATATATTCTATTTTTTCTAGTTTTTTGACCTTTTTAATGTTAATAAATAAGACTATTTTTTTAAGCTTTAGGTCTATTTTTTCGTTTATTTTTTTGCAAACTTTTTTCAATATTTCGCCACTCCGTTGTGTGGCATCATCAGGAGGTTATTTTAGTTAAATATTAAAGTTGTTATTTTGGTTTTAAAATTAGCTTTAGGCTTTTCAAATAACGATTATAATATTAACAAATTTTTAATATAAACTTCAAAATATTTTGTTAAAGAAAATTTAAAATATTTTGAAGTTTATATTAAAAATTTGTTAATATTATAATCGTTATTTGAAAAGCCAAAAGCTAATTTTAAAACCAAAATAACAACTTTAATATTTAACTAAAATAACCTCCTGATGATGCCACACAACGGAGTGGCGAAATATTGAAAAAAGTTTGCAAAAAAATAAACGAAAAAATAGACCTAAAGCTTAAAAAAATAGTCTTATTTTTTAAAAACTCGTTATTCAAATATTATTTTACCTTTAATAAAAAAAACTTTTAAATTTTACTCTTACCTAACATTTTGTTTTTACAGTTCTCTTTTTTATTAAATCTACATGTTGTCATACACTTTTTATTTTATAAAAACAATATTTTTCTCAAATTCGAAAAAAATAGTGTGCATGCATGCGATTAATGTATGAGCTTATAACCATTGTTTTACATCACCATTAATTAAGTGACAAATAAAGTTAATAGCGTTGCCAACATAAGCCTTAAAAAATCCTTAAAATTGCTTTAGTTAAAATACGGTTTATGAATACAAAATTAAAAAACAGCATTTTTAGGCTTAAAATGTTGTTTAGCTAAAATGTATTTAAAACTTAAATTTAGACTTTTTTATGAATACAGCCGATAGTTCTTTAAAAGTACCACGTCATTTAATATACTTATTAAATTATCACAACAACTCCACTTACACCTGCGCCGAGTGTCCAATAGTTGGTAAAAGTTGTTAAACCATTGTCAAAATTTTATGACAATAGGACAAATAGAACACCTTGTGAATCCCCTTATTATGTTTTTCTAAATTTCAAGTTTTGGTTTTTTAGTGTGACCAACTTAAAACGTTATGCACACTATTAAACGCAAGTGTATAAAAGCATTGAACGCCCAGCAAAAACTTATATTGCTTTGTAATGAATTAAAATCCATAAAACTCTTACACACTAGCATTTTGACCTATTATCTTAACATGGCGATGACATTGGAGGCATTCTCGCTTACAAAGAGGAACTTACATAAGCTATTACTTTACTGGCATTAAAGTTACCTTTTTTGGGGACCCCAGTTACTTATTGTTGTATTTAAAGCTTTATCCTTTGATTTTTTGATTCAAACTGGCTTAAAATATTAAGTTAGAATAAGTTAAGAAATTTTCAAACTGAAACTATCTGCCTAAAGTTTAGGTAAGAAGTTAGTCATTATCTAACAACTGCTAAGTAATACAGACGGTATGTAATAGTAGTTGAAAAGTAAGAAACTTGTAATGCCAAAGCACTTCTGAGTTGCTGCTGGACCGCAAAGATCATACACAAAATATATCCTTTTTAATAGAATTCGTAAAGTAGCATCATTTTTGGCAGCTACCCTCTATAAAAAATGAAATAGTTTATTAGAACAATCAATTTCTTAATTAAAGGCGTATTTTTTATTAATGCGTTATTTGAAAAAGAAAAGAAAAAGAATTTAAATATTTTTTCTGTTTGCTTTTATTACTTTAAAAGTTACTCACCCTTGGTACAAATTGTTTGCAAATATTATGGCCTTTTAAGAGTGGGGTTTATATGGAACTTACTTACTTACATGGCAAATAATACACCGAATGTCAAATTTTTTCTTTAATTTTATTTATATATATCTCTTAATCCAGGGCATATTCTCTGTCTTTGTTTTACCGCATACGGATAAACGAGAAGGCATTTGGAGTTCTTATACCCAAGCTATAGTTTTCTCGTGGAAATCTATAAAATTCTGGACATCTTCACCCAGAAACTTGTTACAGTAACTAACTGTAAGTTATTTAAGATGTGTTCCGTAAAGTTATTTTTAAATACAATAGAGATATGCCAATATTCATAGTAATTATAACACGTTTATTAAGGGCTTGCTTGAAAAATGTTTTTGGAATAAATATCAAATAAGTCCTTGGTATTAGCGGGAGTAATGCAATTTTTATTGCCAGCAATGCGGTTCTTCTGTAATTCTTTTCGCCCACTGTAATATTTTTGCTAGTCAGCCAATATAAAACAAGCACGAGCGCTTTAATTGGCTCTGCCTAATTTTTTCAAATCTTGTATGGAAACCCCTTTAGGGGCTGGAGATAGGGAGTAAGTATATTCTAGAAAAATATTTGTAAAGAAAAATTAGTTAGGGTCAGTCTGATATTTGTGCTATCTCCGGGCACCTTGGAAGCTGTAGGGAGGAATTATTTAAAATTTCACAAACTTTGTATGGGAGCCCTCTTAGGCGATGGAGATAGGAGGTAGATGTGTTATAGAAATATGCTTTGGAGGGGAAACTACTGAGGGTCGGTCTTACACCTTATTTCTCTTAAGCCTACTTTGAGGAAGTTATGGGCGTTTTTACATCTTTTATGTAAATTGTGTATGGCAACCCCCCCTAGGTGATGGTGATAGGGGAGTGTATATTTTAGAGTTCTTCTTGGGAGGAAAAACTAATGGGGTATGTGAAACATTTAATTCCTCTAAGGGCGACTCCGGAAAGTTGTCGGGGTTGGTCTTACATTTGACCTTTATAGAAGCACCATGGAAGCTGAGGGAGCGATTTAAAAAAATGTTTCTATTTAACTTTGTATGGCAACCCTGTAAGGGAACGGAGATAAAGTGTAGGTATGTTCCACAAAAATATAGCCCGGCTATCTTAAATTACTTTAATTTTGGTCCCTGCGGGGCTCTGCTCAATATATCACTAATGCGGAATCAGTCGAAAATCTGTCAGAGTCTATCAAGAGCGAGATCTTAAGACACTTTCTTACAGTAGGTGGCTAAATCTGCACACATGTAGGGTCTCTAGAAGAATGTGTCTCTCTAATTTTAAAGCAACCAGCGATACTGACAAGCATAAAGTATCTACGAGAAGTATACCTATATTTTTGCTCCCTCGAAGAATCCTCCCAGTTTTAAAAAAAATCTACAAATTTTTTGACACAATCTTTTTGCACTTAAATGGGATTTTCTGGAGTATTTTAAAATAAAATTAAGTATCCTACGGGGAAGTGGACTGGTCCAAGACTATTGACGTGGACGGTTCCTTAGAGTATGGACTGGTTCTAGTTCTTGCACTTTTTATGAAGAGAACCTGTCACTTTTACATTGCGTTGTCATTGGAGTCATTGAATGGTTACAGGCCAATCCTATATAAGCAAATTTTGCATTGATTGTCTAAGATCCTGTTCAATTTACTTTATTTGTATTTACACGCGTGTGTGCGTATACATATATAAACAGATGTATATTTATGTGTAGGAACCATATTTCTATTTTTCCCCCTAATTTCTTTAACACCATTTAACCAATTACTTGATGTGCGCCTTTTTAACATATCACGACCAACAAAGTTTGTCCAATTCATGTTTTGTACCTATAACAGGACAAGTACGCCGACCAATTGACACACATTTCCCGCAGGGTATGTACAAGAACAAAGGTTAAGAAAAATAAACTTTATGTGGATATAGTAAGAGTTAAAATATTTATAGCAAACCAGCAGGAGTGCATTTAAATGTTGGATAGGCAAAATAGTAAACCGATCATCACAATTTTGATAAGGCTATGTATCATTGCCAAAGACTTACCTTTCCCAAATTAAATCAAGTTTTCTTAAAAACTCTAACCTGAACTTTCGTTTAAAAATACTGGACTTCAAGCGAGTATGACGAGTTGACTCGATGATGAATTGATTTAAAATTTCTCTCAGTGCAGTCACTAAAAGAAAACCTATCCTCTCAACGTTTTGTGTTCAAACAAATTTGATAGTAAAAAAGGATGTTATTCGTCTAAATGCATATATTGTGTCTTTTGCAATTGTGTGAATTTTATCGTCTGTAGATCTTTCTATAGCCAACGATCGCATAAATCTTAAATTTTTTATAGTTTCTCATAAAAATATTTGAAATGTTTCCCATCTATCTTATAAATTTGTTTGTTAAGGGGTTGATTTTGTTTATTAAAATGTTTTTTTTAAATCAAACCAGTTCCTTAGTCACACTTTAAACAACAAGGGATTCGAAATAAAAAAGATATAAAAACAAGCTTTTGCCATAAATTTAATAACATTTTGACATTCTAAGCCAGTTTATACATTTAAACGAATTCCTGTAAATATCTTTAAAAAATCTGTAAAAAATAAATCGTGTTTCAATTCCAAAATACTTGTGTAACAATAAATTGAAATTATAGATAGATATGAACACTATTAATATTAAGAAGTCACGTTTGTTAATATCTAATAGCAAGACACTAAACGAACGAATAATCATCCACTATGTGGCATTGTGCTATGGGCTAATCTGTACATCAACAAAACACAATTTAATGCTTCATTTGTCGCGGATGCAACCGACACCTTTTAATGTTTCTTTTCTTTTATTAATTTTATTCATTTTTCTTTTTCTAAAATCCGTGATGCATTGATTTAACACAGTTTTTTTTAACATCTAATGTGCATAAAATTTACACTCATAAATGTATTTTATTGTACTTTATACGTTGTTTTACAGTGTTGCCGATTAAGTTTTTAATTAAAGTTAAGTGAAGGGGATTTCCTAAAGTGGCACATAAAAGATTCTTTGGTTGTCGAAAAATTTTTGTGAAAATTTTTTGGTTAAGCCAAATTTGGTTACGAAACCGAAACGGATGATTTTATATGATGTACATTTTAGAAATTATTACAGTAAGTTACTGTAAGTTATTTAGGAAGTATTCCGTAAAGTTTATTTTAATTTAAAAATCAGTTAAATTTTAATAAAATATTTTTTTAACTGGTTTGAAGGGTTATTCAAGGCTACAACTAAACAGAAATACTGATTTTTAGTTGAAGTTAATTTTGTCAATTATTCTTTTTGATACAGTTAGGGGATTCACAAGGTGTTCTATTTGTCCTACTGTCATATTCTCATAAAATTTTGACAATGGTTTAACAACCTTTCTCAACTATTGGACACTCGGCGCAGGTGTAAGTGGAGTTGTTGTGATAATTTAATAAGTATAATTAACGACGTGGTACTTTTAAAGAACTATTTTTGTATGAAAGACAACAAAACCATTGTGAAATTTTATAAAAATATGACAATAGGACATAATAGGATACCTTGTGAATCCCCTTATTGTATTTTTCTGTAAATGACAGAAAATCTAGGTAACTTATGACAAATACGTAAGTTAATTTTTTTTATGTCTTTACTGAAATGAAATATTTTGTTAATTTTAATAAATATATTGTTGGAGGGATTTTAAATGGATATCCAGTTATTTTAAATAGATTTCCAGTTGATTTCACATAAATTTTTTTTTAGAGTCCAGGCCGACTATGTAAGGTAGGTCCAATAATGGGCCAATCTTAATAAAATTTGGTAGAACCGATTTTGTTTAAAGAGTACGATCAAAATCCTGTAAGGTGATTTATGTAAGCTTCTCAAGAAACGAACTGATTATCTTCAGTTTCATTAGACTTATTATCTATTTAGGAATACACATATAATTCAAATTTTATCAAATTATTTTCAAAAGTAGAACATGTACTTTTGTCGCCTGAAATACGCGGACATCCCCACTTGGTCGGATGGACCCATATACATCATCAAATAGACTTAGAAAGTGATTCTGGGTCGATCAGTAAAATTGAACGCACAAATTCATAATATCCCTAAGACGTATTTAATGGTGAGGGTGTAATAAAATTTTAATATAACACTAAAGAAAAATGTTTCAAAAATATTATTATTTTTTGCCCTGGCAACACTTTCCACTTAAAGTGATAGTCGTTTTACTATTAAAAGTGCTTTAGTTGCTGCTTTACTTTAGAAAAACATTTTATCCCTGTTACAGTGTAGATGTTTATCAGTTACAACAAGCTATTTGGCGGCATTTGTCTTATTAATCTTTATTTTTAAAATTGTGTTGTTATATCATGTTAGATTGTAGAAACATTTTTTTAAACAGAGATTATAGTTAAATGTCCTTGACTTTTCGAACGTATGGACTTTTTCATGTAAAGTAATGCTTCTACTTAGAATTTTAAAAAATATAACTCACTTGTTTAATACTTCACTTTTGTTCACTATTTTGAAATGTTTCTTTTTTTTGTCAAGTAAGATGGGCTAAATATATAGGCAGCCATTGAAGGAAAGAGGGAGGATAGAGCTTAGTTGGATCAGCAACTTCGTTCTCTTTGGGATACCTGCAGTAAATGGTAAGAAGAAAAATAAACAAAAGCACCATATTCATTTGTGCTGAATCTTATATACCCTTCACATTATATATTCCCGGCCATCTTATCAAGCCGAGTTGTTTTCATATCGCAAATATTGTAATAAAAATACTTTTTGTCGGGCTTGAAGCCAATAGCTCTCCTAGTTTTTTAAATAGAAAACTTTACAAAAACTTAATGTTTGTATGTATAAAAAAAAGGATGCCCCGGTAGATCAGAGGCAAGTGCACGAGTCTACCAGGTTGGGGGTTGTAGATTCGATTCCCATCAGAGACCCTGGTAAGCCTGCTTTATTTTTCTGTTCTCTTTTTTTATCCTTCTCTAAATGTCTTCTTTCCTTCCATCTCAACCTATTCTATTTGCCTCTCCAGGTAACACAAATGGACCGAGTTAAGCGGACCCAAGTGAGCTATATCCTTTCCTTCAACGGCTGCCTGTTCTACCTGATCTAAACAATGTATAAAAGAAATACCATGTAGAAGTTTTGAAGCCGAGAGTATAAACGGGTTTCAACATATTTCGTATTAAAAGTTTAATAAAAGTTATTTATTTGTATGGATGGTTCGTATCCCGCTGCTCCTATCCAAATAGTTTTTTCCAAAATGTAAACTTAATTGTACAATTACTTCCTTCTCCCTGCTCCTAACCAATTATTTGCTTTCCAAAATGTAGGAATCATTGTACCATTACTTTTTGTAGAACAATTGAAGTCGATAGCTGTTACTGTTTTTGAGATATATCGTATCAAAAATTTCATAAAAAATTGTTATTTGACCGGGGGCTATCCCTTCCCCTGCTCCTATCCAAATGATTTTTTCCAAAGTGTAGGTCTTATTGTCCAATTACTTCTCGTAGTATATTTAAAGTCGATAGCTGTTATAGTTTCCGAGATATATCGCATCGAAAATTTAACAAAAATGTTTAATTTGTATGGGCGCTGCCCCTCCCCCTGCTAGTATTCAAACATTTTATCTCTCAAAATGTGGATCTAACTGTCTAATTACTTCTTGCAAAACATTTAAGTTCTATAGCTGTTATAGTTCCTCGGATTTGGTGCATGAAATATTTTACAAAATTTGTACAATTGGAGGGGAAATACAACTTTTTCTGATCCTATTTAAAAAATAGTAATTCCCTAATTTAGGTCCCTATCTTCAAAGTATCCGTGCGAATATTTTTGACAAGAGTGACTATATTTACTGAGATATATTGGGATATAAGCACGAGTTTTGTCCTAAAAATTGGTTATTTTGACTTTTCGTTTATATCTTGGCCAATTGTGGACCGATTTTGCTGATTTTAAATAGCGATTGTTTTAGAGAACTTAAAGACTTTTTGGAGCTATACAAGTTAACTCTGAGAGCCAATGACGCGGTTATTACAACATTTTTCAAATAAGGGCCAGAGATTGCAAAGGGAAGTGCCGAACGCGGTAAGTGGCTCGTAGAAGATGGTGAAGCTGCGTGTGTTTTTTGTTTTTAGTGGAACCGTTTGATCATCTTCGGACTCCATATCCTCCCGTTTCCGCTATTTTCTTAAACGCTAGTATGCATTTTTAGCGGAATTAATCATTCAGATTAGTTTGCGAACCCAATTCCAAGACGACGAGTCATAGCTGGGGTTTAAAAGCTGATATACCAATGAAGCCAGCGGTATCGCAACACTTCGTTTTCCTTTCTCATTGCGTTGCCATACCTAAAATGGTAATGAAGATGGATCGTTGTAGCATGTGTGAAGATCTATCTCTTATAGAGGCTACATAATCCGGTAGGTAGTTTAATGGGTAAAAGATTTCATTATTAACTAAGTGATGATTCAAAGTGCAAATTTTAAATATTATGCTATTCCTCATGGAAATCAGATGGATAAAAAATATGCAATGAGAGGTACTTATGGAAACTATATAAACTTTTGTTGTTTAATTTATTCATGTACATATTGTTTCTTTGATATTTCTTTATTCTTTTTTTATTCTTCTTTTTATCTTTTTTTATTTTTTTTAAGGACACACAATGTGCCTACCCTAACGAGCTATTTTTGTGTAGGTAAGAAACTGAATGCCGGCACTAACCTTCTTATCTATCCTTAGGTCTTGCAAACCTTTTTCTACAATATCTGCATAGGTTGTTTGATTAAATGGTGAAAGGAGAAGATTTCAAAGGCCTCTAGTCCCAAAGGATATTCCCCTGAACTAGTGATTGGTTTGTTGGGCGCTAAAAAAGTTATTTTAATAGTTTCAATGTTTCAAGCGAAAGCAAATCCAAGCAGCATAAATGTTTGTAAAAGTAGGAGAACATTTAGTTAAATACAAACATAAAAATACTTGTATCTAAAACACCTATCTTTTGTTGTGTAGTATGAAAATTTTAAATCAATAAGACTAATTTTGAACAAAATTTTATTTATGTCAAAAATTTCTTTTTGATCTGAATGCACGTCAGACATGTTTTATACGCTAATTGCGCTTAGCCCCTTTTAGCATTTACTGTATTAAAAAAAAATGTTGTTAAATAAATGAAACAATTTGGTTGTTAATATAAGTAAATACATGTAGTAAATATGTCAAATTAACTTGATTAATTTTTCTTTATTACCGGTAGAGTTGCTTATTTTGGCTACTAAAGCAAAAAAGCTTAAGCCGTAAAGGTCAACTATATTGCACTCGTACCTTGTATGAAATTTTGTTTCTTTTTTCTGATGCCAACATTTTTAACAGTCTTTTACGAGTGAGGCTTTAATATATATGTGTTAAGATTTTCTTTCCTTTAAAAGATGTTTAAAGCAAATCTGGTATCCCAAGTTATTTATGGAGGTTGACATTATTTTCTGGTATGAACCTCCCTCCTATTAAGGAAAATTTAATAAGGAACTGATCTTCACAAATTTGGCACAATGGACTTAAGCAGGTTTTATTACTTATAACCAATGCTAGCCGCCAGGGTCTTTGGCGACCGAACACTTATCGGGCTTTACATGAAACAATAAGTACTTTTTTGAACTTTTAGTCCGTTTTTGCATATTTAAAAATTATAAATCTAGCAACAAAAATATAAAAGGTCATATATAAAAAAAGAAATTGAAAACCGGTGAAACATGCAAAACTTACATTTTAATGCTTAGAGAACTCCTTCAGATATCGTTTAATTGACTCCGAGGATGGTCCCAGGGCGATCAGTATAACTAAAGGCAGGCGTTAAGCTTTAAGTCTTTACACACATGTTCAGAAGCGCATAACACTTCCACTAAATATGGAGTCTACACATGAAAAACTTTTTAAAATTAGAATCTTGATTGCTTAACAATTATTCGCAATTTTTTCGTTAACTATTTTACATGCACATGCCTTAATTCCTAATATATTTGCAATTTTTTATTTACATTATATATGAACATAGTGCATTTAATTGTACAATAACTCACCGTATTTAAACAAAATTATAATCGCACTTATGCACAAAAGTACTTACTTAATTATAAAAGTACATGGTTGTTAATAAATAGTTTAACAAAGTTTCAAAATGAAATAACTTACAATTTAAGCAATTATGTTTCCCTTGTCAAATTGTCCGCATTCTTAAGTCATTAAGTCAATTTATTCGTTTAGTTTGAGAAAAGCGGCTTAAAGAAAAACCAGAAGAAAAACGTTTATTTAACTAAATGGACTTAAAATGTTTACACAAGCATGATCCAACCAGAAATTGCACTAAGTAGTGACAAGAAAATTGCATAATTTTGGATTAAATTGAACAACAAAAACATTAATAATAACAACACAGCCACCCATATTATTAAATATGGACTCACACATTTCTAAAAAAAAAAAAAAAAAATACTGGAGTTAGCTCATAACTCCGCCTCAAGGAGTTTGACCACCTCGTTTGATGGCAACAACACTTTGGCACTGCTTTAACTTTAATCAAAATGCACGAGATTTTTTTAAGTAAATCGCATTAACAAAGTGCAGGTTTAAAAGTGGTTAATTTACGAATCTGCCCCAGCAACTGGCAAAAACATTTTTGTTAGCAATAAAATCTTTTTATGTATGGATGTATATATGTATGTGTGTATGTTCATGCTTAAAGCGATTCCGGTTGGTAGGGTCCTGCAGTTTAATTTTTTTTTTTAATATGTCTAAAGGTTTTGAATTCATGTACAATATATATACGCTAAGGTTTATTTAAAAAAAAACGTTTTTTTAATTTTAAACATTTATTATACCATTTACATTGGTGACAAGGGTATATATAAATTTGTCATTCCGTCTGTTATTTCTTTAATATCCATTTGCGACCCCATAAAGTATATATATTATTGATCCTTATAGATAGAAAAGTAGATTTATCGGTGTTTCTAAAGTCCCTTGATATTTCTCGGACCTGTTTATGGTATCAAAATACGAGGTATACCTGCCATAATCTTGGTATTGAAATTCAGCAAAATCGTCCGATAACTGACAGAGGTATAAGCCAGCAACCACGACTACCTCTGTTTATATCTCTGAAATTTTTACATAAAACCCTCTACAAATACATCGGAGTTGCCTCTACACGGGTGCAATGTAGGACCGACTTCCATTAGTTTTTGCTAACAAACATTTCTGTGGAGCATACTTACAGCCTATCTCCACCCCCTAACAGGGCTGTCATACAAAGTTTAACTTTTTTTAAATCGTTCCCATAGCTTCAAGGGTGCTCCTATAAAGGTCAAATGTAAGACCGACCCCATTAGTTTTCCTTCCCAAGCATATTTCTAGAACATACTTACCCCATATCCCATATATTCTTTACCTATGGGGGTTGTCATTCAAAATTTACAAAAATTATGTAACTTCCCCAGAGTCGGCCTTAGAGAAATTAGTTTCCCCTCCCCAACACATTCCTAGAACCCACTTACCATCTGTCTCCATCGCACAGCGGGGCTTTCACACAAAGTTGGGAAATTGTAACTATCCCCCACCCTACAGCTGCCAAGGTGCCCGTGAATAGGTTAAATGAAGGACTAACTAGAACATACTTACCCCCTATCCCAACCCAATAAGGCGGTTGCAATACAAAATTTAAAAAAATTATGGTGAAAGCTGAAGGGTATATAAGATTCGGCACAGCCGACATATGTGTATGCAAAATCTTTTTTCAGGTTTGTCAAATTGTGAATAAATTCATGCAAGCATTTCCTTATTACCTTTAACGTCATCGTAAATCCAAAAACTAAGCTTTCAGTTATTGATATGGTTTTATTTTACTTTTTACTACGAAAAAACTGCAGGGTACTTGTAAAGTCTGTTATATTTATAAAGATAGATGATAACACTTGTCATGATATACATACATAAATGTGTTAAACATTTGAATGATATAGACACCACTCAGTCAGTATCGACAGCAATGATTGATCAAATGTAATTTGTTAAAAATAATGATAGATTTATATAAAAAAAAATTGAGATAACAATTAATTTTTTTAATAGAAACCGTTTAATTAAACAAGTTTTTACTAGTGTTATGAGCCTAAGGAAGAACAGAGTAATAGATAAAATAAATGCATAATTATGTGTATCTTTTTTTATTTTATTTAAATTAGACATTATTTCTAAACTCAAAAGGCTTTGATTTTAATTCTAAATACTTGAAGTAGCTTTAGGAAAACACTAGAGCTAGAAATCGATCTAATCTATTAGTTCGACAGGCGAAAAAAGCTTATTTTGAACGAAAACTAAGTGTATCCTTGCCCACTAAGGAACTATGGAAAAATGTGAGGAAGCTGGGTGTCCATTCACATAGTTCTAATACGACCACCTTAGATCCGGAGGAATTAAATGATTTTTTTTGTGGAAATAATAGAGGCGGGAGCAACGACTACGGTCGAATACCTGCCACTGGTGTTGGCTGCGTCTTTGCTTTTCATGTTGTGTCCGAAACTGAAGTGATCAATGCGATTATGAATGTCCGATCAAATGCCATTGGGGAGGATGGTTTATCCTTAAAATTTTTGAAGATTGCCTTACCTTTTATAGTTGGATCACTCACTCACATATTTAATCATATTATAACTACATCAAGTTTTCCAGTACTATGGAAAATTTCTCGCGTTATTCCGATTGCAAAGACAGCTGCTGCCACCTGTCCTGATGAATATCGCCCAATTAGTATCTTGCCTGTACTGGCTAAAGTTTTTGAGTCCCTAATGTCTAAACAAATTATAAAGTACGTCGAAGGTAATTCCCTAATACATCCGCTACAGTCTGGTTTTCGTGTGGCTCATAGCTGTGCTACTGCTGTACTGAAAGTAACTGATGATATTAGACCTGAATATGATGTTGGTAATCTGACCCTTATGTGCTTTTTTGATTTTTCCAAGGCCTTTGATATGGTGGATCATTCCATATTGCTTTTTAAGCTTAAACACTATTTTGGTTTTTGCAGCAATGCGGTATCGCTTTTGGAAAACTACCTGTCGGAACGTTACCAAAAAGTCGTTGTTGGCAATAGAGTGTCAAACATGAGGAGAATCATTTCTGGTGTTCCTCAGGGATCAGTTCTTGGTCCCCTGTTGTTTAGCATGTTTGTTAATGATATTTTCAGTGTTGTGAGTTATGTTAAAATACATGCTTATGCTGATGACATACAGTTGTATACATCTAATCGTATTGGTCTACTTGAAGATATGTGTTATACTCTGAACGAGGACTTGAGTGCGATTTATGAGTGGGCTAGTCGCAATTGTCTGATACTAAATCCAATGAAATCTTTCGTTTTGCCAATAAGTCGGCATAAACTCGAATCCATAGATTTTCCGGCTATATGCCTTAATGGAACTGTGCTTGGATATGTAAACAAAGTGAGATATTTGGGTTTCTACATAAATTCGACCTTAACGTGCACGGACCATGTAAATGATATTGTTAGGAAAATATTTCTCACCCTTCGTAATCTGAGAATGTCTTCTGAGTATGTGCCGCAAGCAGTAAGGAAGCGACTTGTTGTTCAACTAATACTTCCATTAATTATGTACTCTGCTGAAGTATATGGCAATGTTGATTCGCAATCTCTTCATAAACTTCAGGTAGCTTTTAATAGTGCGACGCGCTATGTTTATGGCATACGACGGTACGATAGCGTATCATCTTGGAGTCGAATGATCCGAGGTTGTGACCTATCAGACTTTCTACGTATGAGAAATTTGATTTTTTTACACCGTTTAATATATGGAAAAACTCCGTCCTACTTGTATGAGAAACATACTTTTGGATTATCCACCCGCTGTGTTACACTTTTGATACCAAGTTTTTCTCATCTTAATACATCCAGATTTTTTTTCATTAACGCCATTAAATTATGGAATGCTTTACCATTAAACCTAAAACGTATGCAGGGAAAAGCCAGTTTTGCTTGTGCTATCTTTGACTATTTTTCAAGAAACTCTTAAAAAACTGTATCTTTATTTTACTTTGTTTTAAAAAGAAGATTATGCTTAAGTTTTAATTTATATTCTCCATTTTTTTACTTATATTCTTGTATGTTTTGTTTGGTACAAATTCATTTAAAAAATGTTATTGAACTACAAAAGAAGCAATCCTTAATGTTCTTATGATGAAACAATGATAATAATAAATTGAAATTGAAATTGAAATAACAATTCTCAAAAAGTTTATTGAGGTTTTTATTTAAAGGCAGAGAAGATTCTTGAGGTTTTTCCCATGAATTTTATGAAGTCTCCTTTATAAATTAAATCTATATAATATGCATAAATTAAAAAAAAATATATTGCAAATTCATGAATTCCAATAAAATTAAAATACCAACAACTTAAGAATTTGTTAGAAAAAATTGCAAACAATATAGCCATTTCGTCAAACCAAATCGCCAAGCACACCAAAAAATATTGATTTTTGACGTAAAATCGCCATAACTGACAGCCCTGGTTGGCAGTTTGTTGTATACATGAACAACCCGATTAGTGTTTGTCCCCCAGAGACACTCTTGGCTGGCATTTTTTTCGATTGAAGTTATTATATAATTTATTATTGACAATAAAAAAAAAATATTTTAATAAATAACCCCTCTACAAAACGGCACAAGGGTTTTTAATAACTCATTCTATGCATACTTGGGTAAAAATCTATTTTTTATATACTTATTCAATTGTTAAAAAATTAGCATAAAATAATATACACTTCTAAGCAAAATGTTTACTATGTTAGCAACAAATAACTGCTTAAGCCATATGTGTATTAAGCCTGGCTTTCAAAAATGTAATCTGTTACTTTACAGCATTTACAAATTATGTTTCCTTATACTCCTGCTGTGTCTCATACAGTGATACACAACAAAATACCAGCGAGAAACACAATTACTAGCTACCACCAGGTTGCCAAAGATACGTTACAAACAGACTTCAAACAAAAAAATACAATGATAATTGCTTCATCTTACGCTATTTAAAAGAGCGAGAAACAACAACATAATTTTACATATAAATGACAAAACAAATATAACACTTCATTTTCGATATGATTTTCTTTTGAATATTTTAAAAAGTTTTCATGAATTTGAGTCTCCATTCATGTATTTGTTCTTTAATAAATTTATTTATTTAAAGATTTAAATGCTCTTTCAATACGATATTGGTAGTTATTAACATAAAATTAAACTCCTACACAAATATAATTGAACACGTTGCACAGTGTATCCGAAAACAGCCAAGTGCGGCAAAAAGTCGAAAAAACAAGTTTTTAGTTGGGGATTTTTTGTCATTGGGTTGGCTACAGGCATACCCTAGTATATGAAATTTGTTAATGTTAAGGTTCCTTTCCATAACTTCCTTTTCAAATTTCAGTTTGTATAAGGACTTTGCACGAACGGCAAACTACCATGTACTTAAAACCTTGAGTGCAACACGAAACGAAACCATAAACAAGTATTTACATTAAGCAACCAGAAATTAAACATACCTGGTTGCATAAACATGGTTCAAAGTGTATGGTTAACATAAGAGGAGTTTGAAAAATTTAACAATTTGTTAAAGACTTACAAGATGAATTTTTTTATCTTATATTTATCATGGTTATACATACATATATAAGTTTGTCATTTCGCTGATTTTTTCCAACAATATCGACTTTTAACCTCTAAAACAGTATTCACATATTCTGGGTAACTCGAGTTAGTAAATGCACTTTAGCTGTGGCCATCTTTTAACCTGTCTGTAGTAATAATCAAAATCCTGCTATCTAATTTTTTAAAAAAATTCCTGCCTATTTTTTATATATCTTTATGTTTATCAGTTTTAATATCTTAAAGCTACAAAACCGTTTAAAAGAATCCACTTTTTGAAAACAGAGTTAAAGGTGACTTAAGACGGCAGGCTCAACTGGAGCTTTATAAGAGTCTCCAATAACTTTGTTTTCTCTTTGTGCAGCATAGTAAAAAGAGCAGCTATTTCACTTTGAAATCTTCATTATTATAAGGAACCGTTCTTACTGGTGAGTTTTCCCAGGTGGACTCAATTCTTCCCGCTCTTATTTTTATTCAAAAATCAATGCTTATTTAAGTGGTACTAACTTTTCCATCTTTATTAAACTCTCAACAAGTTTCGACTACTATACATTCCGACCGACTTTAATTTTATGTGATGCCTTTTACTCTCAGTGAAGTATTGGGCCTTTAGGCTTGGAACAAGTTTATTTTTAAACAAAAAAAGTTAAATGACTTTAAATTAATCGAGCATTAGAAAAATTATTAAAAATTATTGTTTTAATTTTTTTAATATACGTATTTCTTATTTTTTTATTACTGATTTATATCTCTAAAAATTCGTTAATAATTATTATTTACAGTCCATAATATTTTTTAGCAACTGCCATTTAGAAATTTATTTTGTGTAATTTGCAATTTTTCACACTGTTCAAGCGCATACAATATTGACAGCTTAATATAAACATCTAAACAAATCATAATTAATTTGGCTTCTTGCCAAAAACAATCTAGTAAATAGTGTGACAAATGTTGTAGACTTTGGTGCGCCAATGAAGCTAAAAAAAATAATTCAATTGTTCAAATCAAACAAGTATTGCCACAAAAGTTTGCATGAAAACGTTGGAAACTGTAACAACAGAAAAAGGCACAATTTTAAAATGAAATTAAAAAACAAATTAAACAAATTATCAAAACACTAAGCAATAAGTGCTTTATACTCAAACAATTAAGAAGTCGAGGGTGTTGGTTCAACATTTGTAAAGTTTAATAAAAAAGAGGAAAAAAACATCAATTAAGGAAATACAAATACAATATAATATGCAAAAGGAGCATAGTGCTTAGGTTCTAACATTCGAATATACTTATTTTAACAAATAAAATAACTAAGAAATTTTTGTTTGCAAACGTTGAGTTAATTTTTAAACTAGTCATATGATGTTGAAATATGTAAATGAATATATGCACAAGCTTACTTTTTACCATTTGCTCTTCAATTTGGCATTTAAAACTTTATTAATAAATCATCTGACAATTTTCATTTTAAAAGAAAAATTTTAACCAAAACAAACAACTTTTAATGTTTATTTTTTAAATATTTTCACGTAAAAATTTTGTCACAATAATGTAAAAAAACTGAACTTTTTATATTAACGGCGTAATTAAAAAACCTACATAAGTCAAAAAATTTTATTCGTTGTTAGATTTTTTTATAGACTATAAGCCTGTAAAAAACTGTGGTGTAGTGTAGTGTAGTTTAGTGTAGTGTAATTCCATTTTTAGATGTTTACAACTTTCTACTGTGTTGAGGTTTAAGGTCTAGGACTTTAAGAATATAAAACTTATAATTTTATAAATTAAAGAAAATTACAGATAAAAAAAATTCTATTTAGAAAAAGACCAATCAGTTAAAAAGTTGACAATTTATTTAATTTATTTAAAAGGGCATCATGCCCAAAAAAGTTCTATCCTCTTAAAAAAACGGATGGTCACTGTAATTCTAAAGAAACTTATTCATCAATGTATTCATATACTATACAGCGACAGAAGATAAGGATAATTATAATCAGACCCCATTATTTAAAAATACCAAGCCCAAGATCGTCTTCGGAATGCCGAAACGTTTTATAAAACAAAGCCGATTTGAAATATATGTTAATTAAGGTTACAGAAGGTAATGACGAAGCATATTCGCCACTTCCACCTAGAGGCTTATTGGCTTATTGTAAACCATTTCAAAAAAAAAAAAAGAGAAAAAGCAAGAAACTCAAAATAAAAAGAAAAAACATGCTGATGCACTTTTTAGGCAGCTTTTTTCAGAGTACTCGCAGCCTTCGCAAGACTTCGCACAAGCTCCAAAAATGTAGAGTATTCCTATCCCATTTACTGCTCATATATATACATTTCTACCATCCTAGTGTCCTGTGAAGATCATAATTATACACTTTAGAGTTATTTAGCTGGAGTATAATCCCAAAGGCAAGGCTCGTAACCCTATAATCAGTTTAAACCAAAGACCCTGGAGTCAACTCACCACCCCAATCTTTACAAGTGTTCCGGCGTGTCCTCTTTCCTAAGCAACCCCGATGAATGAAGCCTTAGGTAAATTCTTACAACCATTGCAGCCACGAAATCCGCAATGGGCAGAAGATGTAAAACAATATCGTAAGCTGCTACTCTAAGCAAAAGGCAAGACGTGTTTGTTACACAATATCTAATACGCTAATTTTGTATTTTAAAAACATTCTGTGCTGGGCTGATTTTCACTATTACAGCTCATATGACATTTTTAATCTCCCTAGTCGGTCGGTAGCTAAATACTCGTAAATCACTTGTGCTGTTGACTTAAGCTGTACAATTAGAGATTGTGTCTTATGATTGGCCTCTGCAAAAAGAAAAAAAGAAGCCCCTGATAGAGATTAAGATTGTCAGCTGGTGGTTTTTAAATTATTTAAGCTTTATAATACGAAAAAATTCAAATACACATAACATTTGAGGTTTTAATGTAGTATGTAATTTTATGCAGATTTGTGTGTCTGTCGGTCCGTCCGTCTAGCTCTGTTTAAAATGCTAAGTATTAACACCTGCATTTAGCCGGCTCAATTACAAGATACAAATATTACTTGTAAATAAATAAATAGCAAACATGAATAAATTCATTGCAAGCAGTATAATTTAAAAAAATAAATAAATAAGAAACGAAATTATTTTTATTAATTTATTTCTTTATCAAAATTTAATTAGGGTTTTAATTTTTCTCATGCAACTTTTGGCAATAAGATGGTTTTAAACAAGAGAATTTATACAAAACTGCTGGCATTTGTAAAGCAAGTGTGCAGCTTTAGGTGGCTTTTTAAAGGGGGGCTTATATAGGCCCATAGCAATAAATGAAAAATAATTAAATTTCGGTACCGAAAAGCATCAGGTCAAAAGTAATATGATTTTTTGGGAAAGGACTTCTATGTTAATCTAACGAATTTAAATAAAATTTGTGATAAATTCTGTTTACAAAATACCTGTGCCTGACAAACGGACGAACAACTATGTTTATTAAAAAAACTGTCATGTTGCCACTTTCCTCTAGAGAAACCCCAAAATATTTTCTAAATGCTGCACTGCTTAACAAAAGTAGTTTTATGCTTGTTTAAACTCATAAAATTTCACTTACTTAGTAATTTCCTACTATCTACATCACAAATCTGGACTAAAAAAGTCATTTTTACTTTAGACTTAATCGATTAAAATATCTTTTAAAAAACTAATTTAAAGAAGGAAAATGGTGCACTTTAAGTAAATAGTTTTTTTAAGTTTTACAATTTATCTAAATATTTTGCAATTTGTTTTAATAAAAATCTTGTACAAAAATAATTACTGTCATACAACAACAACACAAAGCACTAAACAAATGTTGCCATCATAAGCGGTAACTTACAGCACTTCATGTCTTTTTATATTAAATACGACAAAAAAATATTTCAACGTAAGCTAAGCGGCTGAATAAACAACGAAAACCAGTGCTGAATAGCCTCACAATAGGTGAAGAAAAATTTCAAAATATCCTTTAATTTTTTTTAATCCCGAATTCTTTTGCTCTCAGTTGCTTATTTCGTAGCTCCTGAATATACATCTCGTGGTTCATACAACACTAGTATTCTTCGTTGACGCAGAGTGATCTATAGATTTTCTGAGGATTTTTTCCCCCTAACATTCCAAGCGCTGCTTCATCTGCTTTTGCAAGTACCCATGTTTCTTTTAGAGAGTAGTTTTTGCTTTTAAACTGCTTATTTAGTCCAAGTAGCATCTATTGACCATTATTTTTCTCCTTTTAATTTTAAAACTGATATTTTTTTGTGTACTGACGATACCGAGATAGATATGATCGATGAAGCCTATTGGACTTCATGTGCATTGATGCCATCAACTTAGTTTTCTGATTTTGATTATTTTAAAGGTGGCAGTAACTGCTCGTCATGTTCGCTCAATTATGTCGTTATTGTCAACGTAAGCGAGTAACATGTATTGTTTGGTGTATAGTGTGTCAGTTCTATTTACATTTGCCTCTCGAATAACCTTTTCCAAGAGGATGTTAAAAAAATCACACAAACGACTATCTGCTTGTCTGAAACCTCTTTTGGTAAGGGAAGGTTCGGAATTATTCCTATCTCTCTTAACTGAGTATTGCGTATCAGTTAAGGTCATTCTGTAGAGTCGTACTATTTTCGCAGGGATACCAGACTCAGACAATGCTTAAAGCCCCTTTGAACGTATAGGGCTATCAAAATCGGCATTGTTGTCGACAAATGGATGTGCCGATCTGTTTTTCTTTGGTTTTCTTCTTGCCGGATTGTACAAACGATCTGATGCATACACCTTAAAAGGTCTTAAGCGTTGACCCCGTCGGCTCCGTGCTGACTTGTTATTCTTACACAGAGAAAATGCTATTTTGATCTTACTCTGATAAGGTGGTATGCTCTCTATACCGTCTTCTGGGATTGGTCCTGTGGCATCTTCATCGGAGCAACTATCTTTGGTATGGTTGGCGTGAAAAATTATTTTTTCATATTCTTAGCATACTATCTGTATAAGTCATCATATCACTTTCTTTGTCTTTGTAGGAAAATTTGTCTATACCAAACTCATCAGTTTGGTGTTCTAATCCTTTGCACAATGTTTTTTGATTCCTAAACACCTTGATACGCTCTCACTGACGCCCTTCCATTTCTTTCTTCCTTATTCGGAACTGACGTTTCTTCTCTCTTTTTTTCTCCCGATACCTTTTATAAGCAAAACGTGCTACTTCTGACTGCCGTGTTTCCCTGCATGCCGCATTCATCGCCTTAGTAACTTTTTGACACTCCTGGTCGTACCATGAATTCCTTGGGAAGGTTCCAAACACGGATGTTCTTTCATGTAGTTGCCAATCTGTTGCCATTGAACTGCAGCATTATCGGGATTTAGAGAGCTTTCTCCAAGCAATTAAGTCCGTTGAGCAAAAAAAGACATTTCTGTTTGTTGTATTTGCAGTTTTCCAACATCAAGAGTCCGTACGTTTCTGACCACATTCAAACGGATGCAAGCCTTTGCGGCTACAAAGTTTTAATCCAAATGAATGTTGCCTCTTCGGATTGATCATACGTGTTGCACATTGTATGAATGCCTTCCGTTTATAGCAACATGATCTGGTGGCAGCAACGTAGCCTTAAGTACGTATGTTGAGATGTTGTACTCAGGTACCGCTAGCTACCATACCTTTGGCTGCGGCGAAGTTTTTGCTTCTACTTATATACTAAATTATAAATGTTTAGTTGTCCAGCTCATAATTAAAGTAGTGACCTCCGCTTTCGACTATGGTTTTATTGAATAAATATACTTCAGTATCCGACTATCATTTATATTAATTTCGATGCAAATAATAACTATAATTACATGCAACGTGTCTACAAGCTCACTACATTATTTGTTTTAAGGAGTTAATAATAGAGGTCAGCACAGGATGCCTTAAATATCCAAACTAACGTGTTTTTGCATCATGCAACTACACGCACAACCGCAAATATAAATACTGCTCTGTGTTGTCCATATCTATTGTATTTGCTTACCCTAAGTACATTCAAAAATATTTATTTAACGTTAAGTATTGACCATTTTATTATACCGTTTTTATTTCCTTAACACCCATTTGCGACCCCATAAAGTATTTTTATTTTGTTGATTTAGCGTTGCCCTCTTGTCGTTTTAATGGTTGAAAAGTAACCTTTTGAAGCCCCTCGATGTCTCAAAGACCCGTTTGTGGCATCAAACTATCAGAAATATTTGCGAAAAAATCGCTATTGAAACTCAGCAAAATCGCTTAATAACTGACTGAGATATAAGCTAAAAACCAAGACCACCTCTGTTTATTTCTATAAAATTTGTACATGAAAACCTCTACAGCTGCTCCGTAGCTGCCCCTACACGGGTGCAATATAAGACTGACTCCCATTAATTTTTCTTCCAAACATTTTTGTGGAACGTACTTATACCCTATCTCTGCCCCCTTACAGGGTTGCCATGCAAAGTTTATTTTTTTTTAATCGCTCCTACGGCTTTTATGGTGCTCGTACAAAGGTCAAATGTAAGACAAACCACGATTCATTTTTCCTTCTAAACATGTTTGTGGAACATAATTATTCCCTACCTGCTACCCCTTTCAGGGTTGCCCTAAATAATTTGATAAAAAAATACGTAAAATGTATCACAGACCTTCTTAGTTTTCCCTTCCAAACATATTCCTAGAACATACTTACCCCCTATCGCCATCACTTTAGGGGGGGGGGGGGGGGGGGGGGGGCAATGCCATACAAAATTTATGTAAAACCCTAAGCTAAAGGGTAAAACCCTTTACAACTTCCCCGTAGCTATCTCTGAGAGGGTTAAAACATGACACCGACCCCTATTTAAAAAGAAAGATATTTCACAAATAAAGAAATTTATAAAAAAATAAAAAATTCGGGGCTTCGAAAGACCAATAAGGTTATATAAGATTCGGCATAGCCGAATATAGTGCTGTTACTTGTTTTTAACCCTGTTAATACATTTTGACCTGTTGGAGTGTTTTATTTAAATTTTTTTTGTATCTCCGTGCACATATTTGTATTTATTTTTTTTTTTTGCTCATTCACACACAGATACACAAATATTTTTGAATTGTTCTCTACTCTACAAAAAAACTAAACTTGATTGGGAAGCCGGGTGTTACTATCGAGCAATACGGTCGATTGACGGACCTTCACCCAGACCACAGGACTTATGCCTTCATAACGGATGGGTCCAAGATGCAGTTTTCTGCTGGAGACTGGATACTAAGAAGTCCTTTAAACTTTCTGACCACCGCAGCGTACCTCAGACGAAGTTTCTAGCGGCCAAGTTGACCGCCGATCTTGCCTTGTCCTCTCAGACTGAGATCTCTCAGGTGAGCATATTTATTGATAGTCAGGCGGCGAATGGAAGAATCTTTACGAACTTCACCTGCTCCTCAATTGTAATTGGGATTGAGAGAAACTAGATGAAAGACGTGCTGGAGAATTAAGGGGTACATTTGCCTATGAAAAGAGCAATAGGCGTTCGTGATTCAACCAGTTCTACAATTAAAGTATATACTCTTCGGTGAGTGTCAGAGCCACAGAGGTTTGGGTAAAAACCACTTTAAGTAGAGCAATCAGAATTATGTGGGATCTTATGACCCGGAGGCGACAAGATTTCTTGAGTCTTTGCGAAGGTGCGATTGTACACTCCTAGTGGGGATGATAACAGGCCATTGCAAGACAGCGGTTCATGCCAAAAGAGCAGGACGACCGACCACCGATGATAGTTGATTCTGGGGTCGGTAAGACAAGGCTTCTGGCAGAAAATGTGGAACACCCTTGATTTCATTATATCGATTAAGTTAACCTGGTTATCGTTCCATCTTGTCTGGTTACACTAAAAATCCAAAGGGTGGGGTGTTCGGGACCAGCCAGTTCAACCAAACCTTCTCTACTATACAGTATTCACGCTTATAAGCACACTATACTACAGCCTTCAAGTTTTGTCAACAAAAGTACACTACAACATACAAATGTACATTTAAAGCACACTATTCAACTACAAAGTAATAACAATACTACCAAAACCTTGAATAAACTTGGAATTAGACTAATTGCAGGCCTCCAGATAATAAGAAATGGAAAGAATACATGCGTTAAATAATATTACTTTTATAAGCATGTAGGAATTTCATGATTTTTACATGCATGTGCCTTCATTAAGTCATATTTCAAGCTAATTCAAGACCCGGATGATTTTATAATTCTTGCGCTGTTGTGCGATTAAACTCTTTAAGTGCTGTAATGTAGAGTAGCTGACACAGGTCGTGTGATACAATGTAGTGGTGTCATACACTGTTGTTGACGCAACTTATAGTCATGATGTGTGGTGGATAAAAAAAAATACTGTGATGATGTGTGGTCAACAACAACAAAACTGGGTGTATTACACACAATGTTGAATTAATACATAATCAAATATACATACAAGCAGGCAAATCAATATAAAATTCATACGTAAGTACATTACAATACATACATACGTCCCATCAACAGTAAAGTTTCAAGATGAATTGAAATTGAAATGTGTGATCATGATGAATTGATGTGCCGTTGTTGTTAACAATTGTGCTAAGTGTAAATATTTTTTTCATTAAAGTTAAGTAAACAAAAGAGATGGCGTACAATACAGCACAGCACTTATTGTTGTGTGTGCACACGTAAGGTATATGAAATGAATTGAAAAGGATTATGCCTTATTTAGTGACGTCTTGAGCTGGCCTCTAATGTATGTAAGGCATTTAATAATTAATTACGCAGTTAAAAGTTTGCTTTCTTCTTTTTTAATTTTTATCATTCTTCAAACACCGCTTATTAGCAAAGTGTATTATATATATATTTTTTTATTTCTCATTAAAAGAATTTGTTTTTTAACATTAACTTTTTTCCAATGTACATTTGTTTTATTTTTCATTTATATAATTTATTGTAAAAGATAACAACCTTAAAAAGTCGACTTAACTTACAAGTAAGTAATATAGATTTACCATTCGAAAAACGTTAAAAAGTTATTTATAGTCTGTATTTTTTTAGGTTTTTAAAATTAATTTTGTTAAGCTGATTTCAGAAATATCTTTTCTACAAAAAACGAATAGAACAAACAAATTTCTAATTTTTAAACAAAAAACCGTAAAAACATAATAATAAATAAATAGTTGTTAATACGATAATACTTTTCAAGAAAAAAAAACAAACTAAAAACTTTTAAAATGCTAGTGAAAATAAAAAGTGAAAGGATATTTTTAAAAGTTCAAACTATTTGACAGAAGGCGGTTTCAAGAAACACCAAAAAAAGAAATAAAATTTACAAAACATATTCTTTCTACTGACTTATTTAGCATGAAATACCCCATATTTATATTGAAAGTAAATACATCCATGCACAATGTTAAATAAATTAACATTTATCCTGAAGTTGTGACTACAAAATTTTATTAAAACTGTTAGTTTGAATAATAAGGAAACGATTAATTTTAAAAAATTTTCTTTCAATTTTAAAATAACAAATGTTGACGACCGGTCAACATTTTCACGCTGCCTTTAGAATGTCACAAAAAAACTAAATCAGTTTAAAGCAACATTAGTAATAAGTCCAACATAAAAATAATTTCATTTATGTACATATATTTCCGACTGTAAAAAGCTAAAAATCCTTTAAAAATATCAAAAAAATTTTAAGCAAATTTGATATTCATAGTTGGCGAAATATTTAGTATAAACAAAGTTGTAAATGTGGTGGCAAAAGTGGTGGCGCCAACTTTTCACAAGCCTTGTCACCTTTTTGGCATTAATAAATGTTGTTCATGATTTTGGCTTTTACTAATGTTTGAATATGACAGCTTTTAAGCTTTAACCATTTATTAAATTGTTGTTAAAAGAAAAAGCTTAAAAACAATTCTCTTGCAAAAATATAAGCGTACTTTGATCAATTTTACAAATTAGTTGTTTCAAGTAAGAAAATAAAAAAAAAACAAAAAACATTAAAAATCATTAAAAATTTAAGTTTAATTTCCGGCTTTATGGAAAAAATTTTAAACGTCAAAGTTTCGTAATGATGTAAGGAAGCAAAATACTGGTTTAAGAAAAATTGATTTAGACAAACTACCGGAATGTCTGTACGAATTCTTAACGCACAGAAAAAATATTCCCATATTTTTTTTTTTCAATTAACGCACTTAATAAAAAACCAAAACGGCTTAAACATAGCAGTGACGGTTATTTACAAATTATTTAAAAAAGCAAAATTTTGCAAATACAGGAAAAACTAAAAAATGGTTTCAATTACCAAAATGATTGAATCAATTAATAACATGTTCAAATTTGCACCTATCACCAAAATGATTATATCAATTACCTAAATTGTAAAAACTGAAGAATTAACTAGTGAAAGGAAAAATAAAACTATTTTGACTCGGCTGGGACTCGAACTTGTGCTACTTGCGTGGTGTGCGAGTGCTTTAACTACTGCGCCACGTCACCGTGTTGAAAGTCCGCATTTACTACTATAAATATTTATGGTATAAAGTATACTATACTATAAACACAATATCCTAAAAATGAAAAATATTGTAAAAACTCGAAAAAAATATTTTTTCCATCAAATACTTTTAAGATTTTGGTTACTGAAATGATTGAAATTAAATCTTACTTTAAACAATTCAATTACTTGAACGAACTAACAAGTTAACAAGCATAACTCTAGGTGAAAAAAAAGAAGAAAGAAAAAAAGGAGCAGAAAAGCACAAACCTGGCACCAATTGAGTGTTAGGCTGAGCTAGACCAATGAGCTATGTGATTTTTAAAGTTTTAGTTCTTATATATGTTGGTGTTTATGTTCGTTTTACATTTTTATACATTAAATAAAGTGTACTGCATACTAACATAAACGACTGCACAAAAGCGTTAATTTACAAGACTTCTATGCGAAAAAAATTTATTTTTTTTAATAGTTTATAAATAAGCAAAAATTAAGTCGTTAATTAGGAAGATTCATTTTTTAACCAAAATCGTTAAATTTTTTTAAACAATGCGTTAATTGAAAAAAATATGGGAATAATTTTTTCTGTGTTGACATTTATACGCTTTGTACCCTTGCCTTGCAACACTTTAATATAATAAGTATACAAAAATAAAAACAAACATAAACAAGAACTTAGACAACGAAAATCCAATGTCCCTCTAGTTTAGTGGTTAGAGCGTCAGTCTGGCGATCACAAGGTGTAGGGCAAGGTATATTAAACAAGGTAGGAATAACTGATCAGCTGACTTTTACTTCCGCCATATGTTTTCCAATTTAGCTTGGCAAATTTTTTATGTTATAAAATGGTTGTGTATACTGTGTGTATGTGTAATCGCAACATTTTTGACAACCAAGCTAGAATTTAGCAATAACAAAATGCATGGTAAATTTTTACAGGATGTTGTTGTTTTAGGGACGAGTTCACCTTCTTTTTCCGCCATGGTGCAGGGCTTAATTTTTTTCCTTCTTTTTTATTTTTGTTTATTATAATTTTTATTTTTTGTGTTGATTTATCTTTTTTTTTGTTTTGCCTTTTCTTATGATTGGGGCTAAATAGTACCACCTCAGTGTTTTCTAGGATCAATCAACGTAGACAGAAATCTGCCTTCGACCCCCTTCCTCTCTTTGAAGGTTTGTAGATTCTCCATGACAAACAAGACCTTATGGTAAGCCCCAGCTTACAACTCTCCTTGAAGAAAGCACATTTGTTGTCCACATTAGAAAAAAAAAACAACTTAAGAAAAATATAAAAATATTTGATAAGCAAAGATGAAGATGGCTTAAGCTTAAAAAATGAGATAAAACAGAGCTAATAGTTCATACTGCTTGTTTTTTTTTTTTGGCTTGAAAGCATGCTGTTGTGATAAATAATAAAAAAACCATTATTTCAAATTTTGACACACTCCAAAAATCTAAAAGCCAGTACATTTTTTAAGTACGAGAAGTGTAAAGTACCCTACCATATTTACAAGCGTGATAGCCTTAAAATGTTTCAGGCATTAATATACTTGAAGGTGCGAGTGAACAGAGATGCTACATACAGCTTTCAAAGTAGTTGTAGGCATTCTATGTACTCCCGAAGTCTTAAAAAAGGGAAAATACCTTTGATGCAAACATCTCTAATATAATTATTAATAGTCTTGAAAAAAAACTTACTACGCGTAACCAAAGGTAAGTGCTACATAACTTTTAGAACTTAAAGAAGGCAACACAAAATTTATATGGATACAAACAGACAGACAGACAACCTTCAATTTTTCGGTAACTTTTAATTTAATTCTGTTAACTTGTTGTTGGTCAAAAAATTTCATTCAATAAATTAAATCATAATATTTATAAATTTTCAATAAAAGAATTTAAGAATAAAAAACAATTCAAAGTTACGTTAATACCAAAAATATGTGTGTCCAGTTTGCAATAATTTTTTTCTTAATAGCTTTTAAAATTAGCTTTAAATTGATAATTTTATCAAAACTGGGATCCTAGTTTTGTTATACTGCTAGAAAAACCATATCTTTCTATACGTTTCTATGCATTTCCATTGACATATGCAAAATCATAATATTGTATATATAATAAGAGTTAGTGGTCGCCTCAAATATTTTCTGTGTATTTTGTTATTGAAATAAAAATAAACACACACAAAACATCAAAAGTAATCACTTACTCGTATAATAAAATATCAAAATTTAAGCTATATTTTCAAACATATAAATTAACAACTTTACTAATCTAATTACAGTTGCATATATTTGCTGCAGTGTTAAATTTGAAAATTGTTTTTATCTGCTTTCCAATGCAAAATAAAGTATTTTACTTTATTATATTTAACTCATGCTATAATATTTTAAGTTTATGTTGCAAACGTTTCAAAAACTAATTCGCTACTATAAGTAAATGGTCAAAATTAATGTAAATTTGACATGAAAACATTTAAAATAAAATTAATTTGGCATTTTAAATACTTTAACGCCTTTTCCTATATCATAAAATCCATAAATATGGGCAGGTTTTGAAAGTAAGTATTTTAGCCAGGACATAGTGTTTCCATACGAAAAGTTTGTTACATAAAATATTTTAGCTTTTAGTTAAAAGTGAAATTTGAAAATGAGAATTAAAACAAAAGACTTAAGACGCAAACCTGTTGATTAGCAAAATTCCAGGTATTTAAGAGAAAATTTGATTTTATTCAGCAAATTATTAAACTCTTATTAACTACTTATGTAAATAGAATCTCTATTCTTATATCAAAATATTTGTTTTGACAAAACGAAAATCTTTTTGTTTTATTTTTTTTTTTCTAAAAAGTAGAATTTTTTTTATACAAAAAAATTAATCCGCATGTTTTACAGGCAACTCATAAGCACGCCTTCCTTGTAACCATAATTAATATAAATTGTTTTAATTTTGTTCCCCACTCCAAGCAAGAGGTAATTTCCAATTTAATTTGCATAAAAATTGCAGTATAAAAAATATACCATTTGGTAGTTGACTTCTGTAGTTATGGGAAAAATGATTGTTTTTGGCTTAAAGCATTTTTATTTTCAGTTGGCTTTTAATGCCTTGGCATGTGTTTTGTCACCTTAAAATATTTTCAGTTATTTATTAAAAATAATATCTCTGTTCGGTAGTTTTTCTCATGCAGATATTATTTTTATTTCCTTAGGGGAAAATCGTTTTATTAATAGTATCGGTGTCGTGGTGTTAATACTTTGCACCACCAAGGGGTAGGGATATTACGAATTTTTTGTAAAGTGTAAAATCAAAAATCTAAGCCCGGTACACTTTCATTAAATAAACTGATTAAAGCTAGTTTAACTAAAGGGTGTCCGTCCGTCTGTTTGTCTGTATAGTATCCATATAAATTTTGTGTTGCCCTCTTTAAGTCTAAAAGTTATGTAGCACTTACCTTTGGTTACGCGTAATAAAATTTTTTTTTAAAACTATTAATAGTTACATTAGAGATATTTGCAGAAAGGGAATTTTCCTTTTTCTTAAGACTTCGGGAGTACATAGAATGCCTACAACTCCTTTGGAAGGTGTGTGTGTAGCATCTCCGTTCACTTGCACCTTCAAGTATAGTAATTCCTGAAACATTTTAAGGCTGTCACGCTTGGAAATTTGGTTGGGTGCTTTAGAACTTCTCTTACTTAAAAAAATTTACGGGCTCTTAGATTTTTTTTTGGAGTGAGTCAAAATTTGAAATAATAGTTTTTTTAGTTTTTATTATAACAGCATGCTTTCAAGCCAAAAAAAACAAGCTGTGTGAACTATTAAGTTTGTTTTATCTCATTTTTTTAAGCTAAAATCATCTTCATTTTTGCTTATAAACCATTTTTATATTTTGGTTACTTTTTTCCTAATAAGGACAACAAATGTGCTCTTTTCAAGGAAAGTTGTAAGCTGGTGTTAACCATAAGGTCTTGGTTATCAACGAAAATTTCAAAACCTTCAAAGAGATTGATTAATCTTATGCAGGGGCGAAATTCTCAAGCTGTTCCAAATAACTCGGAATGATCCCAGCAAATACTGAGCTAGAACTATTTAGCCAGATGCATAAAAACGGAGACTTTTTTAGACGTTATCATAATGCTTGCTCTCTTCAGTGGAAAAAAACTTGTTGCTATATTGTATCTTACCCTTTACTGGAAGAGAAATATTGAAGAAAGACTGAGAAAGAGACTAAATGCTTCCTATTCCTGCAGAAACCCGGAAGGGGTAGTGTTGGAGATAAAGCCTAGTTCTATCCATTGAATATACATAGTGGTGTTCCGGCCTAGGCTACCTATCGTTACTTAATCTGACAAGATTTTGGCTCAAAAAATTACCACAGCAGGATGTTGAGTAATGTTGAAGAAGTGCTTCTGCTTCTATTACGGGAGCTCTTAAGAGCACTCTATAAGCAGTTCTTGAAAAAATGTTTGTTTTTTAGAGCGCAGCAAATAAAAATGCTTGAAGATCAAAAACCAGGATTATAATGCGATTATCGGGTCATGCTAAGATACCAATTCGGATGGGAATGAACAAACTGCCAAGGAATATAGTCAGTGAGCCTGAAGAGATACCCATTTCGGGGAAATCGATGGCGGAATATGGCCAATTATTTTTTGAGGGAACATTGCCATAGACTGATGGGTCGAAACTGGGCACTGGAACTGCAGTATATTTCAAGCAAAGTATTTGTGATAATATGAGTGGCGAACTTATTTAGAAAGAACAACGGCTTAAGGGCAGAGGCCATTACCACCTGCGTGGACAGAAAAGCCGCTTAAAAGGCACTTAATTGCAGTGTGGTGAGGTCGAATGTAGCCGAGAACTATCAATCAGGAGCTTAGGGACTTTAGGATATCCGAAAATTAGGCTGCAGGTGCGAGTGCGGTATAAATTCTATTGGGAATTGAGGAACACTTTAAGGACAGGCACTGAGCTCAGGTTGAAGACACTTAACACTTTAGTGCTAACGAACTCAATACTCTCCTATCTTAGGGTATAGAAGACCTGAGGCTTCTGTATTCTTACCAGCCCTTCCAATATCAGATCATTGTCAGTTAGTTGAAAGCAAATTCGTTTAGTGAGGGTGTAGTAGCTTCCCTACCAATGGGCTAAATTTTATAAAATTCATTATGTGTTATGTCTCGGAAACTATAACAGATATCGATTTTTACCTTGCATCGAAGTAATTCCAATTTAATATTTAGTTTTGGAAAAAAAAATGTTAATTAGAAGAAGTACAGAAAAAGTGGATTCATACAAATGGAGCAATTTTCTGAAGTTTTGTTTCGATATTACTTAAAACCCATGAGAGTTATTCGCATGAGAAGTGGTAAGTAACCCCGATACAAACGGATCAATTTTAATAAATTTTTAAAACTTTTTGTCTCGTCATACTAGATTTGATCCATCTGAATTTAGTGGTTAGTATATAAAATACCAATATAAAAATTCCAGGCTTTTTTACATTTAGAGTTTAAGTTTATCAAGACATACAATCATCAGATTTGATTGAAAAATAGCTGCGATTCAGTGTATCTACATAAATTATCTATTTTGTAGAAAAAAGTTTTTAGTAAAAGCACTTTACTTTAAAAAACCAAAAGAATATTTTGTCTGGCTGAGGACCTACAACGAAAGTTGTAAATTTAGACAAACAATTTTGCAAGAATTTTAGTTTCTGTTAAAAAATTTTGCTGAGCTGGTTAAATATTTTATTTGTCTAGGCGAAAATTTTGTTTGATTTAAAAATCAAATAAAAATATTATTAGAGACTATTAAATAAATTGACTTAAAAAAATAAATTATTTTGAACAAGAATTTGTTTGAAAAATTTTTTTTGTAGTTTTTTGTGTGTAACCATTTGTTTACAAGAGTCAAGCAGTATTGCAGCTCATTTAAGAAAACAAAAAGCAGTTATTTTTTCTATAATAAGTATTTAACAAATGTCAAAATATCTCTATTTAAAATACTCAAAAAAACATTAACAATATTTTTAATAAAAAACGTACTTTAAAAAGCGAAAAAAGTTGAGGTTACGCATTATTATAAACAAAAATTCCGCACCAAGTAGCAGGGTTACCATAACAACTTTTAGTACGAATTTTTCCATGGAAACTTTAAATTCATGTTTTTAGATTCAACAAGAATTTTTATATTTCTCTTTTAATTCGAAAGTACTTTGTCGTTCTTTAGTTTTATAAAATGGAAATTATTGAATTCTTGCAGACTACCCAACAAAAATGTATTAAAAATTATATTGGAATGAAGGTAAAATTAAGAGCCACATAAAGAATTAGTTGTAACAAAAGTAAAAAATTAAATTCATATATTATAGGTTAGAGAAAAACTACAAGAATGCAAAATAATGTTGCAAGAACGGCAGCAAATGTAAGTAAATTGCTACGCGGACTTTTGACGTTGCGCATTGTTTTTCAATTTAAACATGTTGTAAAACTATTTGCAACAATTAAGACTAATTCGACCAAAAAAAATGAAAACAACCAAAAAAAAAATTCGAAAGATTTCTTTTATATTATAGTTATGCCCAGAATTTCAACAATTAGATATCTAAGTGTGTATAGATATCTATAATTTTCATAATCTTAACACGTAGGTATGCCCTGCCTACTAAGATTTTCAATATAGCTTTACCTAAGAGGTAAACAAAACTATTAGGTACTTGCAAAAGCAGTTATTTTTATTTGTTGAAATAACGGGCATTTACAATTAAATATTCGTTTATATTTATTTATATTTGCATACTATTATTTTAAAACAGGTTGAGTGATATCTTGGAGTCTGAAAATATGCAATACAATGAGGAATTAATTATTATTTTAAATAAAAAAATAAAAGAGCAATTTAAGAAGCGCCTAGATTGGCTAAACACTAGACTTATGGAACAGGCTAGGGCCAGAGAAGAATTGCTTAAACTGAAAAGCCAGCAAAGGGAACTGTAAGTAATAATTTTAAAACTGAACATTTAAACCTAAAATTTTTAAAAACAAAAAAAAAAAATAAAAGAAAAGAAAGAAAGAAAGAAAAAAAATCTACGTCATTCTGCAATTTCTGCAATACTGTAACTCTCTATCTATACACATATTTTTTTGTTATTGCTTTTAAGTCACAGGGCCTCCATAAGAGTTGATCCAATCAAGTAGGTACCATTTTATAAAAAGGGCATCGCCTTAACCAAAACCAACGAACCAGCATCTGCTTTATTTGGAAGCCCCAAAACCAGAAAAAATGCGATCAATAAAACCTCAATAAAGATCAATAGGCGAATCAATTGTCAGCAACCTGGAGTATGAAATATTGATTACGATATGGAACATAGAACGTGTGGTCTCTCTTAAGGACCTCCACAATAACGCAGTACAATCTTCTTGTGATTGGGAACTTAAACTTGGCTCCTAAATAGATCCAACATTCTATTCAAATCAGATTAAGATCGCGTGTAAAAAAAATATCGATCTTTAAATGCTCTTCACTGAACACAGTTACTGCTGCAAGCGAAGAAATATACGAATTCTGAACTCGTATGGATAAGGAAGCCATATTCGTCTGTGCCATATTTTAGTCCTATAAAACTGACAGTAGTGTAAATTAATCAAAAAAAAAAAGATTAAATATACTAGCAAGTATATAAAAGCTCTTCTAAAAATCCCTACAAAGAACATTGTGTTTGTTTTTTTTGTTGGCTTTATTGATCAGTTGCAATTAAGACGAGCAGGTGATTAGCTTATTGCCACCCCTCCTAGACTTTAAATATTGCTCTCAGCTGTGGTACTCAGTGGCTAATGTGTAAATATATTCGCAATCTATTTACCTAAAACGCATTGATATTAACATGCCATGCAGGTTATTTAGCAGTAGGTTCGCCTTTTTACTATAGCTTTCGGCAGGGGGCTTACTAGACTCCGCAAATTGTTGTTTCTTGCTATTCCCAAGTAAATAACAGAAGGAGAAATTTTCACACCTAAGTGAACTTCCGCGGAAATTTCCATTCTCCTCTAATTAAAGACCCCTTAATTAATACTGAATTATTCACAGTGATGCCAACAATTCAGAGGCAAAAAAAACCTACCGAGTAGTCAAAAAGAGCTAAAAGGAGCTAAATTAGAAAATTGAGGATTTTTCCGTTTTAAATTTATGAATGTATTTATTATTTAATTTGTACTTCAAGATTTTTTTACAAAATAAAAAATATATAAAAAATAATAATTTTTAATAAAATTATTTCACAGCAGCAATTGATACAAATGTTTATCAACATTAACAATATGACCATACACATTTACATATAAATAAGTTAAAAGAACCATCATTTTCAAAAAGAGTAGCATTTTCTTCTTCCGGCCGTAGATTTGTTTTTATATAATATTTTGATTTTTTATATTTTTTAATGGAATTTATTTTTATAAATACGCTTACTGGTAACTCGTAGCTTAAACAGCAGGTGCTACACTTTTGTAAACCATATTTTATATGAATTAAACTATTAACCGTATTCAAAGCTATGTGGTTTCTTAGTTTATTCTTAAAAAATTTATAGCACTGAATGTTTTTTCCACTTAAGCATTAGAGTATGGATACGATAATATTGATGATGTACTTCAATCCAAAATTAGTCGGTTCTATCTAAATTTTTCCCCTGGTACAATTTTAAATTTTTTAAGCAATTTTACAGCTCTTCAATTTTTTTTAGATCATCTTCAAATTATTTTATAACACATAAAGTATTTTCGAAATCCTACAAAAAAAACTTATTCCAACATCTTAAGATTTGTTGGAAGGTTTTCTCTAATTTCATAAATTAGAGTTTTTGTGAACTGTACAAACTGAACAAAAATCTTATCACAATAAAATTTGAACCAATTAGCCTGATAAAATACAAAAAAGGAAAAATTGTATTAAACTACGTTTAACGATATGTTTATCTGATACAGTTATATACATATATTAAAATTTTCGCATGCCTACTCAAAGTTATATCCTAGATAACAGTTGCTATTTATTTTAGATTCAAATTCTCCAACTATATAATCGAAGTCATCTGTCGGTATAATGATTTTATTTTTCAGGCTTTATAATAAATGAAATAAATCAGAGAATAGCTTTGTATGTTCCGTAAATGCCACAAAGGCAAAACAATAGGGTAAAAACGGAAAATATTACCAAAAAAATTCAAAAAGCGCCAAGCGTGCCGTTTCCACAGTTAAAAAGAGCTGTGTTAGCTCCTTTTTTTTAAAAAAGAGCTAAAGGAAAAATTTTCGAGTTAGAAGCAGTTAAAAAGAGCCAAATCTACTCCAAAGTAGCTAAGTTGGCATCGCTGATTATTCAAAAAAAACCAGATCATAACTTTAGATCTTGTTTAACCAATTTCTCTAAAAAACAGTATAGCATGCCTTAAGGCGAAAGAATATATTAACGTATAACTACCTTTTTAATCAAGGCGAATTCAATAAATTCGCAGCCCCGTTTATTCTTTTAGTATTTCATAAAGTAAAACTCAAAAAAAATTTAAAATTCAAACAAAATAAATAATTCTGACATTTACTTTTACAAAAAATCCAGACGAATTCACAATAAAATAGACACTCGTTTCTTAAAGTTAATAAATCCTAATAAAATATATTTATCTAACTTACGCCTTAAATTTCCTATTTTTTTATATATTTTTAATTTTTTAAGTTTAGAAAACTTAATTTACTACTATTTTTTTAAATTAGTAAAAACTTAATCTAAAAATCTTTTAAGCGAAAACTGTGAAAAATGGCGTCACTGGCGAAGCAAACAGTTACTTTTAGATTCCAAAAAGGGGCAGCTCTATCAAATCGAAGAAAAGAAAATAAGGATTCAAAAAGAAAAAGACATCAATAAGATGTGGCATGAAGTTATGGAGCGCTTAAATTGTGAAAAAGAACATTTAGAGTTATATGAAAAAAAATTACTTAAAGTTATAGAAGAAGCCAACCAGTTGAAAAATCAAGAAGCCAATGAGAAAAGGAAAAACCAACACCTGCTAATCGCCGAACAAGATAAAAAGGAGTTTCAAGAGGAGTATGAGCATCAACAAAATACCAATTAATTTTTTAAGGGTTAATTTTGTTCTCCAACAGAATGAAAAAAGCATTGTTTATGGAAGAGAAAACCCGCCGGCATCAAAATTGCAAAGAATTCTTGAATAGACACCAACAGGATCAATTGTTAAAGGTACAAACATACATATGTATAAAATAGCTTATACCCTTTGCTCTACAAATAACTTATCCTTTTAATTCACAGTCTCAAATTGCCGCAAGTATTGAGAAAAAGGGTCTAGAAACTCAAATGTCACTTAAGGAGTCTGCCTTACAAAAGGATATTGAAGATCAACAAATTTTGTTGGAGTTAGATCAAAATAACAGGGAAAAGGTAAATAAAAGTTAAAAAAAAAATTGTTGTTCTCTAGTTTCTTTTTTTTAAGATTCGCAATAATGAATGGCATAAATATTATCTGAAAAATTGCCAAAAAGAAAAGAAAGAGAAACTTAAAAAAGAAAAGGAGCTGGAACGAATGTTTTTAAACACGGGTTGTGTTTTGCAACAAACTCCAAAGCAGCCCTATAATAAAAATGCTCGTTAAATTGATGGTAATCATGATGCTATAGTTAAATTGGAGACCTACTTAAATATCTGATCATTAGTTGGCACCAGCCAGTTTTTTTTATTGTATATTAAATTAATAAACACCGTATATACTATATATAAAAAAAATATGTAAAATATTTTTATGTCCGCTTCTTGGCTTTATGTTGAAACACGAATTTTCAATGATATATAAATAAGATTTAAATACAGTTTCATTTTTTCAGTCCTTTATTTTTTTTTTTTTTTCGTTTGTTATCTATAAAAATATAAATTTCCCCTTAGAAACAGCAACACGGCATTCAGACTATGTTACTTGTAACATGACTCTTTTCTTATTTCGTTTTAAAGTAAGACTTCAAGCATTTACATTATGTTACTACATACAAACTTGTCTCTTTTTTATTTTTTGTTTTGCTTTCTTTGTTTATTCTTCTTCTTGAACGTTTTGACCATGGCACAATTACCTTACAAGGTGGTATCGATTCAACAGCTGACTATTTTTTGCTCGAGTTTTTCACTCGTTAAACCTGTCAAACGGTTCGTTTTTTGACATAAACGAGGATGCTTTTACAACAACTTCATAAGTTTGGTATCGAGTTTGTTGTAATTGTTGCCGTAGCGATAATACCTTGTAAGGTAATTTTACCATGGTTGTCATTATAATGGCATATACGAATGAGAATAGAGAAAACGCCAAAAAGGAACATGAAAAACAGAAATCGTGTTACTTTTGTAACGTCTCTGCCTTCTCTACTCCCTTCGCCCTCAAATCAATGTAACATGTTACAGTAACGTGTTACAAGTAACATAGTCTGAATGCCGTGCAAAACGCACAAAATATTTATTTGCAACACCGTATGAATTTTTTTTGGGTAGAACCAGGGGAAGGGGTATCCCCCTACAATTGCACAAATTTTGGGAATTTTTTAATGTGCTAAATCTGGGAACTTTAACAGCAATTGACTTTAAACCTGCTACAAAGTTTTTAAAAAAAAGTTAGTTGAATAGAAGAGTGGTAGCCCCCATACAAATGAACCAATTTAAGAAATACTTAATACGCGATATTTCGGAAACTATATTGTATTTACCAACTACCAACTACCAGCTACCAACTTTAGATATCCTACAAAAAATAACTGTAAAACAATACCCACAATCTGGAAAAAAAGTTACTTGGATTAGAGCAGGGCGAGTGGTGACCGACATACAAATAAACAGTTCTTATGAACTTTTTAATACGATATATCTCGGGAACTATAACAGCTATAGACTTCAAATGCACTTAAATAAGTAACTGTGCAACAACGCCTGCATTTTGGAAGCGGGGCGGAAGCCTCCAAGCAATTAAATATTTTTTTTTTTGATACAAAATATCTCGACAACTGTTAGAGCTATTAACCTCAAGCCTCCTACCAGGTATTTCAATCACGATTTTTTTATTTAAAAGAAAATTTTGTTAGATAGAAACCTAGAAGTAGCATCGCTCATGCAAACGTGCAAATTTTGTAAAGTTTTCTATTTCAAAAACAAGAATAGCGATCGACTTTAATACCCAAACAAAGTAATTTTATTATGTTTAATATTTGAGGGTCAAAAACAACATGGATAGATCAGATGAATTGGTATACAAAAACACCCATGTGATGGGTGTATTAGATTCAGCACAGCCAAAATTCAGCACTCTTACTTGTTTTGTTCTGAAAATATATACTAACTGCGAAAAACATTTAATTATAACATTTTTTTTAATTAGGTCTTAAGTTTATATGAAGTTTAAACTGAAAAAAATGAATTTTGTTTTGAAAAAGATTAAAATGATAATTTTTTTAGGTTAAAACTGCCCACTGCATTCTCAATCTTATTACATTTTATTATGATTATTTCTTTTAAAATCTTGTATGTAAAATTATATGATAAATGGGTCTAAAATTTATAAGAAACATTATAGTTTGAGACTGGTTTTGTTATTATTCAAAATCTAAATGATCGCAAATAAAGATACACATTAGAAATTACTGGCAGGAAGGCAAAACACGCAGAGGCATTATTGCTCTGTTTTTAAATTCAATTGAGTTATCATATTTTTTTGTAAAAACAGCTTAGTATTTAGTTATCTTATAAAAAAAAACACCGATTTTTGTTTTAAAATTTTTCAACACTGGAGCAAAGTTGTGCTTGGCGCCATCTGCTTAGTAATTATGTATACTGTTGATCATATAGCGTAGACATCAACCTAATTGGTGAAATGCTCTAACAAAAAGTTGGGAGGTGTTTTTAAATGCTATTTTATCCATAAAATTAATACGTTACATATTTCTACAACCAAGTTAAAAATGTAGCAAAGAATTTTTTGGTCAAAATAAACAAACAAGAGCTTTTTATTCGGCTAAGGCAGGGTACACTTATCAGGTAGGAGCGATTCTACAAAAACAACTAAAACCGTCATAAGAATACTGATATAGGTGTACCCTGAGCTAAGGCAAATATTATATACCCTTTATTTTTGTGTATGCTCATTTATATGATCCAGCCGAGTTGTTTTATAACCGTTAACATTTTAAAAAACTACTTTGTGGCGTTTTTGAATTACATAGGTTCTTACATAGTTCATTACATAGTTCTTAATATAGAAAACTTCACAATGCTTTATGATTTGTATGGGTAATGCCAATCCCGCGCTTAAGCCCCACAGATTTTTCTCTTAACCTATAAAAACAACTAATAATCTTTTTCTGTATGTAGGTATTGTTTAACAATTGCTTTGTATGGGGGCTGCCAATTCCCTTGCCTCTATCCAAAAAAAACTTTTTTCTCAGCTGTCTTTGTCTTCAAAATATTCGTACTAAGCTTAATGGTAGCAGATGCCAGATTTACTGAGATCTACATATGAACATGCAAATATGCAGGGCTTTTGTCCTACAAAATGGGTTATTTTAAGTTTTTGCCTTAATCTCGCCCCAAAGTTTTTCGATCTTGCTAATTTTAAACAGCCTTCCTTTACGTTGAATTTTAAAGGTAAAGTGAGCTTTCCTTTAGCTTATCGCGCACTTATGCTTCAAGCATACTTGTAGTAACGAAAAGGTATTTATCTGTATACTCAAAAAATTATTTATGTAAAATCAACTGAAAGTCTATTTAAAATAACTGGATATTCATTTAAAACCATCCAAGAAGATATTCATTAATATTATCAAAATATTACATTTAAATTCAGACACCAAAAAATTAACTCACATATTCGTTAACTGTTTCTTCATTTAAAATTAATGTTACGGAATACTTCTTAAATAACTTTTAGTCAGTTACTATGTAAAGAATCTTCAGCCCTAAAATTTATGTTTATTTTTTACATAACTTTTTGCCTAATAATAAAAAAACTCGGAGTACAAAATGCTTGCAAGTAGTTTCTTCAAAAATATTAGCAACTTTAAAAGCAAAATTTATAATCTGAGGCAAAATAAACGGCAAATAAAAATAATCATTTTTATATAAGAACAATTTTATTTGTAAAAATAATTGTCAAATTCAGGGCGAAAATCGTCTAATCGTTATAAGCCTATTTTTGCCACCCCACCAAAAATGGTCAAAATGACGATAAATCGCCAAAGCTGGCAGCTAGGACTTAGTGTTCTAGTTTGCCGCCTTTAAATCTTGCCGCTTTAAAACAGAAAACTTTAAGGTTCATTTATACGTGGCTTAACCATACCGCAGTAAACAGCTGTTCAAACCAAACTTATGGGCAACACTGTATTTGATTATAGGTGACTTACTATTTAGCCATAACCGTAACCATAGAAACCAATTGAGTTTTGGTTCTAATGGCAACGACTATGATTATGGCGTTATGGTAAGTCACACATAATTAAACCTTTTCAAATTAAAATTTGTAACAGGAACATAAAATTATGTTCTTATTTATATTTTGCCGCAACTTTTAATGTTAAATAACGTTTCGATTGCAATCGTGTGTCATGATTCCATTTAGTTCATACGATTGACGTATAACGTAATTTATTTTCGTACGATTGTTGATTCGATCCCGGATGTCAGGACTCGAGCCCTGATTATTTAGGAGAAAAATTTTCAAATCACCAATTAGATAAATGCAGATAAGCCCGCACTCCTGGCAGCAGTGCTCAGCAGCCGGCCGTAAATAAAATTTTAAAAAAATTTAGTGTATCAACTCCATTTCGCTTGGATTTTATAAGAATGTTGGTGACTTATTGCAGACATAAACATATTTAGAACAAATTAATTTCCTTAGATTTTGTACCTTTTAAAATAGTTTATTAGGTCGTACATTCTTAATCTAACATTTCTACGCTTACCACTCTTCACTGTATAAAAAAATCTGTAACATAAATCATCAACTTTATTAAAATTTCCCTTTTTAATACCAAAGATTTTGTTATTATCGCAAAAAATGCCTTCCTTATTGGCAGGTGCTTGACTAATAACCCAAATATAATAAGATGGCCAAGTTAACTAATTACAGGGTGGCTATTATAATTATTTTTACTTGATAAAAATTCCCATGTATTAGTAATTTTCTTAAAGTTGGTACTTTGAAAAAGCCCCATTAGATATATTTTATAAGGAGGAGCTATATACCCCTTCAAAAGTCAAGGAATTTCTTTACGATTAAGCAAAAATTCCCTAATTGTAGGAAATTTCCAAACCGTTTTACAAATAAAACAATTTTTCATAACGTCTTTAAGGGGTAGAAATTTAGATAAGTATAAAGCTTATTATCAGTGATGCCAACAATTCAGAGGCAAAAAGAGCCAACCGAGTAGTCAAAAAGAGGTAAAAGAAGCTAAGTTTAATAATTTAAGATTTTTCCGTGTTAAATCTATGAATAAATTTATTATTCAATTTGTACTTAAGTTAAAAAAGAAAAAAAGAGTAACATTTTCTTCTTCCGGCCATAGATTTGTTTTTATATAATATTTTGATTTATTATACATATGTATTTTTCAATTGAATTTATTTTTACAAATACGCTTGCTGGTAACTCGTAGTTTAAACAGTTTAAACCTTTGTAAACCATATAGATATTATATGAATTAAACTTGTAATCGTATTGAAAGCTATGCGGTTTCTTAGTTTATTCTTAAATTTATAGCACTGAATGTTGTTTCCACTTTAGCATTAGAGTATGGATACGATAATATGCATTTCGATTCAAAATTAGTCAATTCTATCTAAATTTCTTCATTGGTTCAATTTTAAGTTTTTTAAGCAATTTACAGCTCTTCAATTTCATTAAAATATTCTTCAAATTCTTTTATAACACATAAGTATTTTCTGAATCCTGCAAAAAACATTTTTTACGCTAAATGCCGAAATTTATTCCATCTTAAAACTTGTTGAAAGCTTTGCCTCTAATTTCATATATTAGAGTTTTTTTTTATGAACTGTATTAAATTATGATTAACAATATGTTTATCTAATTCAGTTATATTAGAATCTTCGTACGCTTTCTCGAAGTTATATCGTAGATAACACTTGTTATTTATTTAAGATTCAAATTCTATACAATCGAAGTCATCTGTCGGTATAATGATTATATTTGTCAGGCTTTGTAATATATGAAATATATCAGTGAATAGTTTTGTATGTTCCGTTAATGCCACAAAGACAAAACAATAGAGTAAAAACGGAAAACTTTACTATAAAATGCAAAAAGGACCAAACGTTCAGTTTTCACAATTCAAAAGATCAGTGTTAGCTCCTCTTTTTAAAATACATATAGCTAAAGGGAAAGTTTTCGAGTTAGATGCAATTAAAAAGTACTAAATCTAGCTTCAAAATAGCCAATTTGGCATCGCTGCTTATTATTAGGAGTTGTATATCGTTAGCTAAACTTACTAACCAAAAAATCCAAAAACGACCTTTTAACATATTTGACTATACTTTATTAAGAGACACATGGCATTAAAATTGTTTAGTGTTACAAACAAAATTTGAAACAAAATGCCGGAAAAACAGAAACAATTTGCATGCATTGTATTTATAAGTACAAGGTGGGCCAAAAGAAATTATACGATGTTGTTTGGCCCTCATTTTCTCTAAATGAAAAACTTCGATTCTGTTTATTGATAATATTTATTGAAACCTTTAGAATTTTATTTGTCAAGTCGAGATGATGATAACGGCCAAATGGCCGCCGTCAGATTTGTCTGCTATACAGGCTCGTTTTATGGCATTTTTCATCACTTCGGCGAGAACTTCGGGCGACAGATTCTTGCACTCGTGTCTAATGTTGTCTTGATGGCTTCCGGGTATTGGGATTGTTCACGTAAGCACGAACCTTCGAAAATTCCACAAAAAAATTCTTGAACGGTAAAATCGGGCGATCTTGCGGGCCAATGTAAACGAGAGATGAAGCGACCCGGGAACGCCGCCTTCAGAATATCGGTTGTGGCTTGCGCAGTGTGTGCTGTTGCTCCATCCTGTTGGACCCACATATCCTCCAGCCCTATCTCGTTTAATTGCGGCAAAAAAAATCGGCTAACACAGCCCTATAAGGCGCACCGTCCACTATTGTCGTTTGACCAGCGGCGTCCTCGAAAAAAAATTACCCGATTACTCCTCCAGCGTGAACCATGCAGTCGCTTTTAGTGAGTCTAATGGCTTCTCGTGCATCACTCGTGAATTTTTGGTGCTCCAGAAGCGATAGTTTTGCTTGTTTACGTACTCGAAGAGGTGGATATAAGTCTCATTGCTCATTATGATTTTGATCCAAAAATCGTTCACTTCATGTGAACATGTTAAGCGATTGCAGATTGAATTGTTATACATAGTTGCAAAACTCGCCATCTATGGTATACCTTAGAATAGTTTTGAAACAAATCTGATGTAATGAAAAGATGGGTTAAGTAGTCCGCCCCTAGAACATCCCAATGTAAAATAGACCATGTTTTTTACATACAATTCGGTTACTTATGGAAAAGTTCTCCTTCTTTATGGAATACACACATGAATGGACGAGTTGCGTTATTTTCAGGGTACAACAATACGCAAAGTTTTTAAGGATATCTTAAAATTACATACATACATACTATACATATGTATATCACTCTATAACTTTGTTTTTTTTAAAGCAATAGAAACATCATTTATGGAATTGTTAAGGCCATCATATACAAAAAAAAACCTCTTTGTCCATTTCGCTGGGAAATTTTTATTTACACTTATTATAGTGTAAATAAAAATTTCCCTCTTATTGATCCAAACCAGTGCCCGCTTTTAAAAATTTCCCAATAATAAATAAGTTTTCAAATATCAACTAATATGGCTTTAGCAGCAAAATTATTGTTTATTTCAACTCTTGCTCACTGTATTATTAGTAATAACATTTTTTTAAAGACATCAACCAATAAATGTATATAAATATTACCTTTTAAACACACACACACTTAAGTTTAAAATATATCCCATCAAAAACACTTTCATTATCGGTGTGCGATTAACAACCCAAAAAAAGTATTTAAAATACATATTGCCTAAAAGAAACCAGACTAAGGCTAACAGGGTTAATACATAAAAACATTTTTTTATTTATCAAATTCCGTGAGTCTTGACTAAATCATACCATTATTTTATTTATTCTAGTCAAAAACTTTTTTAAATTATTTTGTTTCCCCCACCCATTCAGCATTTGATGTGTTAAAAAGGAGGAGTTTCAGGAATCCCCTTAAAATAAAGGCAATTTTTTAGTGTCTTAGGCAATTTCTAAACGGTTTTAATTTTTTATAGACACTCTTTTGGATTGAAGTGTTTGCTAACTTATAGATAGCGAATTCACTTAAAAAAACCTGACAGTGTTCACTTAAAATCAATAACTTCCTATCAAGTAGATATTACAGCAGCTCAGAATTACACCTCTCATAAAATAATCCCTCTTTTTGGTTTTTGCAGCTGAGAAAAAGGTAAAACTTTTGTAGAGAAGAGATATTCTTCGCTGAATAAAATTTTTATTTGGGAATTCTAGCAAAGATCTAAACCTTAATTTGGGAAAAATAATTGTCATTTTTATTGGTATGTTTACAGGTCCAGGGGAAAATAACGTATTGGCATATTCACCATACATTACCCCGAAATAAAGCTGCAAAACCATTATTAAATTTGCTCTTCCCCAAATACAATAGATTATTCATATAAATTAGTAAACAAAATATGATTTTTGGGAAAAGAGGGGAGATACGTTTATAGATCAAAGGAGAAATATATGTGAGGCTCTTCAAATGTTAGTTCAATTTGCAGCAAAATTTGGGGGTTTTCTTCTCTTGCAATTTTCGTTAGATATGTATATGATCAAATTTGTTAGTTCCTAATAAATTTTCCCCTTATTGTTCTAACAAAAAGAAACATTCGTAACGTTTATTCGATTTCTGTGTGTGTGTGGTATACGTAGGTGACTCTCTTAAAAAAAATTTGTATGAAGTTTTTGCCATGTTTGGTTTTACTTTGTTCCTTTGTTTGTTTTTTCTTGTATTAATACAATGCCTTGAGTGTGAGTGGAAATATTAAGAGTCGCTGTGTTTTTACTGTATCGAGGTTTTTGTGACAGTTGAGTTATTTCTAGCATTTCCTTTCGCAGTACTATAGTGCCGACGCGATAAAATTTCAACGTCTTTCCAAATATAATAATTGTAATTAAAAATAATTTATAAAGTTTAATAATTAATAAATAAAAAGTGTTAATTCTTGTGATACTTTCCTTTTACTAAAAGTGTTAATAAAAATCCTGCCTATTTAGGCTAAATAAATACTAAAAATATGCAAATTCAAAATTGTAAGAATTGCAAAGATTAACACAAAAAAAGGAACGAGTGTAAGAAGTAAACGACCCTGATCAGTTTTTAGTTTTATATATGTATGTATATATAAATAATTTGGTTTAGAGCAGCATTTAAATATTTTTTAACATAAAATGTTAAGCTAATAAAACAATGATAAAGTTAATTTAACTACATTTTGTTGTTGGTAAAAACTGTTAAACTATTAATATCTATCCTACCTTTCTATATACATAGGAAAATATAATATATACTACATCAATATATACACACATACACGTATGAACAATAGCAAATTCAGAAAATATTAAAATTATAACAACAAGAAAAGTGCCAACAATAACAATACCAACAACAGCAATAAACAAAGAAAAGCAATGTGATGGTATTGTTGTTTGTCAAATAAGAAAAATCCAAATAATAATAAAATAAAAATTTTATAAAAAACAGCAACAATAGCAACAGAAATACTGGCTGGATGAATGGCTCGTTAGTTAGTAAGCTGGCTGGATGGTCGGTGACTGACTGGTGCTTTTGTGCTAAATTTCATTACGAATGTTGGAAGAAGGTTGCTCGTTCCTTCCGATCGATCATGACGCTTTGTATGTATGTAGTATTTGTTAGTTTTGTGCTTTTGCTGTTTGTTCATCATGCTGTTGTCGCAGACATGGTAGCCGTCGTAGTATGTTGTTGGTATTTGTTGGTTGGTTGGTTCATGACAGATAGTGTGAATGTGAATTTTTGCATGCAGCACACTAGTGTTGCTTGTTATTATTTTTGAAATAATTTTTCTTTAGTTGGTGATCGTTATTTTGTTGTATTTAAATTATTCGTTATTTATCTATTAAAAACATAAATAAAAGAAATCGAATAGGTATTTGTCACAGAAACATTTGAAAATTAACACAAACGACACACTTTTATTTAAAATCCTCTCTAACCCCCTTAATATCAAAGTTTTATTTTATCAAAATTTTAAAGCAGTTAATTGTTTTTTTTATTGTTAACAACAATTTTTAAATTTTATTTAGGAGACCTACATAGGTACATAATAAAAAGTGCTAAATATCATTTTGTATTTGTTTCTATTTTAATTAAATATTTCGTTTTTTCTAAATAGGTACAAGGTTATTAAAAAAAATGTCGCAAAAACAAAAAAAAAATGTGCAATAGTGATGGTTAAAATTAAATACATACCTATCTATATGAAAGCGGCCCATGAATCAATTTAGTACTTTTGCAATTAGGAAAGAAAAAAAATCTTAAAAGTCTTCTGCGATTGCGTATCAAACATACTACCTATGTATATCATAAACAGTCACAACTTATACCTAATTCTGGTAAAACAAACGATTTTTAACACAATGACGTGGACTTGCAAATCCCAATTACTGTTAATCTACAGTACTGAGGGCAAATTACGGCATTCGATTCGAATCGAAATTTAAAAATTCTTATTAGAATTCCTATATTAAAAAGATCGAGGTGAATTTTGATTCGAATCGAAAGCTGTAATTTGCCCTTTGGTATTTATTTCCTTTAAAATACCGATAACACGTCGACACATATGTGCCTCCACGGCAAACGAAATTGACTGCAGCTAGGAATTTTAATAAAAATAAGTAAACCTGGGGCCAAATCGTCACATTCGATTCGAATCGAAATTAAAAAATTCTTATTAGAATTCCTATACTAAAAGCTTTGACAACTCGATCAATCGAGTGAATTTTCGATTCAAATCAAATGTGACGATTTGGCTCCTGAGTTGCAAATGTTTTTTTTTTTAGCTTTCGACAAGTATACCTATTTTGCCAAAAAGTTTAATAAAATGTTAGGTCTTTTGATCCTCTTAGGAGCTTTGGGAGTATATTTTTATACATAAAAATAATGACAAATCATAGGGTAAGTACTTGTTTGCCGCATAAACATAAAAAAAAATCACATCAATGCAGCAAATAGGAAACAACACAACTAGATGTAATATTCGCTTTATAAACCATTTTTAGGAGTCTGAAAATACAACACTGCTTACTTTATAAACTTACCTGTGTATGCATTTTGATATACATATGTATGTACCAATATTGCTATTTGTGTTAGATATATTTCATAAATTAATTATGTAAAATTTTAAATAAATATTTTTAAAGCTTCCCACCTCTACGCTTAAATTTTTCCCAAAGTAATCGCTTTTAGTCCCTGTTTGGATTTTGCCTTGCATTGTATTTTGCAATTGTATTGGTAAAAGGGGATGGTTCTTTTTTTACTTTGTTCTTTTTAAAACATTTTATTTTAATCTGTGGGAAGGTGATTTATATTTTGACGATCCACCGATCCCCTGTAATAACGGCTAAGGCCTGTCTGCAAACTTTCTGACGAAAACTGGTTTTAGTTTTGAAAACGGATTCTGTAAAGTTTGCTTTGTCTTTCGTTTTTAAATAAATCACATTTTTAATTCTAATTTAAACAATACTCAAATATGGTTTTATTATTATTACAGTTGTCAATTAATTAATTATGTAATATAAAAATGTGCAAATATTGCAAAATAACAAAGCATTATGGAAATTTCTCTTTCAAACAGCTATAAAAGCAAGATAGGCAGGCGGCCAAAATCTTATGGCCATAATAGGTACATATGTCATTTGTTTGTAATTTAAATGCACAAAACTTGCCACTTAAGTTATATCTGGGTTAGGTTAGGTCAGGTAAAACAGGCAGCCGTTGAAGGAAAGGATACAGCTCAACTCTACCGGGGCACCCTATATTTGGATTATAACTTGAAACATTTTGTGATTAAATAGTTCTCATTAATAATTAAAATTAAAAAACTGGCCATAAAAAAGTGTGACATTTAATGTTGGTGACGAACTTTTGCCAATTTTTTTTTGCAAATAGTCATTGCAGTCAAAATAGATTTTTCAAATTTAAATTTAACTAAAAGCGAGTACATATGCCTTAAGGACAATTTTTGACATTTGAAAGCAATCAAAATGTTTACTCAATCGATCGAGTTTTCAATACTTTTATAGAATTTCTAATAATATTGTTTTAATTTCGTAACTATGTTCATAATTATGTTACATGTGCCACACCCTTTCACACGGTATCTGTTCAAAGGCATCGATACCATTCAGTGTCGAAAAAAATGCATTGATACTAATTTGTAACGGTCAAGTTCTTTACACATGTAGGTATATTATATCAAGTAATAAAAACAAAAGAAAACACCTTACACACTTGAACATTGGTATTTTTTTACCACGGTTAATCTTATACGCTACATTCGTAACTGCAATGATATGAATGCAACTAATCTTCAAATCGCAAATTAAATGTTGCCGCAGCTACAGCATTATGCACGCACTGCCGATTACTAATGTCATAAGGTTTTTAGTAAAAAGGAAGTGCTTATTCAGTGATTATTACTGTATGTATTTATGAATGTAATCAAACTTTCTAAATTTTTTATTCCCGAAAAAAATGTTCATCCCATAATTACCTTACAAGGTATAGTCACTACTGCAACGACTATAACAAACATTATTCCAAATTTATAAAGTTGTCAGAAAAACACTGTCGTTAAAGCAAGAAAACATACTGTTCTGTCAGTTTAAACGCGTAAGCAAACTCGAGCAAAAAATATTCAGCTGTTGAATCGACTATACCTTGTAAGGTAATTGTACCATGCTTTTTTTTCATAAACAATAAAAATTTATGTTTTTGAGCAGCCTGCAATCGTTTTCTATTTATGTAACTTAAGTATAATTTCACATTTGATTTTGGGCCGCATTTATCGAACTAACTTTAATTAATTATTTTCACATAATTTTTAATTTAATACCAGAACTTTTACCGATACTAACTTGGTACTCTCGATATCAAAAGTACTTGACTTTAAGGAAAAACTGTCTAGTACTTACTTTGTATTTGCTCGTATTGTTTTATACCTATATTGGATTTTTTTATATAATGGATTTAAATCGAAATTTTCTAATTAGATTTCTTATATTAAAAGCATTAATAACTCGATCAATCGATTAAAGCTGCGATAAGGATCGAGTGCCGCTATTTTCCTCCCGGAAAATAAATTTACATTCAAGGCACACTATCATACTGTTTGGCCATAAGTACAATTTTTTAAAAGATCTAACTAACGACTAAGTGTGATAGTGACCGATTTAGTAAATTTTTAATTGTCATTGAATACCTTAATTTAACCAGTGACCTTCAATTATTAAATAAATCGTCACTTCAAACTTTATAAAATAGTAAAAAAAAAAACAGTAGAAAAGTACCATAGGTACTTTTATATTTTGGTAAAAAAAAGTACTAAAAAGTATGTCCATAGTATTCTCATCATGAGCAATGACATTGACAAAAAACATTGCGAAAACAATAGCAGAAGATAAATGAAGGAGTAGAAAACAGCAGGGAAGAAACGGTAAAACGTGTTTCATTCATACACGTCTTTTTGTTAGTCGTATTGTCTATTAGTCTGTTTACTGCTGAAATGTTTTTGAAGAACATGGCAAATGGTACATACATACATTTGTAGGTACGAGCAGTAAATACAAACGATGTAGATATGTAGGTGCATGTACTGGGGAATATTCCGTTGCTGCTAATTGACTTTTAAGTTTTACAACAATCAGAAAAAAATTGCACATAATAACATGATTTTAAAATATTTTACTTATGTATTAATTGTACCTCGGTTGTCATTTTTTATTTTTATGCAAATTTTTTTAACAAGTTTTTTTTTAAATTATTAATGGTATAGGTATGTATGTATGTATGTATTTAGATATAAATATACATATTCCTATTATGTGTTTTTTAATCTAATGTTTTTACCTAATAGCTAGTTAAATAGTTGCTCTACATTTCAAAAGCTTTGTATGTGTATGTATTTTCTAGTAGTTTTTGGTTAAACAAACAAGAACACAAGCAACAATAACAATGCTAAGATCATTGCCATTAACAGATCATTAACCTTTACTACTCTTCATGTCACCACTATTGCTAGCAACCAACAACTTTCCAAACAGCAACAAAAACCTTGACATAGCAACAACCAAATTCGTCATAAATATACACACATACATATTTATGTATGTATGTAGGTACTCCATATAAAACCAGCCTATTCTTACTTTTTTTATATTTTGTATCTCTTATTCTTACAGTATTTTTTTTGTTACTTTTTTAAATATTGTTTTTTGTTGGCTCGAACAATTTAAAACGTGATTGTGAAAACCTCCATGGACCTATTTCTTGAATTTTTTAAAAAAATTCTTGATTTTTTTTTTACCAAGATAGGTTTTGTTTCCGCACTTAATTTTCCGATATTTTTTTAAGAGTGACCAGGCTTTTTCTTAGCTATACAAACCATTTAAAAGGAAGGTTGAAATGTGTTTATGTTCCAAAGCTAAAGTCAAACTCTCGCCGTAAGTTATGCCGATTGAATCAAAATTTCCTTTTGATTAGATATATTTGTCTAAACACGTTCCTCCGCTGGCTAAACATCCATATACAGTATGCGACAAAACATATGCACGAGATTGTACTTACAAACAGATATCTTTATAATGTAGAAAATTTCATTCGTATTTTTACTTGCGTTATTTTTTTGTAATGATAATAGAGTCCTCTTACTAACACAAGACAAAAACAAAGAAAAAAAAATGTTTAACAAAAAAAAATTAATAATAAACTTACAAAACCGCTATTTACATGCGACAAAACAAATGCACGAAGTAGATAAAATTTTTGTTCTTCATTTTTTTCTAACAAATTACTAACAAAAAGAACCGTTAAATGAGATGCACAATTTTTTAGATATAAACGGAACAATTTAAAACATTTTGGCCGTGTTTATTAAAATTTAATAAAATTTCAAAGTCATCGGTCATAGTTTGCAATATTTTAATAAAAGAATGGCTTACAGCAAATATTCCGATCATATAAAAGAAAAAATTATAAATGATTATAATAAAGGGGAATCAGTAACGTCGATTGCAAATAAATTTGGAATTCACCACAGTGTCATTTTTCGCATTGTAAGCCGTTTCCGTTCATCAGGATAGTTGGCAACAGAGGTGGTAGTCCCCGGAAAACCAGCAAACGGGACGACCAGGCAATACTGCGCTTAATAAAAAAGGATCCATTTACCGTAGCAAGATCTATTGCAAGTCAGTTAAACTTAAATGTCTCGATTAGATCCATCCAAAGACGATCTGTTGAAGGTGGATAAAAATTATATAGAAGTGCAAAAAAAACATTTATTTCTGCTAAAAACAGATTAGCCAGAATCGAATTTTTAAAGGAGCACATCAACTGGACCACAACCCAATGGAAAACCGTACTCTTCTCTGATGAGTCTAAGTTCAATCTTAAAAGTTCTGATGGAATTAGGCTGGTACGTAGACCAAAAGGACAACGCCTTAACCCTCGATATACCAAAGGTACGGTAAAATATGGAGGAGGAAATGTATTGGTCTGGGGATGTTTTTTTGGCCATAGAATCGGACCAATTCATAAAATAAATGGTGTAATGGATCGATTCGTTTACAAGGATATCCTACAAAACATAATGCTACCACATGCAAAGGAGGAAATGCCGCTTAAGTGGAGGTATCAACAGGAGAACGATCCTAAACACACGGCTAAATGCAACAAACAGCGGTTTGCAGTTAATAAAATAAATTTTTTTAAATGGCCAGCGCAATCGCCAGATCTCAATCACATAGAAAATCTATGTGATATTGTAGATCGTAAAATTAACCGTGATAGTTGCGCAAATAGGGATGAACTTTTCCGCCAGGTGGAAGTTGCTTGAAATGAAATTTCTGGAGAAATTTTATCAAACCAAATTAAGTCCATGTCACGAAGATGTGAAGAAGTTTTAAAAAATTATAGCTACTCAACTAAATATTAATATTTTTTTGAGTTTCCTAAAGACGTGCATATGTTTTGTCGCATACAAAAAGCTGGTTTTATTGTATAATATGAAATTTTTTAAGTTTTATAAGAATTTTCATTTGTTTTTCTTATATTTTATTGAATTCAGATTATTAACTTTATAAAAAAAATAAATAGGTCCAAATCCAAATGTGTTTGCTTTTGTTTTTGAGACATATTCTACTTAACAGAAGTTCGTGCGTATGTTTTGTCGCACACTGTATATCTTTTGATCATAGTAAAGGATGTATATTTTAAAATATAATTTTATAAAATTTAGCCCAGGTACATAAGCTTTGTTTGGCATAAAAATAAAACTTATTGAAAAATGTGATGATGGATCCATGACTTGATTTAGAGTCCACCTGGATTATACTTTAACGGCCTTTAATATTCTACTCTCATACAATTTTTTAAATACACATCAACGTTTGAGCCCAAAATTAAAGTGATTGGTTTATAACTTTTAGGTAAAAATGTTTATTTTGTACCTTTGGAAATCACATTTAACTGCATTAACTACTCAGAGATTGAAGTACCGATATTTCCCTCTTTTTAAACAGTTTTTTTTATCACGCATAAAATCTTAGAACAAGCTGCCTTATTTCATTAAAGCATATTCCAATATTATTGATATAACAGTGAAGCACATCCCATATTACAACGGCGCTTAAGTGAATCGTCACCGATAAGTGCGTAACGGATGAGTGGCTTCGCGCGTTTGTGTACGCGGTCTAGTAGCTCCAAGAAAGTCTTTCGAGTACTAGCCCATGCAAAAGTATTGTATTCCATTTTCGGTTGGATAAAGGGGCTGAAATATTGAGATCAAAATGTCAAAAGATGAAAAGTAATTTCTGCATCTTTTCAAGAAACCAAGACACTTGTATTCTTTCGACACAAAAAAACGTGTTCCGTCCAGCAGACATCGCACTGGATTTTTATGCCCAGAACATTAAGTATTTATATACACTGCAGCATGTTCCTTTGCGATTATGTGTAAAAAGATAACATTGGATCTTAACATCAGATCGCGGACATTCATACTCTGCCTCATAGCTTTAATCTTCCAAGAGCTAGTTCTGTAGTCAAATGAGTATAAATATTATGCTGTCATCTGAAAATCAAATCCAGTTCCTGTTTTTAAAAGTGCTATGAATTAGTTGGTCTTTACTAATTGAAAATGCAATGTACTTTATAACAATAAGGTGTGCTAAAAATTATATACTAGTAGTCAGTTTGGAACCAGATGTTTTATGAGTAAAATTTTAAAATGACCTTCAACGAACGCAATTATGTACCAACTCAAAAGGTGGTCATTTGAGCGATTAATTTTTTTAAGTAACAATATCATTAATAACAAACAGTCCGGTTTTTAATAATAACAAAACGGCTTCAAACTATGAATTTCTTCTTCATAAAAATTAACCTAAAAATTTAAACCCCTCTTTGAAACACACAAAAAACTACAAAAAAAATTTTTCAAACAAATTCTTGTTCAAAATAATTTATTTTTTTAGTCAATTTATTTAATAGTCTCTAATAATATTTTTATTTGATTTTAAAATCAAACAAAATTTTCGCCTAGACAAATAAAATATTTAACCAGCTCAGCAAAATTTTTTAACAGAAGCTAAAATTCTTGCAAAATTGTTTGTCTAAATTTACAACTTTCGTTGTAGGTCCTCAGCCAGACAAAATATTTACTGATTCTCTGAAATTTGTTACTGATTCTACAACTCAGTTTTTTCTGTGAATAACTAACTAGTGTTGTGATACATGTAAATCGGAAGTGCATAAATATAGGAATATTTGAAAATATATGAACAACATTCGTTCACACGTCCGTTTAGCTGGGTGTACATTTAAATCTTATGGTGTTTTCCATTCTGGCAAAAATGTTACATTAATGCTACCATTCGAGCGGGTTTATGTTCCATTCTAAAAATAAAAAATACAAACACCTGGCAAGAGTGTAACATATCTTACCCCCAATTATATTTCAGTGTAACAAAGTACCACTTTTTACAGCTGTGTTATGTATGTAAATACTCTTTTATGCAGGCGAGTTTTTAACGCAGAATGCAGTTTTTATTAAAATCAAGCAATTTTCTGTTCCATTAAAACAAAAAAAATGGACAACTTTTTAAGTGTGTGTGTAAACTGATAAAAATGTTACACATACTTATTGTAACATTTTTTTTAGAATGGAAAACACCATTATAGTCAAAGTGCAAGACGTATTTTTAAAGAAAATATGATACAATTTGGCACTTAACTTGTCTTGATATTGCCTAGCCCGCAATGGTGCACTGCTAGGCTAGTGAGTAGTGCACAATTCTACTTGTTTTAGGGGTTGCTGGTTCGATTTCCGCCAGGGACTCTGGTCGGTCTTTAACTGCATTTAAATTTCACTTACGTTTCTACTATTTAAATTTTTCTGTGAGCTGTATTATTTTTTTCAACGGCTTTCTAGCTTCATAACAATGTCCTTCCGTAAAAAGCCTTACGATACTACTTTTGTGCTCAATTTTATTGAGATTGAACCATAACTTACCAGAGATCCCATATAAACCTTATTTTGGAAATCAGACCTAACTGCGATATGACATTGCTACTTATTGGCATATATGAGAATCCTTTTAAACAGAAACCGTCCGGTATTTTCCCGGAATTCATGTAAATCTCACAAAATACCTTACGCATGTATATCAAAAGGAAGTTTGACTAACATTTTTCATATGACTAGAAAGATGTTTACAAAACTTTTTAACGATCGGTCTAATATTTATAATGGGTCCCATATAAGCCCGGCTCCATAAAGTCAACTTAACCTGCTTAAATTTTAATAGATGTTAATACTTAATACAAAATTTTGCAGCAAAAACAATGCACATTCCTACGAAAGAATATATTTCTGCATGATTTTCAGTATGTAAGTAGGTATGTATATTTTTATGTGCATACATATGTGTGTATATACATATACATACATATATGTATATTTACATACATATAAAAAATGTTCTAAAGCAATTCTTTGAGGAAACTCTCGAAATTGACTTCAAAATAGCGGTTGTCAAGCTAAAATGGCCTTGTCTTAATTAAATTAATATAGCAGAAACGGTTGTCTAACCAGGCAATCAAATAAAACTTTTTTGATAGCAAACTATTGTACGTCATATCTTTATAAATATGCACATATGCACCCAGTTGGCCAAACCGTCGTAGACTACAATGTATTGGACGATGTTTTTTTAAGACATTTCCAAATTTGTCACTTAGAGTATTTGTCGTTTATAATCAGCGCTGCCTAACGATGAAGAGGATGATTTATAAGAATGCAATACTCCCCTGTGTTGTTGTAGTTACGTTTCTTTTGTTTTGCTCTATTTGTTAGGGTTTTTTGTAGACACTCGTGTTGTGTACATGTAAAACCCGATTAGCGTTCATCACCCGGAGACATTTTTTAGCTTTCATTGTTTACAATGCGTTCGAAGATACTGCCGCTTTCTGATGACGACGGCATGGTCCTTAGTTAACCTAATTGTAGATGGAAAAAAATCGGCGGCATTGTCGCTACCTTGATCTTTTACGATTTTGCGGTCATATATTGCATAAAACGATTTGTTTAAAGTGTCCTCAATATGTCCTGAATTTTTAAATCTTATGTAAAATATGTTTTAAAGAATCGGGCAATGGGGTATGCATTCTAAATACATACATATGTACATACATAAGTATGTATGCAATATTTTGACACTATCAACAAATCTGATTAAACTAAACGAAACACATAATAAAACTTTTTATCACTATTTTTAACTCGTTAGCCCACACAAACACACATACATACATATGTGCATACACAGCTGATGTCGCCAATACCCTATTAGCCACGTCTTCAAGAAATCTTTAAAGGCAGAATAACCTAAGTAAGAATAATAAATTGAGAACAGTCAAAGCAAAACGTTTACGAAATCTTTAGCCAAAAACGGTTACAAAATGTACAAGAGCAAAAGAGCGACGATGCCTTCTTTTTATTTATCTATGAACTATTCAGGAAAATCACAACAAAGACAATATTATCAACATAAGCAACAAATTGTTTTAGTGACAAATCGGAACATGTCTTCCAGATTAAAAAAAAATGTATTTTTGTATCTTTGATTTTATACATGTGACTTGAAAATCACTATTAACTACAGTGTGATAAAATGTGAAGTAACAGTTACTAAGATATTGTAAATTGGATATGTTATTAAGTAACTATTATTACCTGCGATATTGTCACTTTTAATTTATATTATTTAAAGTAATATAGTATATCTGTTTAAAATAACAGTGATTTACAAATCACATTCACTGTTCACAGTATTGTTTTTAAGTAAAGATAACTTCCAGATATCGCTAAAGGCAATATTGCCAACAACATTTTGGCCAAGTGTGTCCGATCCGTGGGTAAATAAAAATGAAAGTTATTTTAATCGTTTTTTTTTTTGCTCCAAATCACCACAGTTCGGATACCAGTGATCATCTCTTAGAGACTTTTCTTATTTTATGTGTCAAATATATAATTCACGTCGTTTTACACGCACTAACACGGGTCTCCGATGTGCATATGTTTTGTTTATATACATACATAGATACACACATACATGTGTGTCCGTGCATCGGTATTTTATTCTTCTTCACCTGTTTAAATATTCTATTATTGTTTGTTGTTATATTTTCTTTTATTTATTTTTGTTTGCTTTCTTTTAATTGTAGCTAAATCAAACATACACACATACAGATACAGCCAATATTCTGTATTTTTTTCAAATTCAGTTATTAATCTCTTGTTAATGATCTTCAAAAATAAAGTATTTTTTATTTCGTCTAGATATTTCAAATTCGGGGGATTTTATTAGTTGTTATAATAAAAAAATTGTCTTTAAAACGACTATAAAGTGTTAATTCAAAAATATGGTATTTGTCTTTTAAAAGTGTGTTGTCCCAGATAAAATAAACAAGATACCTAATTACATATTTAAAATATGTAGGTATGTTAATTGTAATTTTGTACCAACAAACATCAAAAAAAAAAAATAATACAACGTTAAAATTTTTCAATGTTAAACTGTAACAAAAAAATAAAATAAACAAGAAATTAAAAGAAAAAATATTATATAAAATAAATACAAGTAATTAAAAACATACCTGTGGACTAAACAAAAAAATGACTTCTAAACATCAAATAAAACAACAACAACAGCATTCACACCAACATCAACAACGCACATTTGGAGATGGTGATCCCTTTAATTATGAAGAACTTAATGTTATCGGTACCGGTAAGTTAATAACATAAAATAAATTGGAAAAAAACAATAATTAATATGTATGAACATAGTGTGTACATATGTAAATAAGTATGGATGTGTACTTATACAAATTTGTAGATATGTTTGTACATGTCGTTACCTAAAACGCAAAAGGTTTTAACTAACAAAAAATTCAAATTTAGTTTTTCTATAAAAAAATACAAGCTGTTTTTAAAAAATTTGCATATTGTCAAAATTTTAATTATTAATATTTATTGTAAAATATATAATAAAATATGTACTAATTCAATTTATTTCGTTAAAAATATTAATCAATTAATTTTTAATTTTTTTTTTAAATAATGTATTAAATATTATAGGGGTTATATTTATAAATTTAGGTAGGGTTACTTATTTGAATTATAAAATACCTATAAATAAAAATTCTAAATTGACGAAATCACATATGACTTATAAAACTAAATAAAATTAAAATTATTTTGAAATGTAATGTAGAAATGGTTCTAAGAAAAAAAATTGCTACACTGAAAGAAAAAATATGTTTTAAAATCAAAATTTAATTTTTTGTTTAATATCAGACTTGAATTTTGAAGTATTGACGTTTTTTAACCCAAAAAAAAAGCCGAAAGACTGGCTGTTGTTGTTATCTACATTATTCCTGTTTTGGCTTGAAAGTGGCTAAAGTCATGTCTTAATTAAGGTGAATATTATTAAGTTTTTTTTTATTTGAAATATGTATGTCTGAACAATCTATGTAGTATTACTTTTGCTGAAGACAAAACAATTGGACAAATTAGAGAATTTAAAGTTAACAAAGTTAGGTAACTCGGATTTCCCGGCAGAAATGTAACTGATCGTAAGCCTAGAGGAATCCATGTCACACATGTTTAATTTGGAATTAAAATCAGTATCCTGCTTTTAGTCTTATGTGTCGGTTATGTATTGTTTTGTTGAACGGCAACCAGAACTACTCGGTTGCCAAAATATTAACAGTCTGTTAATGGGAGCTGTCAACTGTCAGTCAGTTGCTATTTGTAATAATTCTTCGGCAACCGACAACCAATCTGAAGTTGTGTTACCATACTTGATCGTAACATTAGATTGTCCCTTATCATAATTTTTTATCTCTTTGATTTTCCCAAAAATGTAAATTTTCAATTAAGAAAAGCTTTCTTTTAAGAATTAATCAACAAAAAATTAATACACTTATGTATATATTTTTACCCAGAAGGAAAAAAGGAGTTCTAAAATCATGCACGGCTGGTATCAAATTGTGAACGAAGCGTTTTTAGTTTATTAAGAACCATCTGTTCACAAATTTAAAACCAAACGTTGTCAAATCAAGAACGCAATAATAAAAAATACCAAATGTTGTCAAATCAAGAACGAAAAACCTAAAAATACAAGTCGTTGTCAACTTGTGGACGGCCTGTTCTTAATTTAATTTTTAACACTATGGTGTGCAAGATAGTATGTGTAAATGTTTTTAGTTAAATTAAAATTTTACCATATTCGTTATTAGTTTCGAATTGATAAACGAACTCTTTTGGTATGGTCTAAGTAAGGGTTGGCTCAACAGAAATAATAGCACAACAATGTCTCCAATGAGTTCTGTTATTGGTAAAATTTTTTGAAAAGTACGGTAAATGAGTGTTAAAATGTATGTATGTATATAGTACATTTTTATTATTTATTATATTTATTATTTATTTGAAGCCTTTTTAAACGATTTAATTAGAAATCGCAAATTAAAAATTACTTTTAAGCAAAGGGTCGACATTAAAAAAAACAGTTGAATATTATACGCCATCATCTTAAATAACACCACGATTCTTGCAAACAGTTTTCCACGATTTACAGCATAAATGTTGTTGTTAAAAGTTATTTTTATTCAAAAACGTTTAATAAATAAAAAAATACATAAAACTAAACATATGTGTTTTTAAGTTGATTGGTCTCTAATGGGTTAATTTTTTACAAGAAGTTAAGAATAAATCGTTTTCAAAATAAGAACGGCTGTTGTCGAAATAATATTAAATCGTTACCGAAATAAGAACGGTTGTTGTCAAAATAAGAGCCAGACGTTCTAAAAAAATTGACACCATTCGTTGTCAAATAGAGAACAAACGTTCTTAGCTCACTTTTGACAACGGATGGTGTCGATTTCGGTGCGTTTCGAACGGTTATTTCCCTCTGTGTAAAACATTTAATTTAATAAACTTTCATTGAAGATATGGCTTTTCGCTTTAAAAAAAATACGATTAAAAAGTCTCTTAGTGAATTATTGAGTACATAAACACAATTTATAGAGAAATAAGCTCGTCATGGGGTTTTTTTTTTATTATATTGGAGAAATTCGCATCAAAAATCTTATTAGTCTTCATTTTGGGATGTTTTTTCCTTCTCCTGTAAAATCAATAATATGCTAGTTGAGACGTTTTAGGTGACGATATATATTTTTGATAGTTATTTTTTTCAAAACCACTTAATCTAGTTAACAAACGGTAGTCTCTGCTGAAAGTTTTAATTTCTAGAACAACGCGTGAGTAAATTTTGACTCACTACGCGCATGAGCACTATTTTAAACACATGTTTTCAGCGTTGCCAGCTTAATGCTTTTGGCACTTTTCAATGTTTCAAAACGCCAAATTTTTAACGTTTGTGCCAAACTAAAAAAGGTCTAAACTGGTACTTTCTTGATTTTTCGATAGTGCCTTCAGGGTTTTTTACAAGATTAAGATTTTTTATATTTTTAATATTTTTGCTTGTATTTATAGTGCTTTTTTGGTCTGGAATTCTTTTCAGGACTCACTGTATATTGATATTTTAATTGAGAATTGTATTTTCCACTTTATTATCAATTAGCCTTTACATCTTATTGTTTTGTTAAATATTAGAAAGTATATATATCCTCGAACTCAAAGCAGCTGTTTGGCGCGATTCAAACCAAAACTTTTGATAAGAACAAAACTTTGGTTAAAATTTATATGTACATATGTGCAAATGTTTTTTATGTACTATATTCTTCAGATACATATGTATATTTTATATAAAAATGTATTTTGTGCTGTTTATTTAAAGTTGAAATTTTAAATATTTTGCTAAAATATTAAAAAAATTTAGTACCAACGTGTGAAAGGAATATATGTTTCTTATAAAGACTTTCCTTGGTGGGACTTATAAGATTTCCATGGAAAATTTTTACCGATTGTCCAAAACTTGGGCAAATATTTTCTTAATAAGAAAATTTATAGTTTATTTGGACCTTGATATATTATGGATCAGTCAGAAAGGATTCAGTTTTGCAATTGGTCAGATGAAGTTCCTAAAAAGCAAAATTTTGTAGAGATAGAGTGATATAAAAAAAATTCCAAAAAAAAAATAGGTCGATAATAAGGGAAATTAATATAATATTTTGATGCATAAAGACCTTAACCCATATAGAGATGGAGCATAATCTTAAAACTTATCAGTGTCAAATTTCACAAAAAAACATATTAACACCCAGCCAGACGGACAGGAATAATATGCTTTTATGGACTCAGAGGTAGTTCTAAGCTGATCAGTTATTTTTTAAGCTGTTAGAATCATCTACACGAACTTGTTATATCACTTCAACGTTTGTGGTGTGGGTATAATAAAGCACAAAGTTTTTTACGCTTTTTTGAGTCAAAATTAAGCTTTTTGGTGCCTTTTAAAGTTTAATGTGCTTTTTGTTTCCAAAAAGTTAGCATCACTGGATGTGCTTACTTATGTAAAAATACATACATACATATGTATGTAGCACTTTAATAGCCCATACAAACCATCAAGATAAAGAAGAAACATATGTATATTCTTCCTTGTGGTATTTGTACCGATGCAATCAAGATTACATTTTTAATCAATTAAAAAGATGTCCGTTCATGAAAGCCTTGTGATTAAAATAATGCACATCGCACAATTTTTTTTTTCATATTGAAATAATGATGATTGGTCTAAACACAAATGCCCTCCCGGAATGTGCGCTAAATAAAAAAATGAGTTTCATTAAAGGAGTACAGACTCTGATATTGGGGTCAGCATCAAAGATTGTACTGACCTGTTGAATTAAGTGATATTTATTATGAGCGCTGTAAAATGCGTAACATTTCTAATTAACTTCAAATTAGTTTAGATACTCTTAAATAACTGTAGTATAAATATGTATAAATATTTTAAAGTCATCATGTTACGTAGAAACTTTGGCAAATGTTGTCATTTTGACTGTCAGTTCGCGTGTTTATTGTCGAATTGCAATGGAAAATTATTCCGTGTGACAATATATACTTTGCAATTATATGTTGTAATAAACATTTTTACAAGTCTATTTAAGGACTAGAAGTTTAAATCGATTTTCTAAAAATTTTGTTTGCATATCGGACTTTGCAAGTGGACTACTTATAAGTATGTACTTCACATATGTATGTATGTCTATCTGTTGATCTCATATAAAGTAATTGGAAATTAAAATTTTTGTTCCATTTACATGCACACGTTTGACTTTTAAATAAACGACAATTGGCGTCACAGACTGTCTTCCTATTTATCATGGAGACAAGCGTTTTTGTTCTTTTTCATATTTTTTTTTTTTTTTTGCATTTCTAATAGAATTATTTTATCACGAGTCTTTTATTCAAAGTCTTTGCACAATATTTGTTTGATAAAGCTGGTATTTTAAGGTATAGGAGTTTTATTTAAAAAACACATACATATGCACAAATACTTATGTATAAAGTCTGCTCTGAAAATGTGGTTTTTCAAGCACAAATATATTAAAAGTTTGAACAACGTTGTTTACACTTTTTTTATTAAAATTTGCTGCCTTTATGCTTCCCGTATAGATAATCATATTAATAAATTATTAACCACATAATTTAATTAAAACATTGACGCAATATTAATTTGTAGTGCATATAGAGATTAATCAATGGCAAAATTCTGTACATTTTAGACTTTATGGCAGAATTACTTTGTATGTTTGAAGAAGACAGCTGTTGGTTTCCGAGATATAGCGGTTAAAAAAATTTAATAAAATTTGTGCATTTGTAAAGGAGCATGCATCCATTTCAATTACTCTTATCCAAAAAAGTTTTTGTCCCCAAATTAATTTACCATTTCTGAAGTTTTCATGCCAAGTTTTGTGATAATAGTGACCATAGTTACTGAGATATTAGGGATTACGGGCCCGGTATATTTCGGTCCGCAGTTATCTGATCTTGTTTGACACCAAAACGAACTCCATAGGATTTGAGTTGAATCTGCAAATCAGATTTTAACAGACGCACCAACAAATATGACAAAGTCGACTAACCTATCTATAAAGTTCCGGAGTATATATATTTTATGGAGTCACGTGTTAATATTTTAGAAACTATGTATTTAGAAACTAATTACAAAGGATGATAATGCTTTTAACGTTACGGGTGTGACCTTATTAAAAACAATTTGTTTTCTTCTAAATTCTTTCTACTGGAAACTGTTGTTGCTTTTTGAATTATAAACCGGCTTATATAAAATACTAGCTAAGCCGCGGTGTGCTTCGCTATTCCAATCATAGTAAAATTACCAAAATATGTAAACAAAAGCCTTTTTATATTTTTTAATTTACTAGTCGCCCCACATAAGTTGCAACAAATTTTAAGTCAGCCCTACTATTTCATTAACATATAAAAAGTGGGAGTTTTTGGAGATATTCAGAAAGCTTTAGTTAGCAAAAATTCTTTAACTAACTTCTAAAAAGTACCAAAATATAATTCGAGCCCTTTAGTACCCCTTAGCGCCAAAATTGAAAAAATTTACCAAAAACATATTAACATATTTTGGTAACCTGATTAATGCAATTTAAATTATGTTTCTATCTTCATTGGTTTTAAAGTTACAAAAAGTACCAAAACATAACACTAGGTCACAAATAACAAACTTTTGTCTGTTATTTGTTTCTAGCATACTTTTTCTCATGGATTTGGACCTACTGAACACGAAAATGAATTTTAAAAATTTTTCTGTCGATTGGTTTGCGAGATACAAATTTTTTAATTTTTTTTTTTTAATTTTTGGAGGTACACTTACTATTTTGAGCATATCTTTAGTCTTCTTTGACCTATTTTATCCTACTACTACTCAAATTAAAGACAATTGAGCCGTCTACAACTTATTCTCAGAAAATTTTCAAATCGGGTTAGTAGTTTTGATGTTGGCGGCTTAAAAAGGTTAAAAAACTGGGTTTTTTTAGTAAAAATGTGGCTGAAAAATTCATATAAAAATTCATATAAAATATAAAACGCGATGTTAACAGCGATTTTAATTTTTTTACGTATAGCTGACACTTTTCCAAAGAAAATAAGCCCTTACTTAACAAAATCTGATGACAAATGGCCGACTTATTATTTTTTTGGTAAACGACCGAAATTCCGCTATTTTACGATTTTTTGATTTTCATTATTTGCACAGCTTACCTACCCAACGCAAACGAATAAATACATTTGAACTTAATTTAAAATAAACAAATTAGTCTTCGTATATTATTTTTTAATTTATTTACAGCACTACATGCTCATACATATTTAAACATAAGGAGACACGGTTATCAATTGCATTTCAAAACTGTCTGTGAAAGTGTAAAGAAGTTAATATTTAGAAAACGCAAGGAAGACAATGAGTAAAAGACTACGTGTGTTCGAGTGTTTGAACGATCCAGACAATTTCTGCAATGTTTGTGGCCAGTTTATAAAAAAAAATCACGCACACAAGTTTACTCCAGCAGTACAATTGCACTATTTGAATTATTTTGGTATTTCACCAAATATCACAGAACCATGGACACCTAAGTCGCTGTGTGATCTTTGCTATATAATCTTAACCAACTGGGCAGCTGGCGGAAGGTAAGAATTTTTATTTAAACACATTATACATAGCGAATATAGTAATTTATTTTAATTTTAGCCGCCATATGAAATTCGATACACCAATGATGTGGAAAAAGCCGCTATGCCATTCCACAGACTGTTATTTTTGCCTCACCACAAACAGTGGGGTAGGAAGATTTTTTAAATGGAACTACGCTCAAGTGGGATCGTTTGCGCTTCCAGTACCACATTCGCATGATGTGCCATATCCAGTGTGCCCTGGTGCATCTCTTCAAAAAGCAGAATCGTCAGAAGAAGAGTCCGAGTCAAATGCAAGCGAATTTGAGCCGGGTGCAAAGCGAAAATTACTGTCACAGGCCGAACTAAACGATTGGGTGCGCGATTTTGGTCTCACTAAGGAGAAAGCCGAACTTTTTGCGTCTCGGATGATACAGTGTGGATTTGTGGCTTCAGAAGTGAAAGTAACAGCGTACAGAAACCGTCACAAGGAGTATGCAAAATTTTATACAAAGAAAGACCAAATATGTTTTTGCAGCGACATTTCAGGCTTGTTCCAAGAGCTTCACCAAATTCACAACCCCAACGAATGGAGGTTGTTTATTGACAGCAACAAAGAGAGCTTGAAGGCAGTTCTCTTACATAATGGGAATGAAAAGCCATCTGTTCCTATTGCTCATGCGGTTCATTCAAAGGAGAACTATGAAACTATGGACATTTTGCTGAAATGCATAGAGTATAGGAAATACAATTGGAAAATATGCGCCGACCTTAAAGTTGTGGCCATTCTGTGTGGACTCCAAGGAGGCTATACGCGACATTGCTGTTTTCTGTGCCTTTGGAATAGCCGCGCTGATGATCAGCATTATATAAAAAAAAAATGGCCGGTACGAACGAAACCTGTAGTTGGAGAAGCGAATGTTCAGCGCAAACCACTAATAGAGAACCGTGAAAATATAATACTTCCGCCGCTGCACATAAAATTGGGTTTGATTAAAAATTTTGCCAAAAAATTAGACAAAGAAGGTGAAGCTTTTGCCTATTTACGGTCAATTTTCCCTTACCTTTCGCTGGCAAAAATTAAAGAAGGAGTCTTCGCAGGACCCGAGATAAAAAAAATTTTGAAAGATGAAAAATTCCCAAAGCTGTTATCACCCATCGAAGCCGCATCATGGAATTCCTTCAGGCTTGTTGTGGAAAACTTTTTAGGAAACAACAAAAGCCCGAATTATAAGGACATAGTTGAGGATCTGGTAAAGAACTATGAAGCCATGGGAGTGCACATGTCACTTAAAATACACTTTCTGCATTCTCATTTGGATTTTTTCCCTGAGAATTTAGGAGACGTGAGCGACGAACACGGCGAGCGCTTTCATCAGGAATTGAAGGCTATGGAACGACGCTATCAGGGCATCTATGACACGGCTATGATGGGTGACTATATTTGGACCCTAATACGTGAGAACGATTGCAGCGAATACAAAAAACAAAGAAGAAGTCAGCAGTTTTTCCACATGGCATAAAATGTACACTTATATCTTTGTTTTTACTCAAATAAATTAAAAAATAATATACGAAGACTAATTTGTTTATTTTAAATTAAGTTCAAATGTATTTATTCGTTTGCGTTGGGTAGGTAAGCTGTGCAAATAATGAAAATCAAAAAATCGTAAAATAGCGGAATTTCGGTCGTTTACCAAAAAAATAATAAGTCGGCCATTTGTCATCAGATTTTGTTAAGTAAGGGCTTATTTTCTTTGGAAAAGTGTCAGCTATACGTAAAAAAATTAAAATCGCTGTTAACATCGCGTTTTATATTTTATATGAATTTTTATATGAATTTTTCAGCCACATTTTTACTAAAAAAACCCAGTTTTTTAACCTTTTTAAGCCGCCAACATCAAAACTACTAACCCGATTTGAAAATTTTCTGAGAATAAGTTGTAGACGGCTCAATTGTCTTTAATTTGAGTAGTAGTAGGATAAAATAGGTCAAAGAAGACTAAAGATATGCTCAAAATAGTAAGTGTACCTCCAAAAATTAAAAAAAAAAAATTAAAAAATTTGTATCTCGCAAACCAATCGACAGAAAAATTTTTAAAATTCATTTTCGTGTTCAGTAGGTCCAAATCCATGAGAAAAAGTATGCTAGAAACAAATAACAAAATGGCTGTTGCCTAGTGTAATTTTAACCCTTTTTCCCCTTAGGGTCCAATAATTAAAAAAGGGCCCAAAAACGTACTTGTATTTTTTAGGCCTGTCGCACGCAATTTGAGTTATGTTCCTATCTTCATTGGCTTAAAAGTTACAAAAAAACGCCTTAAAAATCAAAATATATTTTTACCCTTTTTCCCCTTTGAGTCCAAATTTAAAAAAAATACGAAAAACGTAATCATAGTTTTTTTAAGCCCTATCGAATGCAATTAAAAAACATTTTTATCTTTATATGTTTAAAAGTAACGAAAAGTACCAAAATATAGTTTTAACCTATTTGCCCCCTTTTGGTCCAAAACTAAAAAAAAAATTGCTGTCTTTATATTTCTAAAGGAAAATGCAAAACTTTTTAAATTTTGTTTCTATCTTATATACTTCAGAAGATAGTAGGTTACAGATTTTTCCCTTCCCCCCCCCCCCCCCCCCCCCTTTTTATCCCTTAACGGGCCGAATTTTTAAAAATTTATCTGTACAAACATGGAAAGCTTAAAACGTGTTGTAAATTTGATGTATTTAGCTCTATGCGGTTGATCAGTATGGCGTTAGTTAATTTTGTTAGTGAATTCATAACCTGATCTTTCCACACAAATGGCGAAGTGTGGGCGTGGCAGCAATAATTTCCAAAAAAAAAGTAGCCTATTGTTCCTTCCAGGCTTGAAGTAACTCCCTGAAAAAACTTAAAAAAAATTGATCCACTGGTGTGGCCAGCTATAAAATACAAACATACATACATACATGCACACATTCAACCCTTCTTTATATAATAGATGAGCAATAATGTACGAAATCTTATTGTTTCCCTAAAACTAAAGATATGTATAATGTATATGTATATACATGCTGGTAACACTTTTATTACAAAACAAATAAAGTACAGCATACTTAAAGGCGCGTCTAAGCTTAACTCTACACAAACGCACAAAATTCAGAAAACCATTATGAGATTCTCATTGAATGATACAAATGAAAACAATATATAAAATAATGTCATTTCAAATGAATACACTATACGTTCAATTTTACAAAGAAGGCTACAGCCAGATCTGTGAAACAATTCCCTAAAAAAAAGAGTTTTTACTATTTCAGGCAACCTATAATATTAAGCGGTCACACTTTTTAGGGAGAATTGTTTGACTAACATGACCACAGCTTAACACAAGCTTTCGTTAAATTTTTTGCAAACTAATGAAAATATTAAAGCATATTTTGTATAGTGTATAGCTTATTATATGTCCAATAACATCCTTAGGGCCGTTTTAACATTCAAGCTATAAAGCATGTGTTAAATAAAGATAAATTTAGCTAAAGCTAAGAATAAAGGAACCTTTAACTTCTTTAGTTACCACAACTTCTCTATAAGATAAATTTTAAAATTCTGATATTACGGCAAGGCAAAGGTAAATATGTACTGGATTTCTACACAAACTACATAAGTAGCGCCTTTGCATAGTAGTTGAAGGAAAAATGACAATTTGGAAAATATATTCGGGGGTGCCATGGAAACCGATATCCGTCGGAATCTCATTAAAATATGACCAATAAAAACTTCTGTGTAAAGAATTTTAAAATTATCAACTTTAAGCTCAATTTGAAATTAGTATTCCAATTTAGAAATAAAAACACAATATTAAAAAACATATGTATCTCTGAAATATGTATTTATTAGTCATTTTCAAATCCGATTCCGACAGCTATTGGATTCCGTGACAGCCTTAATTTTCTTTTTTTTTTCAAACCCATATTTATTTAAGCTAACGTCAAAATTTAAAGTAGAGTTGGGTCCGACTCCTCACTTTAGCGCGTTTTTGCCACGACTTAGTTCATCTAATTTTCTAACCCCATATAAATTACATTGTGGTTCGTGGAAAAAAAGAAACAAGATTGCTGGCAAAAACGAACTTAAGTACAGGGTATCTGGTGGCAGATTTATATTTTTAAACTTAAATCAAAATTGTTATAATTGACACAAAGCTTTATTAAGAGCATTTAAAGCCAGAATGGAAAGGCAGATGTTATTTTTTAAAAAGTATGTCATCCAGATGTCATCCGTCAATTTGAACACACTGTTCAAAGGGGAGCCTTGTGTTCTGCGCCACACGCTGCAGTAAACTTGGTTTAATTGAGCTGATTTTTCGACGAATATTTTCCTTTAAAGCCGCAAGAGATTAGGGACTTGCATTAAAAACCCTTTTATTGAGGTAGCCTCATAAAAAAATCCATGGGAGTTAGATCTGGCGACCTCGGTGGCCATTGGATGTCTCCAAAGCGTCTGATCAGTTTTTTGGGGAACTTTCCGGAAGCAAATTCATCGAAGCCCCATCCTGTTGAAACCAAGTGTGTAAAGAGTACGATGGATGAGGTCGCTGATTTGGCAAAAAGAATTCCGTAATCATTCGTCGCCTGCCCTCGAGAATTTTCAAAAAAAATAGTTTAATTATCTCATGCGTGGATAAGGCACACCAAAAAACTAACCTGGGGCAATGAAATGGTTTTTGATGTTTCATTCGATGGTTGCGGGTTGCTGGAAACCAGATTCGGCAGTTTAGCTTGTTAACGTTGCCGTTTAAAAAAATAAGCCTCGTTGCTCAAAAAATACGATTTACAGTAAGAAAATGCTCCAACATCGTTTCAAAAAAAAATTTTGCGTAAATCAAAGTCACTTTCTTTCAGTTCTTGAACGATTTAAATCTTAAAAGGATCGAACTTCATATCATTTTTAAAATTACATGAATAATCGCTCTTGGAAGTCCCAGTGAGGCTGCTCTTTTCAATATTGAAATTCGGGGATTTTCACGCAAACTGCTTTCAATCAGTTGATTATTTTCGGGAGTCCTTGAAGATCGACTGGGCCCTGGCCGTGGGACATACACGTATTTGCTGAATACCGAACTTTGAACAAAATTGTCGACAAGCAATTACGTAAGAAACATTACTCTAAAAAATGTCTCCACAGCAAACACGCGATGCAATATTATTTACAATTAATTATGTATTTTTTTTTTATATAAGTTTTCTTAAACGTTTGTTTGTACATAATCGTGTTACAATTTGGGCAAGTTTAAAAACGTTAAAAATGTCAACAACAACAACATAAAATGTGCATCGTTAACAACATTAATTATTGTTTTGGTTACAAAACGTAAAAAAGAGTGCAAGAAAATATTAAATAAATAATTTCTACTTTTAGTTATACATAAGTATGTATGCAATTATTTATAACATTGACCTCTTTGTTGTTAATCGTTATGTTTAGTTTTGTTTTTGTTGTTCTAGCGAAAGCTTTTGTTGTACGTATATGCACACATACATAAATATATATATACATATCTACATATGCATACACACACATTCTTTTATTGTTATTTTTTTATTTTGGTTTTGTGTAGTGTTTAAAAATACTTTTGTTTTGATTTATTTTCATGCTCTGCTACTTACATACGTTTTATTCACGAATCATCGGCTATCTTTCGTCAATCAACGATCATTCTGACGTTGTGGTCTCATGGACGTCTAATTTATTCATTCATGTGGCTATGTATGCACTATGTGACGGTGTAAATTTTTTTAATTTCCCTTACAGGTGCCTATGGAACAGTTTATAGAGCACGGGATAATCATACGGGAAAAATTGTTGCCATTAAAAAGGTTCGAATACCACTAACAGATAATGGTGTACCCATGTCAACGTTACGTGAAATAGCACTATTAAAGCAACTAAATGCATCAAATCATCCAAATATTGTAAAGTAAGTAAAACAAGTTATTTAAAAATATTTTTCAGAAATGGCCCTGCGGAAAATGTGGTTCAGTTCGTCGGCGTACTTGTCCTGTTACAGGTACAAAACATGAATTGGACAAAAGTTATTGGTCGTGATCGGTTAAAAAGGCACACATCAAGTAACTGGTTCAAAGCTGGTAAAGAGATTAAAGGAAAAAATAGAAATATTGGTCCATACACATAAACATACATCTGTTTACATATACACACACACACGCGCGTAAATACAAACAAAGAAGATTGAACAGAATCCTAAACAATTAACGCAAAATTTGATTGGCCTGTAACCCGTTCTAAAGGTGTTAGTTTTGAACCAATTATCCCCTCTAATGACAAAGCAATGTAAAAGTGACAGGTTCTCTTCATATAAAGGGCAAGAACTAGAACCAGCCCCTGCCCTAAGGAACCGTGTACGTCAATAGTCTTGGACCAGTCCACTTCCCCGTAGGGTGGGTTTGTATTATTTAAGTTGTGTATTGATGTATGTACATATGTTTATAGGTAAAACTGGAAACTTAAAACGCTTTTAAGGGGTAGCCCATAGACTCTGGCGTGCGTGACTGGGCACCTTTTTCAACTAATAGCTTAAATGAAAAATATAGTTTGTTATGAACTTTGTCACTTGAACATTCTTCAAGTAGTTTGACAGTTACCAGCTGATTTTTAATGATGGTTTTATTTTTTTTGTTGTCTGAGTGATTTAAATAATATTCGTTGCAAAGTATTATATGTGCCGGTCTCTGACGTCCGCATTCTTTTTGGCACCTTTAGGTTTTGCACATACATATTTAGCGCAGAACAGTGAATTGCAGCCAAACTTTTATTTCTACAATGGAATTTAAGATGTTTAAACTTTAGTCGTACATTTTTTTAGGGCGCATTTAATAAAGTATCGTCGAAAAATATAATGAAAAAAATATTTAATAAATTTGATCAGTATTACCATTTCTTACTCTAATTAAGTGGAAAATAACAAATTTATTTATTTAAAAAAGTATCCTTTAGCAAACTAAATAGTGTATAATCTTGTCAACAGGTTTGCATGTCTACCAGTCTAGGAGTCGCGAGTTTAATTCCTCTGGTAAGTCTGTTTACCTTTTTTTCCAGACATCACGGTGAGACGGATTAAGCGGACCCAAGTGAGCTGTATTCCTTTCCTTTCAGCGGCTGCCTGTTCTCCCTAACCTAACGTACCGTACCTAACCTAACCTATTCTTGGCAAACATGTGAACTGTTATACCTACTTATTTAACTTTCTTTAAAAAAGTTTTCGTTTTTTATATATTTCTTATCCTCTTTTTTTATAGTTGCGACTAGCAACGTGGCACTGTAATTAAGAAGAGTGCTAGTTAGTAGGCTGGTCAAAAAATTAAAACACTATCACACGAGGTTAACAATTTTTTTAGGTATATAATACATTGAAAACAAAGTCTCTGGGTTAATAAAACACATTTTTATACTAAGTAAACTCCATTCGTCACTCATTCAATCACGGCTTAGAACAATGGGAGTACAAAAATACATACATATGTATGTATGGCTAGTTTGCTGTTATGGTATGTTTCAATGGCTGCATCATCAAAACCCGTTAAAAAGATAAAATATTTTTTTTTTTGCTGTTCTGACTTGTGCATTTGAGTTATTGCTGCTGCTGTTCTAGTTGTTTGCATGTTTTAAATAAAAATACCAGCAAATCGCTCTACATAATAATGAAGGTAGATATGCATGTATGTTCCTTTCTATTCGTAGATACGGGAATTATTGCTGAGGAATAACTTTTTCATATATACATATATGTACATATAAGTATATCTTTTACATACTTCTAAACACATGCCTATAGATATGTATATATGTATGTACATATTGGCATATGTGTACATATACTTATGTATATAAGTTGCCACCGCTCAATATCTATTTACTGGCAAAATATTTTCTTGCTTTTAGTCCATCATTTCATTTGTCTACTACCTACATACATACATACATGTGTTCATACTAATATCCATTTAGCTTTTCGTCTTGTCTAAACGTCTTTTCGTTTGATTGTTTGTCGTCCGTCTGCAAGTTGTTGGTTTTTTCAGTAGTAGGAACCTTGGTAGTTATCTATTTTTTGTTTGCCGTGTTCGGTTGGTTGGTGTGTTGTCGGCTGATAGGTTCAATCCGTTAAATACTTTTATTTTTATAAAATGTTCTTTCTAGCTTAAATTTTTAATATTTCACCTATGTATGTATGTATAAGATTGCAAATCCAAAGTAGACGGCAAAACGGCGCCGCAAATGCTGATAAAGTCACGCTGTAGCTAAAATATATACTCTGTTTAACATTTCTACTCTGTCATTCTATTACCGAAGAGAATTGGCTGCTTTGCAAAAAAAAATTTCTACCCCCCTTCCACCTTCAAACGCATATGTGAATGTTTGAATGAAGATATAAATGTAAAACCAAACGTATGTATATATGTATGTTCACATGCAAAGCTACCGAAAGAGAATGGGGGAATTTGCTTTTGTATGATTTAAAGGGGAATTGTGTGCACAAGAGTATGAAAGCAAAATTTGTTTTCTCCCTTTTTATTTGCAAGCAACAAAAAAACTAATAAAATTTTTCCAAAATTTTAAAAAGCAAGCGATAGAATAGGTATAAAAATTGGGGCATTTTCCGTTTATTTACTGCTAAATTTAAACAGCAGATAGGTAGATATACATACATACCTACTGATAATTTATTGTTTTTATATTTTAAATCCGCATACAAGGTAGGTATGTAGGTACATAAGTTTAAAGCAAATTTAAGCAACCCATATGCCGGCCGGCCGGTCGTTAGCTTTATATGTTTATGTATATGTAGGACTATACATGCATGCATACATACATTCATATCTACATACATACTTATTTTCCACCTACATACTTAGCACATTTTCCAGAATAACGTCATAATTAAAAAAAAAACTATTTCGATAAAAACGCGTTTAAAGTTTTTGATTTGCTTACATTAACTAGAAAAGATAAGCATTTTATTCAAACCCAAAAAGTAAAAACAAAAAAAAGAAATTTTTACCTATACAGTATGAAGCATAACATAACCAATAATTCTCCATATTCAACTCCAAAATAAATTTTTTGAATTATGGCGCTGTTCTGGCAAATAAGCGATATGAATGTTAACCTTGACATACATATGTATGTATGTATGTACATAGTCCAGCATTAAAAAAACCCTCAATAAAACTTGCATTTTATCAGTAAATTTTAACCAAATTATGTAGTTTAAACAGCAATATAATAAAATTATTTTTTTTAATTAATTTAATTTGCAAGCAAATATCTACATTGGTACATGCAGCCATTATACTAAGAGCTAAGAGCTAACAGATCATATAAAAGAACTGACAATACAGATATGTATGTACAAATGTGAGTACATACATACATACATAGTATTGTATGAATGCATACAATACTGTATTGTATATTGGTGGGTGTGCATAATCTCTATGCATAATTGTTTATTTTTAAAGAATATACATAGATACCATATGCCTCCCCCCACTCTAGCAAAGTTCTATATAGCCAACATTCATTGTTTGTGAATAAGCTATAATAAGCAACAATGTATTTTATTTTATTTATATTAACAAAAACCAGACAGATAGGTATGTGCATACATACTACATACACACGTACCTACAAAACAATGAGTTCGCTGATCATATGAGTTTCCAATCAGCTGTTTGTTTTGTGTGTTTACGTTTTATTAATCATCATGCTTTTTATTTCACTTTATTTTTCTGTGCTTCTTTGATTTATATTCTAGGGGAATTTGCACACGTTACACCTATATAAGACACACACACGCTCAAATCATTCCATAATAATGTAGGTTCCCCTTCGTAACTTTTGTTGTTTCTGCTCGGCTCTCATTTTACTCGTTGTATATCTTTGGGACAAGTAGTTTATTTATTTCGATGAAGGGGAATATTTCTCATGTGAATTTTTTATATTCTCGTGAGTGGTTTTTTCACCTTTAAATTTTTGTTTTGTTTATATTTTTGAGTTTCTTAATGAGTTCGGCATGGTAATATTACGAGTGCACGTTGATTTAAGAGTGGCGCTAGCAACACTTTAATTCTAAATGTTTACAAAGTTGTATTTTAAGGTTAAACATATGTATGGCTACAGATCATTTTTGGAAATCTTCGTTTCTATTTTGCTTAGCAATAAAATGTTATTAACTACAACTTTTGGAAACATGTTGAATTAAAAATACATAAAAAACCATCGTTACACCTAATTTGTATAGGTATATGAACATATGTTAAATTTCAACTATGTAACAATAATGATTAAAAAACTGGCATTATGATAATCGATAGCTTATCGATATACATACTTGTTTAATACAAAGTATTAAGGCATGTATACATAAAGCTTTCATTTGTGACCCATAAAGTATATATCCTTGCCGTAATATGGAAAGGCCCTAGCTTGTACTTTTTTATAATCCCAGATTTTCTTTTATTTCGAAACATCGTGTGCTCATACCTATGTATATCACTATTATCAAAAAATATCTCGACCTAAAAAATACGAGTTAGGTTATTTCTATATTAAGGTAACAATTTGTACATACATACATACATACATATAAATAGGAATTCTGAATCCTTTTAGAAAGAAATTTATCAATTTTCGCCTGGCGGTAAGACGATAATTCAATATTTTTAGGACTAAATCCATGCATATTTGCTTACATATATCGATAACTTTGATCGAGATCTTTTAAAAAAAATTTGCTTATTTTAAAAAAAAATATTTTTTGAATATATATATCGAAAACTCTAATAGCTATCAGCTCTCTTTTGTTATTGTAGCTTTATTAAGGGTTCAAATAACCGGGGTGCCCCGGCAGATCAGTGTAAGTGCACGAGTCTACCAGTCTGGGGGTTGTGGATTCGATTCCCACCACAGACCCTGATAAGTTTGCTTCATTCTTCTGTTCTTTCTTTCTTATCCTTGTCTAAATTTTTTTTCCTTCCATCTCAACCTATTCTATTTGCCTCTCCAGGTAACACAAAGGGGCCGAATTAAGCGGACCCAAGTGAGTTGCATCCTTTCCTTCAACGGCTGCCGGTTCTACTTAACCCAACCTAACCTTATGAATATGAGCCTAAAATTCTAAATTTAAATGTAAAAACAATTTGTTTGTAGAAAATATATAAGACTTGTAATATATGTATATGTAGTTTCTAAACTATTTCTAAATTCCTTTTTTTTTAGATTATTTGAAGTATGCCAGTTCTTGGAAAGAGAAGGCCAGCTAATGGTTTTATTAGTCTTTGAGCACTTAGAGCAGGATCTTTCGGACCTAATAGAGCGTTTACCCAAATCTGGCATGCCACCAACTACCATACAGGTATTATTAGTATTCAATCGTTACTGAAAATAAAGTTTTTTTATAAAAATCTTTTTTTTACATTATTTTAGAGACTTTCCCGAGAACTTCTAACTGGTGTTGATTTCTTGCATTCACATCGTATTATACATCGTGATTTAAAACCACAAAACCTTTTGATCTCATCACAGGGTCATTTAAAAATTGCCGACTTCGGTTTAGCAAAAACTTATGATTTTGAAATGAAATTGACTTCAGTGGTTGTTACTCTGTGGTATCGTGCTCCTGAAGTCCTGTTGGCTCAGACATATAATAGTTCCGTGGATATATGGAGTTCAGCCTGCATTATAGCTGAAATGTTTTCGCGTAAAGCTTTATTTCCTGGTACCTCCGAAGCAAATCAATTAGATCGTATTTTTGAGTATGTATTTATGTGTTTGTTTTATTTTAGTTAATATAATCTTATAAATTGTTTTTTTTTTTAGATTAACTGGGAGACCCACTGCTCAGCAATGGCCTAAAACCATATCATTATCCAGAGAACACTTTCCCTTGCGATGTCCTAAACAACCCAGGGATTTGTGTCCTAGTCTTTGTGAATATGCAAATGATCTGCTGGCAGTAAGTTCATAAAAAACTTTAACAAAATAATTCAATAACATCAATACATAAAGGGGAAGGATATAATGCACTTTTGTTGATAGTATTTGATATAAAAATAAAGTGTGATACATTTATGTATAATTCGTTAGTTGTATAGGCTGTGTCCATCTGTCTTTGTTAATTCTAAAAGACAACAAAAATATGTTTCTGAAAAATTTAATTTCGTAGAGTAGAAATATTTCGATGATACTTTTATAACTAGATTAAGTCTTCCAACCAGGTTCATCCCCAAAAGGTTAAGGTAAAACTTAAAAAAAATTAACTTAGCGGAATTATATTTTAATTGTTTATTTGTGTTGGGCCTAATATCTCACGATATAGATTCTAAATTCCTGCCGAGTTTAATAACTTAAATCTCCATTCATTCTACATATTTCATACACAGTCTCATTTCAAGGTATCCTTAAGTGTCCCGAAAGACAGCACAGTTTAATCCACTGAGTTCTTGAAGTGATAAGCCGCAGTCACTGATCACCCTCGTTGCTACTTTGGTAGAACTTAGTGCCTTAAGAACGACTTGATTGTCTACTGATAACTGTTTGCGTCCCTTAAGCTTTCACAATTGCAAATAGTTATGCTTGTAATGCGCTGCAATGATGATAGTTTAGCCTTGGATGCCTTTCAATTTAAGCCATTTGCTGAAGATGCCTGCTTCAATTATAGTTTTTGTTAGTGCATATCCTAGCTTCCTCAAAATGAATGCGGCCATTTTGCCACATTGATCTTATTAAAAATAATATTTTTATGCCCAAATTAAGGATAAGATATGGGGATAATTTGTCAGACTATATCCCCCATAAACATAAACATTATTGCAAAATTGTTTTTTAAATAAAGTCGTAAGACTAAGAAAGTAAAACAACTAGCCACACTTCAAAACATTTCTTAGTTTAAAGCAGAACCTTTTACCAAACTACTTCATTCTATCGTCCTAGTTTTAAAGCAGGAACAGAAAATGTTTCTTATTGTTTCTTATTCATTTTTACACAACCCGCCATACTTCCATTTGCTTGTCGTGGCCCCAACTGGACAACGTCCGGTTATTTCCAAAATCGTGATTATTGGACCCAGTCTAGTGCCTGCTAAGCTTACCCTTGGCCACAGATAAAATAAAAATCACGCAAGATGCGTCATGCTATGTACACATACACGCGGCATGGCTATCTACATAAATGGTGACAGCTTATTATCCCTTGAAGCATAATCCACTTCAATATCCGTTGCCTTTAAACTGGCCGGTGTCCCCACCTGGAACACTAAAATCATCAGATAGTCTTTAGGACTCCCTAATGTCCTCTCTCTTTCTCTCTCTCTCTCTTATGTATTATCATTTTTTAAACAATAGTTTTTTTAAAATTTAAATAACCAACCGTTACTTACTTTCCTTCTTGTTTTTATTTCTTTGCCTAGTTTTTTGTTATTTATTTTATTCTTAAAAACTATTTTTCTCGTAAGCGATAATATTTACTTTAGGAAAGTTTTGTTTTGTTACTTATTTATTTATAATTTTATCATTTTATTTTTAGCAAATGCTATCGTATGATTTACGTTTACGACCCTCAGCATTGGCCTGTTTAGAACATGAATACTTTCAACAGGAACCAATTTAATAGCAGTAAGATTTTACTTTATATAAATTAATAACGTTAGTTTACAATAAATAATTATTAAGTTATACATCGTGAACAAAATATATTAAAAAAAAACATATTAAAAATCATACAATTATACACTGTATGTATTATGTATTTAGATGTAAAAAAATTATTCCTTTATGTATTTAAAATTGCAAAGTTGCATTTAAATAGTGTTCATTAATTTTCTAATTAAAACAAATCAGAAATTATATAAAAAAAATCTAATTATCAATTTTCTATATAAAAAATAAACAAAATTTTGTGATAAACTTGGTCTTGTATAAAAAGCGTATAAAAAATTCAAAATGTGGCCTTTAAATTATTAAAGAGTTATAAAATTTAAAATATATACATCGATATGTTTAATTCTGTAATGTGTTCAACTATCACTACCATTACTAAAACTTTTTTTCGCTTTTTCTTTCTATTTATTACTTTTTAAATACTTCGCAAACGTAGTGTTTGGCTATCTCATATATATTTTTATGTTTATTGTTTCTTTAATTTTTTTTAATTTTTGTAATTTTGGAATGTAAAATCAATTTGTTTATAGAAATTAAGTTTTGTATTTAAGATTTTTGTTAATTGTATAAAAATAAAATTTTCTTCATTGTTTTTTTTTTATTTTAATGCAGTTTTCTTTTGTGGAAAAACATATGCGTTAAAAACGAGTTTTAAGAACTAATATCTCCCTTTAACTCGTTAGCCTTAATTTATATGTAGTTTGCAAAACAAAAAAAAAAATAAAATAAAATTTTTTCCAGAAAAGAAAATGCCATAAATAAAATTAAGTCTACGATTACATATTCATATGTATGTATGTATGTTTGTTTCTAATAAAAGAGTTAATTAAATAAACTATATAATATCGTTTGACTACCTTTTGCTGTAACCTCATCAAATTAAATGTAAATAAAAAATTATCTTTTTTAAAGGTTAGGCCATAAAAATATTGGCCCGTATTTATAATAATTATTGTAGGTTTTAACTCTAAATATCTTAAGGCTTCAGATCCTTATTCAAAATAAAATTTGTAGGCTTATGAAGGGCTGATTTTACAATTTTAACATAGAAATTTTTAAAACAATCATTATGAATCATATGAATAGCGAACCTTTAATTCTAAAATGTCATGTTAAGTAGATAATTTTTGTAGAATAAACTTTTAGTCCAGCTGGTCTGAATTTTTTTCAGTGAAACACAATTTTAATATTAAGGGTGCTTAATCACCCTTATAACATCCTCAAAAATCATATTGCTGCTAATGCTACCATAGACGTTTCAATTCAATTGGCAATTGGTTTTTGTCGAAATCAAGGCGTGTATGGCTCCGTCAATTGATTATTTTGGCAGTTTTCGAGTCGAGTTGCTTAAAGAAAAATCAAAAGATTTTGATTTTTTCATGTTGGCTGGTGCCTTTGTTCGATTGTGAAGCGTGTGTTCGAGTCTTTTGACCAGTTGTCAAAATTCGAATGAAAAAATTTAAATTTAACAGTTGAATAAAAAATTTAAGTTTATAAAGTGCGCGGCAAAAAAACAATTAAATTGAAGACTTAGTTGACATTCGAATAAAATCGTGTATGGGATGCACAAGATTTGAAAAAAAATTTAATGTCAGCCAATGATTTTAATAATCTGAACATGAGGCATAACAAAATTTAAACAGAATTAAATTTTGCTACTATAGGTCTGTCTGCGTACTTTTCCAGTAGCAAATACTCAGTAATATTTTTTGGGAGAGTAAGACAAATTTTACTCTGTCGGCTAAAAATATGTATATCAAAAAGTACGCAGACAGTATCCAGTAAAATCTTGCAAGAAAACAGCTGAACGGTGTGTAAACAATTCAAATAACAAAGCAAAAGAATTTTAGCATATGTGTACGCGGTAAATTATTTGTATATTTGGACATTTCTGGCATTAGTAAAATGTTATAAACGTTAAAAATCAACACAATTCTAACTATTGTTAAATTTCAATGTTTATTTTCGTTTCACAAAAATTATTTCATTCAATTAGTAAATAAAAACAGCTGTTCAAACTAGTTGCAAAATCTTACAAGAAGAAATTTCTCCAGTAACATTTTGCAAGTTCTCTTACTTCCAACTGTCTCTCTCGCTGCAAGAGATTTGGAGTACGCAGACAACATTTTGCAAGATTTTGTAACATTTTGTACAAAATGATGCAAAATATGTGTACGCAGACAGACCTTATATATACTATATGATATTGCCAGCCAAAAATTAAGAAATGACAGCCGAGTGGTGAAACTGAAATTAATTACAAGGTAGTCGTATTAAGTCAGCTAAGTGTTTGTATGTGTGTGCGTACTCTTTTACAAATGTCAAATTTGTGTTTATTATATTATGATATCAATAAAGGTACCTTTACACGGTAATACATATATTACGATATGTCAAAAAATGTTGTGGGATAATACAAAATCTCATCATGTAAAAGCATAATGTATTGGGTAGGAGAGAATACGGATGCAAAATTTGACAAGTGTTCGGTAAATGTTTATTTTCTAAGCCATTTTAGAAACTTGTGTATTCTCATCACATCAGAGGTGTGAAAGATTGGCAGCACTTACAGCATCTAATGAAGGTGGCTACACTTAATGAAACAATACACAAACAATCAAAATAAAAGCAGATTTTTTTCATGTTGTTTTTGTTAATATTGTTGAACCTTAACCATATGGCGTTACCCCAAAAGGAAAGTGGCAAGAAACAACCGATTTTGATTTTACCAATCTCATCCGTGTAAACATGAAAAATAGTTAGAACAGATTTTTATTCTCTTTTTTTAAACACGGAGAGAATTTCATAATATTTTGATTCTACAAAATCTAATTACTTTGTATTACCGTGTAAAGGTACCTTAAATAAAATAATTGAAAGTCTAACATTTCTAACGTGTGTTCGGTTGTACATGTTGTGTATGCCACTAGAATAACCTTGCCAAGGCCATATCCGAAGCGTTTTAAATATCTTCTTGATCTGGATTAACGGAGTCTGAGAGACACAGTAGCCGCTGTTACCAGTCATTGTCGTTTTGCAACCCATACCAGTAGATTCGGACTGCCTTTCAATGACTTATGCAGAAACTGTTAAGATGCAGTGGAGATTAAGAGTATAGCACCTCTTGTGGTTTTGTTCGGTTAAGGCACTATGGGGCCAGCAAACTATCTCCTATCTCTCTCTCTTCAAAAGGTAACACAAAGGGAATGAAAAGTGGGTTTTACCTTCTATTACTTTCGCCTGTTCTATCTAACCTATATACCTTTAATTAGATCTCAGATATCGACTGAATATCCTTTAACTAGATGACGATGCATTTGATTACCACTCTCATATGGGTGCCGAAATCGCACTGATGTAAGCCGTAAAATATTTGCATGTTTTCTTAAAGCACTGTTAAAGCGCCTTTGAGTTTAAAATAAACACCCCTATTATGGTTTACAGCTAAACTCAGTTGGTTTGTAATTGTAAAATTTTATATTGTGATTACAACCAAATCTCAAAAAAAATTATAACTTTTCATTAGCAGTGGTTTGGTTTAATTGTAAACATAAAACCAAATTTAACATTACAACTAAAATAGAGTTCAGTTTCAAACCATATAAGGGGTTAAAGTTTTACGCTTACGAGGGTTCAGTTAATAGATAGGTTTAAAATAAAGTATTTTCTTAAGTAAAACGATTGCTTTAAAAACAAAAATATTAACTTTAAAGCTCGTATAATATGATTCAATAATTAAACAATAATTTTGAGGCAAAATTCTATTCTCTATCAAATCAAGGACAGTAAGTGCTTAAACGCATTAAACGAGTGTCTGGACATTACGAAGTAATCGGAAATGAAAAAGCAAATAAATAATCTGTCGATTGAAGCGAGAAAACTTAAGGCAGCTAAAGTTCAAAAGAACGGACAAAACTTGCACGTGGAAAAAGGTTAAGCAGCTTGTAAAATTAAGAGCGCTTTGTGGAGACCAGCCTTCAAGCACACCTCAGTTGGAAAGTGGTTGTAGAGCAGCGATTGTAATGAGGACATCGAATCAAAGGATCATTTTCTAAGTCGCTGCACAGGCAATAGTTCGATGTTTTATGTCTGATGATATGTCAGATATGGCTTACTTAAAAGGTTTAGAACATGAAACTTTGAGGAAATTCGTCCGACTTATCGAACTTTTGTAAACTGTTCGAACTCTGTAACTTTTTTTATTTTCTTTTTTCCAGTTATATTTCTATTGGAAGGGGCTGGGTATTCAATAGCTTACGACAAAAATTGAAAAAAGTGTACTTGAATACACAACTCGAGTGACCTAGTAAATTACCAATAAACAAATATTAAACAAAATAAAAAATTTTTTGTTTTTTTTATAAACAAACATAATTTTTTCATTTATTAAAGAAACAGTCTATGTGTTTGTCTGTTATTTCAATTTATGTGTTTTTAATACTGTGATTACTTTTTATAAAAAATTATACAACTATCAAGCCTAATTATGTTTGACGTTGTCGTGCGATTATTTTCTAATTCGACACAAAAACGACAAGAGTACTATGCATTTTAGATTGGCGTGTTTGCTATAAGATAAATAAGCAGAAACTAGGCGACAAACGTTAACAAAAAACTTATGCGATAAGATAACACAGTTAATTCATTGAAGATAATCTCATAACAATAACATAAGTCTTGGACATTTAACAGAAAAAAAAGGAATGTTTTGTTCTTTTCTAACTAAAACATTATTCAGGTATAACTTAATCTTAAACTAAATGCTAAACTAAAATTTAAACTAAACTTATAATAATATAAAATACTAATGGCAAAACTAAATTATCAATTTGATCAGTGTGAGCCTCTATGAGACACGTTATTACCGTAGCTAAAATCATAACTAAACATTGTTCTGAAGTTAGGATCAACAATTCAAATAGACACAGAAGAGTTATAGGTGTCAAAACGGCAACAATATAAGCGATCGAACCCTCGACAGTGCGGGAACTATCTGTTAAAATTTAAAATTTCTTAAGAATTATTAGCTTCAGGCGGTGTTGCTAGAATTTATCGATAATTTTTATTTTAACGGAAATTTTTTAAAAGTTCAGTTAAATTGAAAAAATATTTATAAAAATAAATGTGCTTAATGTTAAAAAAAGACTTATTTTTAAAAATTACTTTTTCATTTCACTAAAAAGTTGTTTTTTTTTTCTTTTTTTCAACGGTGCTTGCCTGTTTATTTAAATTTCTACTTACTTTTCCATTTTGTTCGACCGTATTTTGAACCAATTACACTGGCAGCTGTGTCTCCAAAGCCTATTGTTAATACCCCAGCCATAAGTGGCAATATTTTGGTATTAAAGCCTTGAGCATTTTGATGACAAGGGCACGGTAATATCCACATGGGCGCTGAACAACCGATTAGCAAACAAAAAGGCGTAAAAGCTATAAGACCCGCATCTTTTTCATCGGCAAACGACTGAAAGGCACTTTCTAAAATTTTGTCAAATGGTGGCATTCCCAATATCCTTAGAAGGTCAAATATGACCATAAGAGCCAACGCCACTCCCGATGCAATATAAAGAAATACGCATTCGTAAAGAAGTCCGGGTACGTACACTAGCACCAAAACCAAGTGAAACATTTTTCTCACACGTGTCGAAGCTTGATTCGCATTGCGACGCAACTGCCAACTTATAACAACAATTGTTGCGCCAACCATAGTCAAATAAAATAGAATTATGTAGAGCTGATTATATATAAGGAAAGAGAAAATGTTAAATATTACTTTAGCAAATAATAAACGAAATTTTCATACAAAAATCCGATTTTTTCAAATCTATGAATTTTAAATTTCACATTTTGGTCTATGGGTAAAAAAATCCCATTAGTTCACATAAATACAAGGCATTACTGATAATAATGATGTTCTTAAAACACTTACCCTTTTGCTATCTCTAAATATAAATTCAAATAGGAAAATGATAGGCACTGGTTTTGTTATAGGCGATAATGTAGCCCCCAAAGCAAATATCAGCATTAAAGGATAAAACAATAAAGGTCGGCGTAGTGTTTTAAAAACCGCCAATAAAATGCTAACAATCAAAAGTCCAAGTAAAGCAAACTAAAAACATATAAATCATAAAACAAATTTAAGAAATCTTTAATTCAATGATTTTACAAGATTTTACAAGCTTGCTTACCATCATGATTAAATTTAAATTCGGCAAGTCACCTAAAAGTTCTGCCGTACTCTCACAGAATGTTTTATTTAGCAACAAAACACAATTGATGGCAAAAAGCAATACTCCCTGCACCACTATTGTAGCTTCTCCGTACGTAAAACACATTGGCAAATTGCGCATTACAAGTATATAACATCTTTGGTATAATATAGTGGCAGCTAGTGTCCAGATAAGGGACCACAACCACGTATCGCATATAAAAACTTTAAATATCGTAGTGCCACAAACAAAGGGTATAAAAACAATCAACCATTTATAAAGCTTCGCTTGTAGATTGAGATACACAAAAAAACTTGCGGTTTGTATACATAATACCACCGAAATAATTGTTATAGTCTTGTAACTTACTGGCGTATCGGGGCATTGTGAGGGGTTTGTTATCATGGCTATATAGCTGACAACTAAAGCTGACGGTAAGAGGCAAGAAAGCCAATATCCGGGTGAAGCACAAGGTCTGAAAATGTAATTAATAAACGAATATTTATCAACATGTTAAGCTTAAATGTTTTAAATTTAATAAATAATTGTATTAAAGTAAGGTTAGTTTGCAAAGGGTAGTGACAGAAAATATTTGCCAGAGGTCTATGGGTCTATTTTGAATCCATTTAGAAAGGTTGTAGAAAGAACAGTAAAGGAAAAACAAGAAACTGCAAGTAGGAAAATAAAAAGTTTCTATAAAATTCAATTGGTAAATTGGGAATTTGAAAATATCTGAAATTGTATAAGAACCTTCTGAAATACAATTAAAAAGTTTTGAAATGAAAATAAGTGAAATGCATTTATTTGTATTTGCCCTAAATATATATTCGGACATGTTTTTGTTTGCTTTTAATTTTTTGGTTTATGTTGATTTTACTTAATTGCTATTTTCTGTTTTTATTAAATAAATAAATCGCACATGTAAACCTTTCTCGGTTCAAAAAAGAAGTGAGTATTCGTTTGGTTTTCGTTCGGTTTAACTTTGGCTGAACAATCAAAAGTTTACCGAAGTTCATATTGGTTTCAAAAGTGCACGTTCAGTCGAGCTCTAGAACTTATATATGTATATATGTATATATAAATATGTTTACATAAATGTAACGTTGTTAAAAAATTAACATTCCACCATAGTCTGTAAACTGAATCCAAATAAATTTCTCGATTTTCAACTGAATTCACAGTTGTACTCGATTTCAAATCGAGTTAACAAATCGGTTTAAATGCAGCAAATCGTAACGATTAAGAAAGCACCATTCGATTTAAAATTGAGAGAGGGGGATAAAGTTAAAAATGGTTAAAAAACTGTTTGTAAAACATTTTAATAGAACATTTAAGATTTTATACATAAGTACTTTTATCTTACAATATCATAACGTTGTTATGGCAGTCCACAACATATTTATGCACGTTCATGATAGGGTTAATATTAGAAAAAAAAATTACTTTCGTTATACAAACATGCATATGTACACACTTATGTTAAACCACATTTCTTATCAGCTAAAGCACTTTGACCTTTCTAATACAATTTTTAATTTTAAAACTTACAAAAGATTTTACTAAAACCATGACTGCCCACGTTGCACCAAAGTCCAATCATATGCCACTGCCTACACTATTATATTGTATTCTTATTGATCTCACCTGGGCACAATATCATTGTATTTTTGATGGCCAACACCACACATTCGGTCATGTAACTTATTTAGCTGAGCATCATCATCACTGCTACTGGTATCTGTTGTATAGTTACCGCTCCCCTCACTGCCGCGGCTTATCATGGTTCCAATAGGTTATTCCTTTTTATTTAATAGATTTGCTTATAAGAAAAAGGTTTTATAATTAAAATTATATTAATTCACTGCAAGGTTTTCTTTATAAAAACGGACACCATAAACTTGTAAGAAATATAGGTACCTATATTTTTTTAAGTTTTTTTTCTTTAATAGTTTGTTGTAATTTTTTTTAAAAGTTGTTGATGCAGCTGTATGTTGCAATCATACAGGTTTGCAGTTTTGATTCTTTTTTGAATGGCTTTAAATTTTTCACCGATGGATTTATTGTTACGTTTGTTGTGGATCTGCTTCTTGTTTTGATTTTTGTTTCTTGCGGTTGTTGACTTTTAAACAAATTTTGAAGGTGGCTTTTTTAAACAGCTGATTATCTTTTATTGTAGGATTGTCAAATATTAGGCTTATTCGTTTACTTTTGCAGTAAAGACCAAATAAATTAGTATATACCTAGTTTTTATGAAAATAATCTCTCAAAAAGAATGTTTATATTGAAAAGTACGCTAACAGATAATTTTAACTCTATCAAAACATACAGTCGAAAACATATGCTGCTTTACTGAACTTTTTTACTAGCAAAAAAATGCGTAGTAAAAATGTTTAAATTCTTAGTAAAATAACTGTCACTTAATGCTCTTTAAGTTTCGGAAGAAGTGTGTTTGCTTTGTGCAAGAAAAATCTTTTGGTTTTTGTATTAATTTGTAGACTGTGAAGTTGTTGATTTAAAAAAATTTTGAAGCTGGATTTCTTTCAATATAATGAAAATGCAAAAAACTAGATGACGGATTTGGAAAAATGGCTCTTTGATGATATATAAATAATTTCTAACTTTTTTTTAAATGAGCCATAAAGCAAATAAAAGACCACACGGTGATATGTATATTAAGTTATGTTATTGAAATTTTGCTTTAATTTTGACAGCACAAAGTTACTTGATTTTGTTGTGACGTTTATGACCCCTTATTATAATCAATTTGAAACCCCTAAGTCTACGGTCACACACAACGCCTTAAATTAACCAACGTTTTTAAAATTTTCTTTTGAACTTGCTAAAATTGTCCACACACGACAATTTTTTCGGCAATGTTTTGTTTTGTTGAACTTTATTTTCTTACAATTTGACATTTGTAATTAAGCCGAAAGTTTTAATTATAAATTATATACACACCAAAAAGCGAAACACCGAATAAAAAGATATGTCAAATATTCAATTAAAACAAGTAATGCTTGACAAAGCCGAGTACTGGCCATTAATTTTACTTTTTTGTTCCTGTTCCCCAGTAACTGAAAAAACATCAATAAACTTAAGAGCTGCGCAACTAAAATCGTCGTGTGTGAACTTAGACTAATTGTATGTCTTGATCATGGTCCAATTACCTTACAAGGTAGTATCTATTAAACAGCTGACTGTTTTTTGCTAGTTTTTCCACTCGTTATATCTGTCACACAGTACTTTTTTGACATAAACGGGGATGCTTTTACAACAACTTTATAAATTTGGTATCGAGTTTGTTGTAGTTGTTGCGATAATACCTTGTAAGGTCTTGATCAAGGCACATTTTATCAGGTGGGATAGTTCTAACTAATTGCTCGTTTTATTTTAATTAACTTCTTTGACACTTAAATATAATTTCTTCTCATTATATATAAAACTCTATAACCGAGCTTAGGGCCATATACCTAAGTATATGTAAATGTCGGAACAAAATTTCGAATTTACGATACTTACGGTTTTTTTTAATGATTTGACAATTAAATAAATTTTATCTCGACTACTGACAATTTTCCGCATTGCAAATGAGAAATTCTTGATTGCAAATCGCCAGCCTCATGGTGGAATAATAATAATCAAGACGTGCATTAAATAACAAAAAAAAAATTGCCAATCTAAGCTAGAAAGCAAGGTTTCATGGTGGAATAAGAAGGTGGGATCGTCCCTACAACAACAACTTCCTTTAAAATTTACCACGTATTTTGTTGTTGCTAAAATCCAACTTGGTTGTCAAAAAAATTTCTGTCAGCATTTTGCCAACCTAGAAAACATATGGTGGAAATAAAAATCAGCTGATTAGTTGCTCCTACCTTGTTCAATATACCTTGCAAGGTATATTAAACAAGGTAGGAGTAACTGATTAGCTGACTTTTATTTCCGCAATATCTTATTCCGCCGTGCTAGAAAACATCTGGCGGAAATAAAAGTCAGCCGATTAGTTGTTCCTTCCTTGTTGAATGGTCTCGGTCTAGGTGTAAATACGAAAAAAGCTTTTTAAAATCGGAATCGGTAAAAAAAACCAAAAATAATTATGAGTTTTGTATTAATAAGTTTTCGCTTGTTTTTATTAAATGTAACAAATTGATTTTTTCTTAATTGTAAATTATAATATCGTTTTTTTTATTGGTGTTATAAATATTTTATTTTAGTTAGTTTACCCACTGAAGAGTGTTTTATAAAAGATGGCATTATGTTTTATTTAACAATATTAAGAATGAATAAATTCGTTTGAAAAGAAAACCTGTTGATTGTTTAATATAGTTTTAGAAATTTATTTATTAGTGTTTAAAAAAAGATGTTACGTATGGCAGTTAAACATTACAGAGATAAAAACAGTTTTGCCTTTATAAAAGATGTTTTAAATGAAAAAAAAAAAAAATAATTAAGAAACTATTAAAAGAAAAATATTTGAAAATAGTAAGCATTAATTATCTTTTCACATGTTTCTTTTAACAAAACTTTAAATACATTAGAAAACAGAGGTATGCGTGTGTCATAACGTCATCTGAAATGCAAAACCACGTAACTAACAAAAATCCCCCAAATTGATCTATTAACTTGAGTATTAATTATTCAAAGGCACATTTCGAAAATTTTTTTTAGTATTACAAACAGAACTTAAAAAAGAATGCCGGAAAAAAGAAACGATTTACAAGCACTGCCTTTATTGATAGGAATATGTTTTTGCTTCTTCTGTAACTGTGACTGGTATGTTTTAAATTCGAGCTTTCAAAGATTTCGTCTGTATAGAAAAAATATTTGGGAAATGCAAAATTAATTTAATTTAATTAAAAGTGTTTTTCAATACACTTAACACTTAATTTCTACAAAAAATTTAATTTTCTCAAAAAGCCCTTTTAAAATAAATTAAATAAGCAAATTATTATGCGTTTTTTTTTATTAATTTATAGTTTGGAAGACCATTTATTTCTACGATGAAATCAGCACGCTTTTTTAGTTTTTGTAGTTCAAGACCCACATTCAGTTATGTCGTTAAAATTAAAATCTCTTGAACTAAAGAGCAGTTCGAAGGTCGATATTTGATTTAGAAAATATTAACAAATACAAATTTTTGGAGCGCTGTTAATCGATTTCCAACTAGTTTTGCTCTGATTTAACAAATTTTTTGAGTAAAATTATATAAAATATCAAATTACCTTAAAAAACACTACAATCAGTACTTTTTTCAAAAATCAGTACATTAAGGTACACAAATTTTTAATAAAGGAATTCTAGGAATTTTAAAAGTTCGATTTGAATCGAATGCCGTAATTTTCCGTTATTGTAAGGCTAATAAGTACAAAAAATTACACGACAAAATTCAAAAAATATGGTGTAAGCCTTTCAATACCAATCTGATGATTAAAGCGCTGCATCAGATCATGTTACAAGGTTAAATAAATATACTTTTATCTAGATTGCGTTAGTTCATTATACGAATGGAAAAAGGAAAAGGCTTTGGTTTGCTTAGTTTAAATGTAAAAAATTTCGTGCCGACCCACCACAAACTCGTAGCTGGTTTCGAAAATGCCATCTACTCGGCTAGTATCGCCAAAATCTTGATTTTTCAATAAAAATTTCTTTCAAAAACTAACGCCAATAAGTTGTAAGATAAAAACAAATATTAATTTCTTCATTTGCCAAAAATAAAAATTTAGTGAATTTTGAACTTTTATTTGCCTATTTTCGTTCATTAAAAATTATTCTTGCACAAAGTATTGCAATTTTGCAAGATTTTAATCTTTAATTAAGAGAAACACTCTTTGATGCAGGTGGGCATGGAAACCAAGCAAAATATTTTAATATGCAAGAATGTGACAACCTAATATACAATACAAAATTTGTTTTTTTTTATACTTAATTTATGTTTGGTTGAACTAATTGTACGTCTTGACGAGACAAATTCATGTCTAGACAAATGTCAAAATTTAAATAAAAAAATCCGGTATTTTTATACTGGGTTTTTTATATACTGAGTTTGACGTTTGTCTAGGCGTGAATTTTTCTCGTCAAGACGTACTGTAACTGTTTTAAGAAAATTTTTGTTTTTTTTTAAAGAAGACGTCAATATTTTCCGTTAATGCTGAAAGAAACTTTATTTGAAAAAGCAAGTTTATCTACAGATACTAGCCAAGCAGAATGCATTTCTGAAACCAGCTACGTAATTTCCTCATCAGTACTGTTTGAACAGTAGAAGTGTCTTTTGGCTGTAAACATCACATACGTAACTTACATGTTATCCAGAAAGGTAAACGGAAATTGGGACTAGTATCGGTAGAAGAACTTGCTTTTTCAACCTTAACGGAAAATATTAATTTCTTCAAAAAACAAAAAGAAATTAAATTATAAACTTAATCCAGAATAAAAAAGCAAAAATTAGTTTACAGTTATATAGAACAATTTTTCGGATTTGCTTTAAGCTGTAGGCCTTTATATTATTCTTAGCCGTCCGCACCGTCCGACATAAGAATTTCTTGTAATTTTTGCAAGTAAAAGTTTTTACTTTCTCTCGGTTTAAACCGTTTGTACGAGTGTTTGCATTAACAACGGACCCCCTTAATGTTTTTGTATGGTGAGAAATTGAAGAGAATACTAATTTGATGGCAAAACGATTAAGCTGCAAATCCCTTTAGCTGTAGCACTATTATTACAAATATTTTTATAAATGTGTTATTTTTGAATTTTCATAAACATCTTTGTAGTAAATTCAGTTAACCTATAAGCAAATTGTAATTGAAATATATTTCCATAAGTGTACCTATAAATATTATTTTTTATAAAAAGAAATAAAATCTTAATGCGAGTTTATTGTTATTCTCTTTTTGCATCTAATTATTTCTTTTGTTTTTTTATTTGTTTCTTAATTATATGTTAAATAAGCACTTGTGTTTAAAATAAAAGTAAGAAAAAAATAAAACAAGAAATGTGAAAAAAATTATAAGAATAATTAGTTTTATTTTAAAATAAACTGAAATCGTTAAAAAATAAAATAAAAAATGTGTTTTTTTTTTGCATATTTTCTTTTAATTTTATATATAAAATTAAATAATAATTAAAAATATATTTATGTATGTATATAAGTATGTAAGTAAGAAGAAAAGCTGGTTTAGGCAATTTTGGGAACTAACAAAAGAGCATGATTTGAATACCTTTTTCATTTTTAAATACAATACAAGAACAAACGTTAATTGTAATACATATTACGGTGATTAAATTTTAAATTAATTAAAAATTATGCATTTATGTACTCTTTTTTTATAATTAAGTCTCTTGTTTATTTACAACATGCTCAATACACTAGTGGTAGGTAAGTGAAATTCGAAAATTTTCGAATACGTAGGTATAGTTTAATAAAAAAAAAATGAAAAGTAATAATTTAGACAATAAAAACGTGTCACATGAAAATCATAATAAATTTTTTTTTGTTAAGTTTAATGTATAAATGCATTTTTCCAATACTTTTTTATTTGTTTTTTTTTAATAAAAATTTTATTTTTTTTATTTAATATTTTTAAATAATTAATAATAATTAATATTTTTGTAGGCATGTAAAAGGAGTTGTGTTTGCTTATATGCTGGAAATAGGGGGAAGGTAGGTTGAGGTTAAATTTAAGAAAAAATTTAGTTTTTTAATAAAAAAAAAACAATTTAATATTTTGCCTTCCTTTGAATTTTTAGCTCCTTAATTTCCTGTTTTTTACAAAATATTTTTTTTATTGATTTAATTATTTTGTTTATCTTTGAATCTGTTTTTTGTTGTCGTAAAAAAAAGGTAAATTAAAAAATAAAAATTAACAGCAACTAATATTAACATTTTTTTCAATCCACTTGAAAAAAATCAAATTTAGAAAACTTAAGAATTTAATTGCCAGAATCTTCGCCATCTAATGATTCATCTTGCACGGAAGAACTATCATCATTACGTTTAGAGGATGGTGTTCCAGTAAGACGGCTCGAACTTAGGCCCATGCCTCCTCCGGTGCGTCTAAAAATAAAACAAGCAAATTTTTTAAGATGTGAAAAGAATAATTTTGTTTTTAATTTAAACATGCAGTTGTTAGTCAAACCAGTTTTCAGTTTCTATATTTTGTATGTCTTTTTTTTTTAGACGAATACGTAAATATCAAACATTAAAAAGTTGTATAAACGGGGTAAGAAAATGGCAAACAAATTTTTGGATAAACAAAAAAGATGTAGTTTCGTGTTATCATGAACGCGTTGCTGCAACAACAACATCAAAGAAAAACGACAGGAGTCTTGTTTTTGGGCAATTCAATTTTCAAAATCGATTAACTTTCATGTAGAAGCTAAAGAAAGTGATCGAAATATTGATTCATATTTTATTTTAACTAATTTGGCAAGATTTTAAAATGATAACATACTGAAAAACTTGCTCTTCTTTTTTACGTTTTAATAAAAATGTCACACCCGTCATATTTTTCCAAAATGGGTTTTTGTAAAAAAGGGTTTAAATACAACAACACTTTTAATCATAATTTAGCCCAACCTAAAAAATAATTTACACGACACGATCTTAAAGTCAAAATGCTTTAACATTCAAATTTGCAAGGTCACACCCGTCAGTCTTATACACTATTTCCAATTGTATTTGAATCCTTCTTGCTGTATTTCAGAACTTTCTCACTATATTTCAGCAATTTTAAAAACAATTTTAGATTTTTCTATTTTATTTTAAGAAATTTTTTAAATATATTTCACAAGTTTTTTTATTGTGTCTTAAATTAAAATTTTCAAACACAAACGGAAAATACTGAAATACAAATGGAAAATTCTGAAATAAAAATTGAAGATTGTGAACTACAATTAGAAAATTCTTGAATTGAATTAGAAATTTAGGAATTTGGTTTGAAAGTTCATGAAATTGAATTAAAAATTTCTGAATATAAATTAGAAAAATTTGAAATTGAATAATAAATTTCTGAACTTAAAAAAGAAATTTCTAAATTTGAATTGAAAAAGTTCTGGGGCCAAATCATCGCATTCGATTCGAATCGAAATTTAAAAATTCTAATTAGAATTCCTATACTTAAAGCATTGACAGCTCGATCGATCGAGTGAAATTTCGATTCGAATCGAATGCGACGATTTGGCCCCTGATAGATATTGCATTATGAATTTCTTAAAGCTGAATGAGAAATTTTCGAAATATAATTAGAAAACTTTGAAATTATATAATAATTTTTTGAACTTAAATAAGGAATTTCTAAATTTGAATTGAACAAGTTCTGAAATTGAATTTGAATTTTCTGAAATATAAGAGGAAAATTTTGAAATGGAATAATTAATTTTTGAACTTAAATAAGAATTTTTTTATTTTTGAATTAAAAAAGTTCTAAAACTAAATTATGAATTTCTAAAATTGAATTAAACATTTCTGAAATACAATTAGAACATTTTGAAATACAATTGGAAATGCTGCAGTATTGATTGTTAATACAAGTGAATAAGCAGAAATCATTTTCTTCCAGTGTCTTCCTTTGATTAATTCTTAAAAATTATATCCTTTTTTAAATTAAAAATTTTAAATGCTTGAGTTATAATAAAAAATAAGAGTAAAATGTTTTCACCCGTAACAATGGAATTGTCCTGTTACTAAGTTCTCAACAAATTGTCAAAATTACTATAGTCTGTTGTTTAAAATAAAAAAAAAAATAAATTTCTAGTAATATATCAAGTACCTAGGTGAGGTTGCGACGGGTGATAAAGAGGGCCACACCTTTTTATGCATCACACACACAGTCTTCATATTTTTTGCGTTTCAAAATAAAAAAATCCCATTAAGTAAGGGGGAAAGAAGTTGTACGACTAAAAAGAGGGGAAAAGATAGTATAGGAGCGAAAAAAAAATTAACTTGAGTCCTGTGTAAAACCGCTCTGTCTATTGCTTATTTCCTAGCCATCTGATTCCCACTAATGTTTCCTAGTTACTCTTCGAAAAAACGCTACTAACCATTTGACTATATGTTTTTGTTATTTTGGACAATGAAATACAACATGCTATATTGTTTCCAATTACTCCTCATTTTTACACATGCAACAAAAATCCGGGCTGCCGGGATCCCATCTGCTCGTCCTGACCATAACCGCAAAGTGTCTAGTAATGGCCCACATCTCCCCCAATGTCTATGGGCAACAGTGTCTGTTAAGTCCAGCCTCTGTCATAAAGCCCTAGCCACCCTACAGTCAATGCTGTTCCCCCATTGAAGATTCATCATATAAAGCACCCATGACCTAATCTTCCTATAATTGTGACCAACTGATAGTCCCGCAATTTCCTTTTTATATGTTAACTCAACCCATCATACTCTGACGAAAAACAAAATTTGCCCAGGTCAGCGAGAAAAGTCTGAATGTCAAGAACTGGAGGCATTCCTGCATGAAATTTTTTTCCAGACTCAATAACAGCTTGGAAAATTATTGGGAGCTACTTAAGCAGCAGTTTCAAAATTTTTGCAAGCAGCAGGAGGCGAAACTCTGTGACTCGATTTAATAAAAAAAATTGTTCGAATTAGTATATGTACTTTTAACATGGTATTTTAAAAACGTTTTCTTTCAAATCGAGTAATACAGTAACGTCCAAGCTTTTTTCCGAAAATAGGGAATTCGGGAATCGGCCGATAAACCTTGAAGCATGATTTCGAATATCCAAAACTTTGCTTAAACAGTATAACAAAACGAATTTGTACACTGAATCAATACTTGCGATGAACAAAGAATCCATTATTATAAACCGAAGAGTAAGAGATCGTATTAAAAGACAAACCAGCCAGCTAAACCAAAACCAAGTCTAATATCCATGAAGCTAAGGTAATCCTCTGTATTTGGCGAGACAAAAAAGGTCTTATCTATTATAAGCTGTTTAAATCAAGCCAAAATAGCAGGAAACCTGTACTGAACACAACCGATTGGCTTAAAGCGAGCATTGACAGAAAAGCGCCCGAATATGCGGCTAGACATATAACCGCAATAATCCATCATACGATCGGCCACATATTGTCATATTTGTTTCAGAGTACTTAGAAAAAGTCTTGCCTCACCCACCCTTTAGTTCAGACCTCGCCCGTCCGACTTTTGCCTAAGTTTGCTTGTAAAGAAAATGCAACTGTAAGCACACTTGACATTTCTTTTTACTTGCTATAAGTCTGTTCTATATATACAGGGTGTCTGGTGACAAATTTATATTTTAAATTATTCCAAAAAGTAATAACGGCGTGGAGGGAGGGTGGCACCGTTTAAATTATCGATCGTGTGGATTTGTCAGTGACGATGTCGCAGTGGTCGTGTGAGCACGTTCGCTGTGAAGATATTTTTTAAGAGTAATGACTCTTACGTAATTGCACCTCGACATTTTAATTCAAAGTTTGGTATTCGGCGAATACGTGAGTGTAAATTTAAATCGTTTGTGGGTGCATAGATTACACGCAACTGCTTCGGCTATGAATGTCTCACAGCCAGGGCCCAGTTGATTTTCAAGGACTCCCAAAAACATTGAACTGGTTGAAAGCAGTTTACGTAAAAATCCGCGCGAGCAACCTCACTGGGACTTCCAGAAGCGATTATTCATGAAATTTTAAAAAAGTATCTGAAGTTTCATCCTTTTTAAATTCAAATCGTTCAAGAACAGAAAAAGGCTTTGATTTACGCAAAATATTTTGTGAAACGATGTTGAAGCGTTTTCGCACTGTAAAACCCATTTTTTGGAGCGGTGAGGCTCATTTTCATTTATACGGCCACGTCAACAAATAAAACTGCCTTTACTGGTCTCCAAGAACCGGCAACCCTTGATTGATTAACAACCATTTCATTGCCCCAGGGTAAGTGCTTTTGGACCGTTTTCTTCCGAAAAAATAATGGACCCATAATTACGGAATTCTTGTTGCCAAACCGGAAAGCTCATCTACTGCACACACAGCCAGAGCTTCGATGAATTTGCTTCGGGAAAATTTCCCCCAAAAAACTAAACAGTCGCTTTGGAGACATCCCATGGCCACCGAGGTCGCCCGATCTAACTCCCATGGATTTTTTTTATGGGACTACCTCAAGGAGGGGGGTAAGAATGACAATCCCCAATCTCTTTTGGCTTTAAAGGAAAATATTCGTTAAGAAAACAGCTCAATTGAACCAAGTTTACTGCAGCGTGTGGCGCAGAGCACAAGGCTCCGTTTTGAACAGTGTGTTCAACTCGACGGAAGACATCTGAATGACATGCGCTTTAAAAAAATAAAATCCGTATTTCCATTCTATCGCTCAATGATCTTAATAAAGCTTTGTGTCAATTATAACGTTTTTTATTAAGTCTGAAAATATAAATCTGCCACCAGACACCCTGTATTTCGGTTTTTGATTTGACCTATTGTTGTTTTTTTATTGAAAAAACTTAATTTTTTGCATTATTTTAAATTTTCGTCTTTTAATCCAAGTTTTCGATTATTGAAGACAATAATTTAGATTGTTTCAAAACGCTTTCACTAAAATATGCCTCACTTCAAACCAGGGTATTCGAAATTGGGTTGATGAAGCAGAATCCACATGTTGCTCAAAAGTTGAGAAAATCCATAGCCAAAAATGGCCAGTACATACTTGGAATAAATTTATGTTATAACTTTTTTTTTAATAATAACCAGCTCTCAGGAGATGGCCCCTATGAGTAAAATTTCTGAACGCTCATAAATAACTTTTCGTAATTCGTTTTCAATTTGTATCATTTGTATGTTTTTAAGATGATGTAAATTTATCTTGTTTTAAACAGATTTCAAATTTATTTTAATAAATTACTCATTGGTTACGAATATTCAAAGAACGATTTTAAGTGAGTGAAGTAAGCTGAGAGGTAAGCGTGCAATTATACAAATTATACTTCAATTTCGTAATAATCAATTGGAAGAACTAACAACTATTAAGGGAAAAATCAGCGTGCAGGTATTCATATTAAAAGATAAAAAACAACTTAAAAATACTTACAAAAAAAAGGGGTGAAAACATTCCAGGTTTAACGGGTAAAAGGGTATAAGTATAAAAATAAAACATTTTAAAGGGGCTTGCAAAGAAACAAAAAATCCTATTAAAAAAATTAAAAATATTCAAACTTACATAGATTATAAACTAAAACGAACAAACGTGACTTTTTTAAAAACAAAAAATAAACGGACACGAAACTGATGAAACAAATATATTATATGATGATTTTTCTGTTGTTCTTTTTGTTGTAATATATTTAAAACAAAACAAGAAACAATTAAAACAATTTCCGTTTTCTATACATGTATTTTCATAACTTGTTTATTGTATACCCTCACAGTTCATTATCAATGTAGGATCCTTTTTGGGTGAATAAGCTTTAGCCTTTTCAGTTTCAGCTACCTGTATTGATCTATTATTTTATTTATAGAATGTGGTTTTTGTTATCATATTAAAAGAATTCAATAAAATAAATTCAGTTGCATATATATAATGGAAAAATAATTTATAAATTTACCTTAATTTAGTTTTAAGTGAGTTAATTTCACGATCCATTGTTTCTTGTGTTTCCAACATGTCTTCGCATTCACGTTGATATTTGCGTTTTTGGGTCTTTTCCTTTTGTAGCTCTTCCTCTGTTTCGTCCAAATTGCGTTTAAGTAATTTCATGCGACCATTTAGCTGTAAAGAAAGTATAAAATTTAACGTATGAGTTTCATCAAAAGAACATGACAAAAACTTACTTTATCTATCTGCTCTTTGTATTGATCGGCATGTCGGCGCTCATCTTCAATATTCAAACCCAGTTCTTTGATTTTCTTTTCCATTTTGCGGTTGGCTTTTTGTTGCAGGAGACGTTCTTTACCCTCGTTGTCCAGTTGTTCTTCCAAATTGGCTATTTTGGCTTCCAGTGCGGAAATTGTGGCCTTGACTTTAGTTCTTTGTGCTGTTTCGATTTCAGCCAGTTTGGCTTTCAGCTCTTTGTTTTGGCGTTCCAAAAGTGCTCTTGTGTTTTCGTTCTTTTGCGCATTTGATTTTTCTGTTGCCAATTCCGTTGATAGTTGTTCGTTTAACAACTGGGTCTTGCGGCTGCGGTCCAGTAGTATTTCAGAATTTGATTGCTCCTCTTCAAGTTCTTCTTCCAGTGAGGCAATGCGGGCTTCCAGGCGTCGTTTTTCGTCAATCATGAGGGTAGCCTTGCTGGCATTGGTTGACATTTCCTCTGCCAACTCATCACGCTCTGTTTCGGCGGCACGTCTCGCTCTTTCTGAACTAGCCAAATCTTCCGTTAGTTGCATAACTTCGGCTTCTAGAGCTTTTACTTTGCGTTCGGCTTCTTTGCTAAGAGCCTGCAATTCCTCTTTAGCGGACTTGGCTTCTTCAGCTTCACGTAGGGCATCCTTTACTTGTACTTGCAATTTCTTTGCATGTTTAAGAGCATCTTCTTTCACCTTGTTGTGCATTTCCATTGTGGTTTCCAGTTCTTTAAGGTCGCCTTCAAGTTTCTTTTTGACGGCTACGGCAGCCGTTCTCTGCTTGCGTTCTTCATCCAACTCAGTTTCAAGGTCGCGCAGTTGTTTAACCAAGCCACGACGTTTTTCTTCAGCCTGTTCTTCCTTAGCTTGAAGATCACGTTCAAACTGAGAGCGTAAAGCTTGCATGTTAACTTCCAACCGCAGTTTGGCATCTTCGGTTAATTGGAGGTCATCTTCCAATTCTTCATTTTGTGCTTTTAGCTCTGCCAATTGCGATTCCAAGGCCCTTTTAGCCTTTTCTAGTTCATGCACGTTTTTGTCAGCAGTTCCCTGAGTGTTTGCCAGATCGTCCAATTCGTTTTGCAAAGCTTTACGCTTCGTTTCCATATCTTCGATTTTGTCGTACGCTTCGTCCAGTTCGCGACTCAATGAAAGCACCTTTGTTTCTTTTTCGCGGGCTTCGCGCTCAGCCGTATCACGTTCTTGAGCGTATTGTTCAGAAATTGATTTCTCTTCGGCCAATATCTTGTCAAAGTTCTTTTGTTTCTTTTCCAATTCAAGCACCTAAAAAGTTTGACAACAAATCTAAATAGTTAATATCTTAAAATTTAATAAAAAAACTAAAAGTTTACTTGCCTTTGTGCGTTGTGCTTCCAATTCAATTGTAGCATCTTCTAACTCGGATTGAATCTTCTTTTTACTCTTGTCCAAGCGGTCGTTTTGGGCCTGCAATTCCTTAACCTGTCTCTCAAGGTCCTCAATGCTTTTGTTTAGACGTTTCTTGCCCTCCTCCAGTTCCTTTACCAAATCGGCATCTTCTTCGGCCTTCTTTTTGATTTCTTGCATGGTGACTGTAAGCTCAGTCAATTTGCGTTCGTAATTCTTTTTCGTTTCTTCATCTTCTTCGAGCTGTTCCTGCAGCGCTTCTTTCTCGGACTCTAGCTGTCGCAACTTCGAACTTAGCGATAATTTCTGGCGGGTTTCTTCTTCAAGCAGTTGTTGTGTTTCGGCAAGCTGGGATTCCATATTGCCGGCCGATTTAACTGCCGCAGAGGCTTTTAATTCAGCTTCTTCTAATTGATTTGTTACGTATTCGGCTTCTTGTTGCAATTTCGTGCATTTCTCTTGTAGTTCCGAACGGGCACGTTCTACCTCAGCCAATTTTACCTGTAACGACAAATAACGTCTGCCATCAATTTCTATTTCAATTTCGATTTCTATTTGCACACAAATGTTTTGAGTACAAACAGTCAACATTCTAGGCTCTACATTCAACCACTTACTACGACAAAACTCAAATCAATCAATGAATCTAAAAATTTAATTCAATGAGTTCCGTCTATTTTGCAGCATTAAATGGGATCATAAATAGTTGAGGCATATGTTATTGGTGGTTAAAAACCACAAAAACCGTTAAATTTATATTTTTAATAAACATTTGTACTTTAGAGATAATAGTATGTGCGCAAATTCGCTGACTATTAGTTTTCATTCATTGAAGGAGATTTTGCGGTCAGTTATATTAAAGATTGCGATCTCATTGAAAAAGAATAACATATTATGTATTTAATGTTTGGAATTTACCTGTAATTCAGCAATTTGAGATTCTGCTTGTTTGCGGCGACGATCGTTTTCCTGGCGGGAACTATTAACACTACGCAGTTCGGTAGCCAAATCAGCATTTTCAGCTTCCAAAGTACTTTTGGCCTTTTCTAGAACGGCTTTAGCTTTACGCAAATTTTCCAAATGCTCATTAATGCCGTTTAATTCTTGAACATGTTTATGCCTCATTTCTGCCACCGAAGACTCATGGTTGACAGTCTCTTCTTCTAGAGATTTCTTAAGAGAGGCCAACTCCTGTTCTCGTTTGGAACGTAATTCTTGTTGGGCTATACATAAAAATAAAATAAAAACATGTTTATTAGGTCGAATCCTAAAAATAATCTTAAAAAAAAAAATTACCTGCAGTTGTATCTAGAGAATCTAATAGTTCGTTTTTGAGAGCTTCCAGTTCTTCTCCCAAATCACGGCGTATTTTCTCAGCTTTTGCCCTTGCGGCCTTTTCAGCTTCCAAGTCCTCCTGCAGCTCGGCTAGTTGCGATTCAATTTCCCTTTGAGCTTTTTGTGCTGCGGCTTTAGTTGCTGATTCCTCATCGATGCGCATTAAGGTTTGTGTTAGTTCTTCTTCGCGTTTGGCCAATTGTATCTGCAGTTCTTCTACCTGTGTTCGACGCTCATTAAGTTGTTCCTTAAGATCTGCCATTTCTGTTTCGATTTTGCGTTTGGTACGATCGGATTCCTGCCTTTGTTGTTGGTCTTTATGAAGTCTTTCCTCTAGTTCAGCAATGGTAGCTTCATGCTTTGCTTTTAATTTAGACAAGTGTTTGGCTTTTTCTTCTTCCTCAGCCAAGGTTTGCGAAAGATCATTGGCTCTTTCTTCCAGCAATTTTTTCTCTTTCACCAGTTTTTGGTTTTGGTCATCGGTTAGAGCAAGTTCTTCTTCGTATTTCTTAATTTTGGCATCAAGTTGCACTTTTTCCAATTGTAATTTTTGTCTAGCCGCTTCCTCCTCTTCCAATTGTTCCTCGAGGTCTTGAATGTTTAGTTCAAGCTTTTTCTTTTCTAGACCCAAGGACAATACACGTTCTTCCTCTTCTTCGATGCGTGTTTCCAATTCCTGCATCATATCTTCCAATTCCTGTTTGCGAGCCATCAGTCTGGAACGCGACTCTTCCGCCTCAGCACAAAGTTCTATTTCAGCTTGCAACTGTTCGGCCAATGAGGTCTTCTCCTCCAACGCCTGTTGGTATTTGCGCTCAAACTCTTGGGTACTTTTGGCAAGTGTATCCAGTTTTTCGCGCACCTGCTTAAGCTCATCTTCCTTTTGAACAAGTTTCTCCTCTTGTTTCGTCACCTCAAGCAAAGGCTTGACTTTCGTATACAAACGCCACCACTGCCAATTTCGTAGCTTTAAATAGGCAGCACAATTTCGCTGGATAATACGTATGGCATTCAGTTGTTGCAAACGTTTTTGATAGTTACGTCTCGCCAGAAAACCACGGCAAAATGCTTGGAAGTTAACAATTAGATCGGTGATCTTGTAATCACGCTCTTCTTCAAGATGAGCTAAAACACCAGCGCGGAAGAAGATCTTCGACTGACCGACACGAAACAGATTTGAGTCGAGTTCCAGAGCTGCAATCATTTTCTCGCATGCCTTCTTGCCATCCATAAAACCCTTTGGTATTACGTTGGGTGTAAGCAGTTCGTACCGTTGACGGAACTCTTGGAATGGAATACGATTGGGGAAGCCCTGGCGACAAATACGAATACCTTCGAGCACACCATTACAACGCAACTGGTCAAGAACCAGAGGGGCATCAATTTTGCCAGCGCGTTTCTCATGATTCGGTATGATACAACGCACAAAGTTTGGATTGGTGTTGCGCAAAGTGTCCATAAGTTTAGCCAATTGCTCCTTGTACAAATGCGATACCGTACGGAACATACCCTTGCGGGTACGGGCTCCGAATTGGGTATCGGTAAGAGCTTGATGAGCCATGCCAACAATTTCGGCATCTTTCCAAATGTTGACCACAAATGGATCTTGCGAGTTTTGTAGCAGAGAAACAATATTTTCATTTAGCGGATCCATATTCTTCATCAACCACTTGGCAGCAGAATAATCCACTTTGCCGGCGTAGTGTACAATAGCAAAGTCGGCTACACCACGGAAATCGGTTTTCATAAATTTCGGATGCATTGAATGTGCTGACACCAATTTTTCGACGAATGTCTTGTCAGTGGCCTTGGGGAACCAACATTCCTCATCCAAAAGAGCCATAATGCCACCAGGTTTATCGATTAAATCAATTGTCGGCTGTAGATCCAAACCGAAATCAATAAATTTCCATTCGATACCTTCTCTCTGGTATTCCTCTTGTTCCAAAATAAACATAGTGTGATTGAAAAGTTGTTGCAACTTTTCGTTCGTATAATTAATGCACAACTGTTCGAATGAGTTCAACTCGAAAATTTCGAAACCAGCCATATCAAGAATACCAATAAACGAGGCACCCTGACGTTTAGTACGATCCAAAGAACGATTAATACGATTCACTAACCATTTAAACATGCGTTCGTAACACGCCTTAGCGATTGCCTCTACAGCAAATTCAACTTGCTCCTTGGTCTGGGCCTTTGTCACAGTATCACGACCCACCTTAATGCGAGGCGTTAGAAAGGCTCTAGTCATGTCGGTAACACTCAAGCCCAATAGATGGGCAATCTTCTGGGCAACCGTGTTGTCAGGCAACGTGGCTTGATCGCTATTGCGCTCCTGACGGAATTTCATGCAACCGAACAGCAGCACGGCACTAACTATGCGGAATATTGAATTGAAATCATCGGCCGTCATGCCCATAATGTTCATCGATTTGACAGTTGCTTGGAACTCGGCAAAATCATCGACACCGGGTACAGGCAAACTGCCATTTGAAAGGAATGGATATGTTTTAATATCATCTAAGATGAATTTTTCACGTTGTTCAGGCGTAGCGCCAGCGAGTAATTGATAGAAAATATGGAATGTTCTTTCGTCTTTTGCTTGACGAATGGCACGAGATTTTTCGAGTAAGTACGTTTCAATATTGGCACCCGAAATATAACCAGAAGCATCAAAGTTAATGCGTATAAATTTACCCTAAATGAATTATATTACGATTTTTAATTTTAATAATTTAAATTTGCAATGTAACAATTTGTTTTATAATTTTAATTTGGGTTTATTTTTTACTTACAAAACGTGATGAGTTGTCATTTTTCACGGTCTTGGCATTACCAAAAGCTTCTAAAATTGGATTGGCTTGCAAAAGTTGTTGCTCCAATTCACCCTAAATAAGAGTTTATTTGTATGAAAAAAAAATAAAGTTAAAAAGAAAAAAATAAATACAAATTAGTCTAAATGATAGTTGTTGATTAATGATATTAAGCATTTTTTTTAAAGTTCGAGATTTTTAAAAAAGTATTACAGTTAAAAGCTTAAACGACAAAACAAAAATGTAATAAAAACAAAAAGGTTTGCACAAAAACAAATAATAATATTAACGACTAACTAAGCAAATTTAATATTAACTATTTTTTAAATATTATTTTGTTTAATTATTGTTAGTATACAGCAAAACATTTAACGTTACATACATATACATACAAAAATTACTGAAGACAATTGAATTACATAACATACAAGATATCACTGTAGAAAGCAAAAGAAAAAATATTAACAAAAAAACAAGCAATACTTACTAGTAACTAATAGAAAATTTATACTTCAATTATATACAACAAACATATACTATACAATAATATAAAAACAATTTTAATTTATTTGAGTTTTTTTATTGGTTGGTTTGTTTTTTTTTTCATTTTGAAAATACCTTGTAAAATATTGACCGGCTTCCGGTATTTTCTGTTAATTTTGCATTTTCTTTATCATGACAAAAATTTTTTAAACAATCTTTTTCAGACATACCATGGACATTGCATTGAATTTTTAAGTTTTTCTTAACATTAACTTGCAAATTCTGAAATCAGTTTTGGTTAGAAAAAAGCAAACGAAAGTTTTTATTAAGACAATGAACGAAAAATGCATATTATTGATGATGATAATACTTGTAATAAATGAATGAATGAATGAAATGATAAATAACTTCCTTTGAACTTTACGGATGACAGATGAATTTGAACCAATTTTGTTTGTCTAGAGTTGAGTTTAAAAGAATTGTTTTAAATAAATACATATTTTAATAAAATTTAAAGTTGATTTTAGTATTAAGAAAAAACAGCATTTTAATTAAGGAAAAAATAATATGTCACAGGTTAAGTCCCAACTCATACAGAACAAAGTGGTCTTGTGTAAGTTTTTCATGTTTTTTTAACTCGTAGTCAAGTTTACGCCCTGAGTTATATGTAAACATATACGAACCCTCCTAATATTACTTTATTTATGTTATAACTGTATGAATATCCACATTATTACTTTTACTTTATTACACATTTTTATTAAATAACATTTTCATATCTTATTATCAAATATTTTCTTTTAACAACATAATTATCAAATATTTTACTTTGACATTCATTCTATTAACCAATCATATTCCACTAACCGTTATTTTTAAATAATAATATAAAATAAGAAGTTTTTGTAATTTGTAGTTCACTAATTATTTGTCAAGCAATAAGAAAACATTAAAAATCAATAAAGTTAAAATTCACATACACACACACACACAACGAGTTTTATTTAAAATTACTCCTGGCGTTAATCAGGTTGACCGTTGAAATTAAAAAACGCCACGAACTTGTTCAAAGCAAAAAAAAAAAATAAATTTGCACTCATTTTTAAGGCCTTAATTAATAAAACTTTTTCTATAATATTTTTTTTTACAAAGAACGTGTTCCCACAATGGAACCCTGCACGAAATAATTACTTTCTTGCAGGAAACAGTCCGTCCTTTTTAGTGTTCTTTGAAAAAAATTTGAATTAATACGAGTCTGGCAAACATTTTGATGCCAGTAATGTTATTCCTGAATGAAATGAAATTAATTTAATTTTTGGCGACGAATATTCGCGGCTAAAAAATTTGTCGTTCTTTCGAGTTGTGCTCCCAGCATAAGCTACAACTAAAAAGCTATCGAAAGCAAAACAAGCACCAATAAAAGTATGTAAAGTTTATTATATTTCTCCCAAAATATAGAAAAAAAGCTTAAATCATAGGGTTACCATATACAAGTTAAATTTAATGCCCAGAATTTACCACTTTTGTTGCTTATTTAAGTTTTTTGAATTAAAACTAAAATTTGTATTAAAATTTAATTTTAAATTACTGCGATCAAAAAGCGAGAATACATAAGTATATACTTTAAAACTGTGTTTAGTTTTATATGGGGTATAACTCGGTATCAATAATAGGCTAACGACTTGTCACTGTTTTAGAATCTTAAACGACAAGCCTCTATCAGGTGCTTTACTGATGTTTACACTTTATCAGAACTTGTCCGCAAAATTCCGCACTATCTTTTACTAGATGACTTTGCATTTTAACATGACTATTGTGCGATAATAAAGACTTTTGTAAAAGCTTTCAAGGGGCCGAAAAGAAGATTCTTCAGTACTTCTCACGCTTCTTTCCGGCACTGTAGGGTTACTATGTAATTTCATTTAATTAAAACTTCGTTTGAATTAGTATGTTTTTAACATGGGAGCCAGAAAGACACCTGCCAACCATATACATAACTAAGCCTCTATCTTAAACTATCAGACTTCTATAATCTAAACTTTCTGTCTATTTGTCTCTTAGGTATTACACAGGGGCTCAGAAGCACTCTTCTCACACTTCCGCAACTGACTGTAATTATCTACGCCCTTATCTATGTTAACTGTTTACCTAACAGAGGACCTCATCTTTTTTTTGATCACACCCCTACTTACTTATCTCAGGGAACTATGCGACGGTAACACTAGTGTCCGGCTTGAGGCAGAACTTATCCATCATTGGAAAACAGCGCTTTATTCCACTGTTTTGTAATAAATTCAACGGTTTTTTTTATCACTTAGCGGGAGTGATGTCAGACTGCTAACAGGATAGTGTACCTTAAACTGTGACCTTTATAGTCTTAACGTGGATGAGATATGCAAACAGTGCAGATTCTGTGAAATGGATGATGGTTCTTTGGTTCATGTACAAATATGTTTGTAATGCAGAATCAAGTGATCAAACAATTAAAAAGATGGATATATAGTCCTCCGACGGAAAGAACTATTGCCTTAAATAAAAACCTTCATCTTTTTGGTTGAACTTTTGGGTTGCACAAATATTTTAAAGATTAATAAATTGTAAATCTACGATAACGATAAAAATAATGAGTAGTTAATTGTTTGACGTTTTATTTACACTTTCTTTTAAATCGGCCAGGTAAAAAGATGAAATTTTGGGGGAAAAAACATACATAAGCCTACATTAGAGTGGGTCTTTATGTTTAGAGAGAAAAAACTTGACAAGGAGAATAGCAAAAACGTAATCTGCGGGAAGCTTTACAAAAACTTTTCTAAAACCAACGTTTCTAAAATTAAAAACGGAACATCCCACTTCATATTAAATTTTTTTTAAGTCTTAATTTTTAAAGGTCCTAACTCTTTTATTTTTCTTTTGTCTTGGCCAACATATATTTCCAAACGCGACAAATAAACATTTTACGCATAAAACTAAATACTTTAACTTAAAATTGTGATAAATCATAATGGATCTACATAATTTAATTAAAAACCGCAATTAAAAATTTTAATAAAAAAATATTTGAAATAAAAAGGAACTTATTCAAAATTTCCAAAGAAAATTGGTACATAAAAAATGTTTACGTGATTTAAGACTATAAGGATCATGGTGCAATTACATTAATGAACTTACTAAACACCAGCTAAAACTTTTATAGATATGTGATAAAAAAAATTTGGCGAATTCACAAGGTACGATACGATAGCATATTGTATTATTGTCATATAATTTCACAATAGCATAAAAATTTTGTTGTTGCTTTTCATACGAAACTTGTTGTGAAACAATACAACTTTGTTTGATATGTTTTTTGTGATGTCATATTATATACAAAGTCATGCGCCAAGCGCCTAAAACGAAACGGCGAGTTTTTTAATTTATTTTTGAAGCCGCTAGCACTCGCATCCGTTAAAAATGTCTATACTAAAAATTTAGGCAAAACCGCCAAAGAAGATTCCTTAAGCCGCCTCCGCCGGCAAAAATAGCCGGCACTGCTCTCTGACACATCAGCTGTTTTTTGTTTACGTAAAAAATAACAAAATTCTTGTGATTTTTTACTAAAACTTTGCTTATTTTAATGGATTTTAGAGATTCTAACCAGGTTAGATATAGACTATTTTGTGTTTTCATGGGTCTAATTTCTACAAATTATTAAGTTAAGCCAAGAGCAGCACCAGATTTATGTACATAAATATGTGTTTGTTTTTCTATCGTTTGGTCGTATCAGCTGATTTAGATTTTAAATACGACACCTACAAATATACGAAGAGTTGTTCACAACGGTCATATTTTTTGGTTGTATTATTTTACAATATATGATTTCACAAGACCTTGTGAATTCACCAATTATAAAAACAAAAAACCATTTCCAAACTGTAATCACCTTTTGTAATTACACCATGATAGTGGTTACTATAGATATAAATATACTCTAGTTAATATATATACATATTAAAAAATAAAACACGGAGATACTTTACCGAAAGCGTTCCTGCAGTACTGCTCTAGATATTTTGGGAAGTTAATTACACAAATGTTTTAGCACCGCAAGAAGTTAGTTTCGTTGTCATTTTTTTTAACGAACAAATAATCGCAGACAAGACGACATTTAAAGGTCAAATGGTGGTAAAGGTTTAAAATAACGTTATGATTTCAATTTGTTACACATAAAATAAAATGGAATATAAAATAAATTTATGTTTTTTTTTTTATTATACATGGGTGTGTTTTAATTTTCCAATAAATTTTTGATGTTTAAATCAAAATGAAAACAAATTATTGGTTTAAATAAAGGTGTTACACATTATATAAGACAGCAAGCAGTTGATGTGGTGGTGATGGTGGTTAATATGTTGATGATGTTGGCGATAATGGAGTAGTTAAAGAAGTTGAGCATAGTATGATTGATGGCATGACATTTTTTTGGATGACAAATAGAATGTAAAAAATGCATTAGAAAAACAAAAAATGAAACGTTTTCAAAATGGGGCAGTTAACTTAATATAAGTAAAAAAAAAAAAAATTATTAAAAAACACACCTAAATAAGTACTTATTTAAGCATAGTCCGAACGAACAAAAGCATATTTTTGCCTTTCAATAATGAGATCATGGAAATGAATACAGAAAGTGAAAAGTGCCTCTACTAATCAATGCCGCAACATGTTATATTTTTTGCCATTTAAAACCAACCAGAGGAGCAACACTTATTTGAACTAAACTTAAGTGTCGATTATGTATGGCAGCCATGGCTTCTCGGTTGTTAATTACGAAGGGGCTGAATGTAGTGGCCTAATTCGAAGACATCGTGGTGTTGGTGATGGACAAAAATTTTGTCCACCACGAGCGACGTAATGCAAAGTGCATTATCTGTGCAGCGCTGGATATAATTCTACATCTTCCTTCCATTGAGGATTTCGTTGCTGAAATGGCGGCTTAGTGGTTAAGGTATGTTTAGGGCAGGTTTAGGTAAACATGCCGGCATTTTAGGAAGGTCGGGGATGGTCGACTCCTGCGGGGCAGGTTTGACGGACTATATGGTAGCGAAACTTAACTTTGGGATCTTGCCCCAGGTTTTATAGGAAGGCATGGAAAGGACCCGATAGGCTGTATGAGAGATGTGCAGTCTTCACTGATGGATCGAAGATGGAGGCGGGCAAAGGGGCTGGTGTCTATATAATGGACACAAAAGTAGGAATGTCATACAGACTTCCGGACGAGTGCAGCGTTTTCCAAACTTAAATTCTGGCATTGACGAGAGCTGCGGAATTGATTGGAAAGGACGCGGATGGAAGAGGGGACGTGACAATCTGCGTTGTTAGTCAGGGCGCGCTCAAGACTCTAGATGGACATTATATCAGGTCGTCTAGACTTGTGGACGACTGTAGACGTGCTCTTATGGCGATAATGGCAAATTTTATTAAATCTAGCCTATTCGAATTGCTTTAACAAATCAAGCAGAAAAAAACTTGTTGTTCTAATATATTATTTTACATTTAAAAACAAAGTGTCTCGGTGGCCTAGAGGCAACGCGCTTGTGCTGCAGTGCGGAAAGTCCCTGGTTCGAGTCTTAGCTACGGTAAGTACAAAAAATTAAATTTTTAAATTAAAAATATTGAGTATCTGTAAAGTAAAAATAAAACGTAAAACTCTTCTTCTTTAATAAAGTTCAATAAGTCAACATAATAATTACATTTCATTTTTGGATTAATTAATCTCGTTTACGCTTAAATCAATATTTTTTGGCTTACATAAAGTACGGTTTCGAACTTAAATTAATCCTTTTTTGGCTTAATTGTGGCTAAAAGTAAGAAATTCGTACTAGAAAAATCGTACTTGTAGTAAGAAGTTTCGTACTTGGTTAAAGAAAACCCGTACTCACCGTACTTTTGACACCGCTATGGCTTGATTTAAGGAAAGTTTACTTAGTTAATTTTTTGTGTGTATAAAAAAACCCTTTAAAAGTTATTCTTTACTACGATTAAGGGACAGTTGGGTTTGTTAACGATTTAAAAATTTATAAAGTTTTAATAATTTGATTTAAAAGTTAAGGTTTTTTTCCTTTTAGTGACTTTAAATAATGTCAAACGGCAACAAAAAGTTCGGACTATGTTATAAAATAATAAAACAAAAACATAAACAAATTATACAAGAATAAAATGAAAACCTTAAACCAAAAATAAACATGAATAAATGTATAAAAATATTTTTTTTATAAAAAGCATTAATATTACAAAAATAGGTTAAAAACAAAAAAATAATTTTGAACGTAATAGAAAACTTAGGTAATTTATTTTTAAAACCAGGAAATACTTACAATAATTAAAGCCGGATGTGGTCCCTTTATTGGTGTTTTGTTTAAACAAATAAAAAACATAACGGATTTTTAAGAATAGAATTTGCAGGATTTGTTGAGATGTAAACATGGTATACCAAATATAGGGTGGTAATGTTGATATTATGTGGTATTTGTTTGTGTGTGTGTGCGTGTTTAATTATATATTTGTACAATTTATATTTACAATTTAAAAGAAATTTATTTGTATTTAAATGTACCAAAAATCATTTTATTTATATTTTGTTTTATTGCAGCAACAACCAAATTATTTTTACAACAGCCAATTAGGAGTGTTTACAAAGAGTAGGGGATCATAGTAAATTAATTTGTTGTTACATTTTTGATTTTTTATTAAGGGAGCGTGTTTATTTATTTTTTTGAATTGCAGAAGTAAACATGAAAATAAACAAAGAAAATAAAAATAAATATGAAATATAAAATAAATTTATACAAAAAATAAATATTTTTTTTTTAAATAAAATAAATAAATTGAAATTTTCCCTACACCAAAATTCAGAGTTAAGTGCCTTTTGTATGTACAAGCGCAAACAAATCTTTTTTTTAACATAGAAACGAAGATAATTAAACAAATACGATTTTAAAATTTGGTTTTTTTTAAACTTATTAAATTAATTTAATCTCACTTAAATTTTTAAAATAACTTACGAATATCGAGAACCATAAACTTGCATTATGGCAGATTTTTTTACAAAATATATATAAAATCTTAATGCTTGAGAGCAACTAAATGAGAATACACTTAGTCTCAAAAGTTTTTAACTAACTTCCAACAAAAAATTTATAAAAAATAAATAAAATTAATAAGCAGTTATTTTATTAACCTTTAATAGTAATGTGAATTTAAATTTTAAATTTAACAAAAGTATTTATGTGCCGATATGCAATTTCAGATGGGTTGGCAGTTTACATTAACATATTACAAATGACAACTGACAATTAGTAGTTATAAATTTCAGCTGCTAAATTGGCCAATATTGATAACCCAACTGAAGTTAGATTGGCCATGTAAAGTTGGCACATTCGAAATTTCGTTAAAATTTCTTATTATTTTTCTATGCTTTATTATTTAATTAATTTTGTTTTTGAATTTAAAAAAACTCAGTTTTTTCTATTAAATAACTTTTTTCTAAAAAAAATTCAAAACAATTAAATTATAAAAAAATTATTTTTTTTTCAGATAAAACTTGCTGATCTAAGTGTATTTTCTTTAAAAAGCATTTCCATTTTAATACTTAAACGTATTTAAACAGGCTTGAGGCAAAACAAAAATTAAAAGCAACCTTAAAGTTTAAAATTTAAGAAAGTTCAACTTTTAAAAAGATATATAAATATTAACCTTAATATTTATACAAAATAATATGCGAAAAATTCACTTATTTGGTAAACAAAACTTGATATTGTTTGTCAGAAAAAAATCATGTTGAATAACAGTGGGGCACAAATGTATAAACATATGTATATCAGATAATTAAAATATCTTGGTAGGAAAAAAAAACTTATCATAAACAACCTCTCATATATTTAACTATTTTTAACTGTGTTCCTAAACGCAGTTTGCTTTGCATCACAAAATTTCAAGTTCTTCCTGAAAGCAAAGATGAGGGTTTTGATAATATCTTCTGCTTCCAAATTAGTGTTTACAGCTATATTAAGTAATGTCCTGGAAGCAAAACGCGTTGTCAAAATTGTAAGGAGTGTATAAGGGAAGAAGTTGAAAATTTGTAATGCAAAGCAAATTCGTTTAGAAATACAGCCAATCGTTGGTAATGAAACTTTACTATCAGTATTAATTAAATTAAATTATTACAAATTTCTTTCACCAAAATCCTGGAAAATATTATTTCCCACCTTCCTTCTAGGTTCAGAAGACCTTGTTTTTTGTTTATTAATTTATTGAAATGAATTTAGAGGCTTTACAAAAAAATTTTTTTTAAGGGCATATGGGCAATTCTATAATAAAGAACGTGACATTTGTACGCCCTTTAAAATATTAAATTTTCTGCAACCTTATGTATGACTAGGAACGTTCGCCACTAAACATGGGATTCAAAGGCAATCTTTATACATCTCTGCTGCACAGAGCCTCCATAACACTTAAAACACTTTATCATTGCATAATGTAAGTATTACACATAATAACATTAACTGTTTAAGGCATAATATTCATAATAATTTCTTTTGAATACTTGTCAACTGTGTCCTTAAAAAAACCTGATGTACATAGTTATCTTGCCCACTGTACATCTGACTCGCAAACAATAACATATATATTTTTACATCTATTGTTTTTTTTTTAAATTTGTTTTTTTAACAAAAATGGTGTAGGATAAAAACAAAATTTTTACAAAATTCAATATGTGCATTAAACAAAGAAAATCTACACTTAAAAACACTAATAAATAGTTTTAAAACAAACATTTAGGGCAGATATTTTTACAACCAAACAAAAAATGTTTGTTTTATTATATATTTTTTCCCCTCTATTAATAAAGATAAGATTATTTGAAGTATTTTTTGTTCTTAATAACTTTTATTCAATTTCCCTTATCAATTTTGTTTAAGTAGGTTTATTTTGTCGATATTAATTTAAAGGAAATAAATAAATTGGGTATTTGTAGGTTGGACTTTAGTTCAATAAATTAATTTGAGTCATATGTAGGGTTCTCTATTTCTTAAGGATTTTTATTACGGGAATTTCCGAATCTTAAGAGTTTAAGAAAAGGCGTCTAAAAATACATTTTAGAAAATTTTTTTACTGATTTACCAGACAACTAAACGCAGAAAATGTAATGCCAATAATTTTTGCTTTTTAAAAAATTAAGAGAAATATAAATTTGTTTAAATAAATATTTTGGTCTTACCACATCTGCATAATTTTAATTTTAAAAGTTTAAACAAATCAAGATAAGCACGCCCGCTTTGCTGTTAGCGGTTCTCTTTTTTAGTTATTTCCTTATGTCATACAAAGTGATTACACAAAAAGTACTCAGAACAATGCGTTGCTCCATACGCAAATATCAGAAAAACACTTATCACACATAGCGATAAAACACTTATGCGATTATATTAAATGTAAATGTTACACAATGTATGTAATATTATCTTATATTTCTTAAATGAAAAAAATCCATCGAATATGATCTCGAGTTTTTGCCATTTATTTTTCTTCTCGACGCGAGAGTGTCTCCAGTTTTGACAACAAATTAACATATGCTCAACTAGTGCAGTTATTGATCGTTTTGCGAAAGCAATCCTTAAGCCGATACAAAACACCAAAACAACCATGATACAATTAATCAGGTATAATCGTCCCTGCAACAACAACGAATTAGAGCCAAAGTGTCAAACAACAGCTCAGGGAAACAACGATGCATTACAAGTTTGGTTGTTTCATTTTCACTGGGAGATAATATTGTTTTTAACTGTCAAACGGGTTCCAAACAAATTGAGAGAGGGAAAATGCAAAAAAGTTTACTTGTGGGCCAATATTTACCATAGCTTTTATATATGTAAATCGTAGATGTAGAAGAAAACTTTCAAACAACAGATGTTATTACTGATCAGTGTTACCATTTGTCAAATTTTCCTATTTTTTGAAATTTTTTTTAAGATGCTAAAAAGTTTAAATATTATTGGGTAAAAATATAATCTTTGAGGTTTTTAGTTTTTGTTTTAAGTAGGGATTTTAAATTTTGGAATATATTCAATAAAAATATTCAATGATGTTCTTATGCAACGAAACAATCACACTACCTTATTACTGCAACAGTGGTAACAGCTGTGAAATTTCAATACATTGGCAGTTTGTCGCTTTGTGGTGCAAAAGATATTAAAAAAAAACATTGACCAATATTTAATGAACCGTGGTATGAACCAGTATTGCAATTTTGGAGCCTTTCGGGTATTTTTTGATGATTTTTTGCACATGCAATACCCGAAACTTTGTTGAATACCCGTTTTTGAGTGCCTTTTCAGTAATCAAAAATAATATTTTTTGTTATATATGGGCAAAAATGGATTTTGTTTCTTTTTGGAAATAACAAGTATAAACAAAAAAGCTCAGGATTTAGTTTGGATAAAATCTTAATCAACTGTGTAACAAACACTGATGACACCATTTTTTTATATGGTCCATTTATTTTTCCGAAACTTTTAAAACCCATAAAAAGAAAATTGTAACCAATCTCGCTTAACTGAGTATAGGGTTTAATTACAATTTGGTGGTAAAATCGAACCAATACTTTTAAATGAATAAATTTTGCCAAAAGTTTTAACTTGATATGCACAGTATAGTAGAGTTAAAAATAACCTTTTTTCAGGACTTAATGGCTTTTTGGAGTGCCTAGACATGTTCCGATTGTGTTGATGTGCAAACATGAACTGTTTAGCTTAATGATAGCTCAATTTTTTATGTATTATTAGTAAAAATTTTGGATTCCCTGCAAATTATTCCAAAGAAGATTAAAACAATTTTTTTTGACTACATGTATTTTAAAATTAAAAATCAAGAACATTAAGTTGTTTCCCCAGAAAAAGTATATACATATATTAAATGAATGGAGTTAATAAAATTGGGCGTTATAACCAAATCTGAATAAGCTTTTAAACAAAAATTGAGAACACTATTTTTTGAAAGGTCCACTGATTTTCCTAAACTCTTAACGTCCATAAAAAACGGTCAACAATCATGCAAAACTTAGTTACAGTTTTACTTCCCTTTGTTAGTAGAGTCAAACCTTCACTTTCCTGTCTGTGCATTTTTTGACTGTTGCACAATGTAACAGTATGCTTCTGTTTGTTTTATTTTAGCAAAAATGTACTGGCCTCAATATAAAAATCACATTATTGTTTTTTTCGTTATTTAACATCAATAATAAGCCTGCAGAACACATGTGCATGGACCAGTCCATTAGGGATTAGGACTTCTCCAAAAGTAACCCAATTCTATGTATTAATGATTAATTTTACATTATGATGCCCTAGGGCCAGGCCATACAACCCATTTTTGCATTACATAGGAGTAGTTTTAAGTCTACTCTGTGCTACACCATTAAGGATTAGTTTTACAACTACGACAACTCAATATGCGATTATTAAAAAAAACACCTGTTTCTTAACTACAAGTTCTTGTTTCACAATGGCATGGCCCATGGTTGCTTTACATAGGATCATTTTGTAACTAGTTCAGTTCAGCTAAAATGAACAATGTGGTCCAATATTTTTGCAGGGAATGAATATTTATGTTGGGGCTTTTTTTATCCGCAATTTATTTAATCATTACCCTTTTACCATATTTATGTGTGCTCACAGTGCTTTTGATGATGTAAGAGTTGGCATCACTGGTAAGAACAATGAAATATTTAAACATCTGAATAATATATTATATTTATTACTCTTAACTAATGGAAGTAAAAAACCCCAATACAAAGCAAGTAGCACAGGTGCTGGTAGACTCTTAAATTGTTCACCAAAAGCTAAAAAAACATGTTTCTGTTTTCTTTTAAAATTTTGGGCACTTTTGTAGTTTTTTTAATTTTTTTTTAGGTATAAGAAGTTTTTAAAAAAAAATACATGGTAAGGCTCAAGCTGATGGTAATGCAGGGTATAAGTAAGTCGGGGTTGACCAACTAAAGATTTTTTAATTGTTGATTTTTTTAACGACCCTGGGATGTTATAAAAACCCTAAATGTTTGTTACAGAGTTTTAAATGTAATTTTGAAAACCATTTACCCTGATTTATTTGGTCTAATTTATTGACACAATTATTTTAATTGGTCATTGATTTATTTTTAAAAAACTTGTGGGCATTAGTGTTGCCAGTTTTATTTTTCTTAAACGTATTTATTTAAAAGAAAATTAAAAAAGCAGGGGATAGTTTCTTGGTAAATTCAGCAAAGTATTGTAATGTATAAAAAACGGTAAAACAAATCCACATGAAACAAATGTGAGATTTCGTAAAATCAGCACAACATTCCCGCATAAACAAAGCCACTAAGCAACTCTTGTCAGACAGAAATGCTTAAGCTGCTATTTTTAGTAAATTTGATAAAAACATATTCCAAAGTATTAAATAAACACAAAACTTAAGTTGAGGTGATTAATTACAATCTAAAAATGCAACTGCTGCTTTTAAGGAGTAGATATAATGACTATAATTAATTTTCTTTGTTATCGAAAGCAAATACAATTTAATATTTAAGTATAAAACTATATTAAATTCGAACCAATCTTATTTAAAGTATCAACTTGATGTAGCGCAAAGAAAACTATTAAAAAATAAATAGATAATTAAGAAGTGGAACCTAAAAAGGTTCTTTTTTTTAATTTAAAGAACACTGATAATATTCAATGACTAAAGCGACTTTAGTCTTTAAAAATTAGATACTGCTCTTTTTGCGGAAGTCAAACAGGAAGAATTCCACTCAAACCACAGAGACTTCTTATATAAACTCGATAGAAAACTGATAAAAAAATAAAATAAAAACTGAAATCTCAATGGGGGTTGTATTTTGAAATTGTTTTTGCTTTTTTTATAATGCTGCCACTATATAATTCAAAAATAATTTTTATTTATAAGACATGATGCCAGTCACACTACCCAAAGATCATCTTCATGGTGCGCAAAAGTTGTACAAAAACAACAACACTGCAATGATTATTGTCATTTAAATGGGTTTTATGCTGTCAATAAAGTCGATCAACATAAGTAAGAATAAGTAAAAGGAGGTTTAGACTAATATATGGGCAATTCGATTATAACGGGTGTGACCATTTTACTAAAATTTTGCTTATACATAATTAAAATAATTTTAAATTTTAATTCGAAAAAAGGCTATGATCTTTAAGTATGGTATAGTATAGTAAAATTACACTGAAAGAACATGATTTTTGCTTATAATGACCACTAGACGACTGCGACAGGTGTGACCTTACAAATTAAAATTTTTAATAATTTTGACTATAGATCGTGTTGTGTAAAATATTTTTAAATACGTGATTTCTTTAACAACATGATGGTTAAAAGCGTTTTAAGTCGTATTTGATACTTAATTTCTACAAAAAAAAAATGTTTTTCCTTAAGTGAAGGGCTTAACATTTTTATCAAAACGTTAAAAAAGAGCCAATTATTTATTAACGGGACAAGTCGTAGTACTTGTAGTGTAGGTTAATGACATTAAACCCTTGTGTTATCAATTCACTTCTCATTTCAGTTTGTCCCCGTGTAATCTAATTTAGCTGACGTCAGCATTTAAGCCTAATTTTATTTTAATAAAACTTTGAAACATTAAAAAAACGAATAATTTTAATTACTCGTTACATTTTTATTGCTAAAAAAATTCATTTAAACTATAATTAAATAGTTAATCCTAAATAAGTCATTTATTTAATGTTGACCTTCGATTTGTTCTATTAAATTAACATATTAGAACACGATTAAAGTATTTTCCAAACTTTAAAAATATGGTTTAGAGTAAAAAGCAAAAAAAAAACACATTTTGAAAATTCTCAAATTCTCAAATTTCATGTTTGTTATTGTTTTCTTTTCGGTTATGGCAATTTAATTTAATTTTTTTACCTTATATGGTAGATATTTTTTTGTACAAGTATAAAAAATTTTTTATTTTATTATTTGTTGACTTAAAAAAATATCAACAACTGTTATAAAAACTGAAATGCCAGTTTTTATTCGTATTCGTTTTCACAAAGAGACACTTTCTGTTTAAAGATAAAGTGACTCATGCTGAAAATATTTTTTATATTTTTGTTATAAATTTATTGTATTTTTTTTTTTAATAAAAATTTAGCTTTGGTATGCTTATGCAAACAAATAGCAAGAAAGCGCAATTCCATGTTTTTATTTGTGCCAAGATAAGCTACTGTAGCGAGATATGCTTCTTTTTCATTTAATTTAACAAAAACGAAGCGAATTATTTTATCTTAGTTTTTGGTAACTGCAGCTTTATAGCCGTTAAAATTGTTTTTGTATAAAAACAGCAAAAAAAATGACTGTCAATAAGGCAAATTCTACAATGAACCCTTTTACACTTAGAAGCTTTATTACTAATACTCAGTGGCACCATGGCAATACTTTAAATTCCCTTGAAGTTAATTTTTTTTAAATTTGTATATTTTTTTAAAGTAATACAACCATGGCAAAACTGACTTGAGAGCCAAAACCCAATTAATAGAAAATATTTATACCCTTCACAATAGTGATAAGGGAATAAAGCAGTTGTGTCATCCCGTTTGGAATTTCCGCAATATTTAATAGCGACCCCAAAAATTTTTGTATCCTTATAACTAAGTTAGATAGGAAGGTCGATCTAGCCATGTTCGTCTGTCCTTCTATTACACTCAAGTTTTCAGACCCATGTCAAGTTCTACGGAGCCGAAATACTTAAATGACGGTTAGCTAACTTTTTATGGATAGAAGCTAGGGGAATGGTCACAACCTTAAAAATGCCTAAGTGTCGTGAAATTTTTTATACGCAATTTTACCAACCTTTAGAAAAAAAATGGTTGGATAGCACCTCGGGAAGTGATAGCCCCATAACAACTTAACAAATTATATAAAATTTTCAAATTATATTAAATTTTCAATATGCTATATCGCAGAAACTTTTACAGATAAAAGCATCAAACTTGCGATCAGGTAGTGCTACTTTTAAAAAAAAAAAATTATTTGGATAGAAGCAAGGGGAATGACAGCCCCTATATAAATGAAATAAAATTTGTAACGCTTTATATCTCGGAAATTATAACAGCTAGTGACTTTTAATCTGTTCTACAGTGATTATATTATAAAGTACATATACGTCAATTTTGGAAATAAACAAGTTAGATAAAAGCAGGCAGTGCGGTAGCCCCCACACAAACGAACAATTTGACGAAATTTATAATACACTATATCTCAAAAATTGAACGACTGGGCAATCGAACACTTCTGTGGCATTATCCTCTTTTCCTGTAGACTTTGCATGGATATATATGGCGGCAGCATCACAAGGTCCAACGAGACTAGATGCATAGCCAATAGCCACTAGGATAACCTCACCGAGAATAGAACAGAGACGCTTCAAGTCTCTTCTTGATCTGTACAAACGGAAACTTTAGAACAACATGGCCGCAATTACCAGCCACTGTCGGTTTGGCACCAATGCCAGTAGACTTCCTTTCAACGACTTTTGTAGAAGCTGTCTTCTGTCCAGCACTGGACGACGTTCGAATCATGCACTTTGGATGTGGCCTAGCTAGTCCATCATCCCTAATTAGGAATAGCGGGTGGTTCAAGGTTCCGTTTACATTATAATCTTTTTATCTACATTTTTATACCTTTCACATAGTGATAGGGTATATATCACTTTGTCATTCCGTTTGTAATTTCTTTATTATTCATTTGCGACCCCATAAAGTATATATATTCTGGATCCTTATAGATAGGGAAGTTGAAATAGCCATGTCCGTCTGTCCGTCTGTCTGTCTGTCCGTCTGTCCGTCTGTTGAAATCAAGTTTCCGGAGTCAGATAAAAAGATACAGATCAGTAAATGGTGTCAAACGATTACAAATATCCCGCTAACAATCGCTATTTAAAATCAGCAAAATCGGTTCACTATTGACCGAGATATAAGCGAAAACCCAGAGTAACCCATTTTTTTTAGGACAAAATCCGTGCATATATCCCTATATATCTCAGTAAGTATAATCACTCTTGCCACAAAACTTGGCACGGATACTCCTAAAGAAGGGACCTAAATAATGGAAAAAGTTTTTTCAGATAGGACCAGGGGAAGGGGTATTTTTCCTACAATTGCACAAATTTGGTGAAATATTTTATGCGCTATATCTCGGAAACTATCACAGCTATCGACATAAAATGTTCTACAAAAAGTAATTGTACGCAAAGATCTACACTTTAAAGAAAAATTTTTTTGAGTGGGGGCAAAAAATGGGGTAGCTCCCATACAAATCGACAATTGTTATAAAATATTCGATACGCTATATCTCGGAAACTATAACAGATATCGACTTAAAATGTTCTACAAAAAGTGATTGTACGCAAAGATCTACACTTTAAAGAAAAAATTTTTTGAGTGGGGGCAAAAAAAGGGGTAGCTCCCATACAAATCGACAATTATTATAAAATATTCGATACGCTATATCTCGGAAACTATAAAAGATATCGACTTAAAATGTTCTACAAAAAGTGATTGTACGCAAAGATCTACACTTTAGAGAAAACATTTTTTGAGTGGGGGCAAAAAATGGGGTAGCTCCCATACAAATCGACAATTGTTATAAAATATTCGATACGGTATATCTCGGAAACTGTAACAGATATCGACTTAAAATGTTCTACAAAAAGTGATTGTACGCAAAGATCTACACTTTAAAGAAAAATTTTTTTGAGTGGGGGCAAAAAAAGGGGTAGCTCCCATACAAATCGACAATTATTATAAAATATTCGATACGCTATATCTCGGAAACTGTAACAGATATCGACTTAAAATGTTCTACAAAAAGTGATTGTACGCAAAGATCTACACTTTAAAGAAAAATTTTTTTGAGTGGGGGCAAAAAAAGGGGTAGCTCCCATACAAATCGACAATTATTATAAAATATTCGATACGCTATATCTCGGAAACTATAAAAGATATCGACTTAAAATGTTCTACAAAAAGTGATTGTACGCAAAGATCTACACTTTAAAAAAAAAATTTTTTGAGTGGGGGCAAAAAAAGGGGTAGCTCCCATACAAATCGACAATTATTATAAAATATTTGATACGCTATATCTCGGAAACTATAACAGATATCCACATCAAATGTTCTACAAAAAGTAATTGGAACACAAGGCCTACGCTTTAAAGAAAAAAATTTTCGGGTGGGGGATGAAGAAGGGGTAGCTCCCATACAAATTACCAATTTTTATAAAATTTTCGTTACGCTTTTTCTGGAAAACTTTTACAGCTATCGACTTCGAATATTCTACAAAAAGTAATAATCAAATAATTCATACATTTTGGTGAAAAAGTTGGAGAAGAGCAGGGGGACTAGAACATTTAACAAGTTTTATTTACCTTTAAATATGAATAATGTCGAAAACTTTTAAAACTCTCGACCTCAAATCTTCTTCATCTATTTCTATTATTCATACGAACGTTAAAATTTTGTTATTTTTTCTATGGGCTTTAAAACTCGCACAAGGTTTTTTATTATATTATTTGCAGTACAAAATTACTCGGCTGGGTATATTTAAAGACCAATGTGAAGGGTATATAAGATTCGGCACAGCCGAATATAGCGCTCTTACTTGTTTAATTTGAGCTAATCTAATTTTATGCAGTTTTTGCTTTCTATCTCCCTCTCTCTCTCTCTCTTCCTCAGATATCACAAAGAGACCGAAGAAACGAACCCAAGTGGGCTGTACCTCATTCTTTTATAATTTCCGCAGCCACCTGCTCTACCTAACTTAACATATATTACTCAAAACTGCTACATAATAATTCTAGTATAATGTACAGTTTGGGGGGGGGGGGGGGGTGCATAGTTGGGTAAAAGCAAGGACAGCGGTAGCTCTATAAGCTATATCTCAGACACTTTAAAAGCTTTTGACTTTAAACTAAACTTTTTAATGTTACAAAACTGCGTGCCCTGCCGACTTCACCGACTAACATCCAATCTTAAGAGGGACCTAGTCCTGCGACAGGTTCGAAACCCCAATTAAAAAAAAATTTTTATTTATCATAACAATACTGTACCTACTTAAAATTCACCGCACTACCGTATTTGGAAACCTTTGAACCATGTCGTACCCTTCAGCTGGTCCTTTATTAGTAAACCACCCTAAACTCTCGCGACCGCACTTTTATATGGATATTTAAAATTTTAAAAACAACATCTTTATCGGTTCACTGAGGATACAAAAATACTAAAGTTGAGGGTATATCAGATTCGCCATAGTCGAATATAGCTCTGTTACTGGTTTCTTTTTTATTTCAAATCTATTAATAATTTTAAAACCATTTTATTGATTTAAAAATCGTTTGCAATTTTAACTCTGATTTTGAAATAAACATTTTTTGGAAACTTTAAGCTGTTAAGGTTTGTTTAAAATTACATAATTAAGTTTTAAATTTTAATTGAAAAACCAACTAATTAATTTGTTAAAAAGGAAAATCAAAAATAAAAAAAAACTGAATTTTCATTTTATCAACTTGTCATCGAAAATAGAAGCAATTTGTTGTTTTTATTGTTTTCATACTAGATGCCTAATTAATTCTTAATTAAGCATTTAGTTACGACAACGCATATGCCTACATATGGGCAGTTCCATTCTAAGTGGTGTGACGAAGTGGCTTACATTCTTGGTTCAAATTAAAGTTAAAATATATTTTCTTAATCAAAAAGGCTTTGCTAAGGATAGTAAAATACTTTAAACGTTTAATAAACATATTAGGATTTCTGCTTAAACTCTGACGGGGTAGTCTTATAATTTTTTTCTTAAAAAAATATTTTTAGAAAATATACAACAAAGAAAATATGCATAAAATCATTTTGTACTGTTGCTAAATTAAAAAAAAATTTAGAAATTTTTTTTTTTTTTAATTTAGAATGTCTTAAAGACATAAATTGATGGATTTTTTTTTAATTATGTAATAATACAGTTTTTTATTGAGGGCCGTTTTATATAGCAATCCTCACATGTAGCAATATTTATGTAATTTTTTAGACTTTAAAAAGTCCTTGCATAATTATTTTACAGTTTTTTGGAATTTTTTATTAAAGTTGTTCTTTTTATTTTTTGTAAATTTATTTTTTATTTTATTTATTTTAAATTCAAGTACATTATAAGCAAGTTCATTGAAAATTACAGCAAATGTAAATTCAACTAAAAACAAAAACAAACAAATGTCTGTCAAAATCACATAATTGTATGGCAGTTTTAAAGGCGCATGCGTGCACGTCAAATGTCAATAAATAAATTTTAATTAAACGTAGTTTTTTTGCTCCTTCTCTTTTGTTTTGCTCATAAAAGTAAATTTTTTTTCGTTTAAATTTTACTAATGACTATAAAATATAAATATATGTATGTCTACATATGTATGTACATACATTTATGACTTTCAAACATTAAGAATATTTTACTAAATTTGTTTTCAGCAACAACAAAAAAAAAATACAACTTTGTTTACAATTATTAGCCAAAATAAACATATGAAGCAAAAATTTTATTTTCCCATATTATTGTTGCACATTTTCACGAACAAGTTTCCTTAATCGACAAGGTTTTTGTCAATTTATAAATTGGTGATTTAGAAACAAAAAAAATGTCCACTTTTTTTATATAATAATATCATAATCAATTATGGTTTGAAATTTTTGCAAAAAAAAAATCGTTTATATCGATATGTGTAAATTGTTAACTTAATATGGACATGGCTTAACTAACGAGGTAAACACTAAAGGAGAATCATACTTTTTTTCGGTTAAAATATACAAATTATTAATAATTGAGTTGATTTTTCAAGGAAATTTATTGCCGCCATAAAAATCTGTATATTTTATGGTTAGATTTAATCACAACATCTGTTAAGTGAGAATTACTTAAAGTTTATTGCTTAACACAAGAAAATCAATGATTTGTAATTGAATTGAGTTCTTTTAACACATAATACCATGTTTAAACATACATCATAAATTGAGACAATTTAAGGTAAATTGATCAGTTAAGTTTTTTGTTCACACATAATTAATAAGGCTTACTCAATTAGCATATGACATCTAAAAAAAATATTATTTTCATTTTTAAGGTACCTTGAACAAGGTAGGAGCAACTGATCAGCTGAATTTTTGTTACGCCATACGTTTCCTAGCTTAGATTGGCAAATTTTTTACGTTATATTATGGTTGCGTATACCGTATGTGTGATATCAACATTCTTGGCAACCTACATAGAATTTAGCTACAACAAAATATATGCTAAATTTTACCAGGAAGTTGTTGTTGTAGGGACGAGGTCACCTTATTATTCCACCATGCCATATATATTAAAAGCTTTTATACTAACTGAACACAGTTCTTATTAAGTCCGCAGGGTTGCACTTCGAGTTTAACTTAAATAGTGGTGTAGCAATTTACTACTAATTGCTTAATTTATTCATTGAAATCTTGTATAGTAAATTAAGCCCAATCAAAGCTAAAATTGCGTAAATGAGCTAATAACTCAATTAAGGTGTATGTCTGAACATAGTATAAAGCGTAACATAATAAGCAAAAGACTTTAAGATTTTAAAAGTTGTAGGTTGAAAGAACATGTATTACCTTAATCACATTACGGGCACAGTAAAGTTTTTCGATCGTATACCTCTAGTGAAAATAAAGGCTGACTGCACTGCGCTGATACCAAATCGGTAGTCCTTGTTGGACGGGACTCTGGGGCAGATGCCCGAAGGGACGTGTTATTTTACGGATGTCTTTAGGTCGGATGGAAAAACGGGGTTGAGCTTCCTTGTGGAAAGCTCGGATACCGAGATTTACTTCCACCACCCTTACCCCATCGCTGTCCTGCATGCGGAGGTCCAGGTAATCACGAAGCGTTTGTCCTGGCTCAGGGAACACGCAGTTCCAGCAGATGTGAACATCTGTACAGATATCCAGGCATCTAAAAGAGCAATTGTGTCTGCGAACACCGGATCTAGGACGATGTTGATAGAGGATTACTCGAAATATGGACAGGTTCACATAATATGGGTACCTCGTTACCAGGGGGTGGTTGGAAATAAACGGGCGATTAGAGCTTAAAGGCAGCTGGAGTGGTGAATCTGAAACTCTTTGATGTGACAAAGGCCAAGTTAGTTGAAAAGGTGGACGGAAAATGTCCATAGGTTACAATGGAACAATGAGGCAGTTACCCAAATGAGGTCAGAACTAGACCCATTCGGAAACTTTGGAAACCTAAACTAAGCAGGATGATGAGTAGTATGCTGAAGGATCACTCCAACTTTTAGGCATACCTCCATCGGATGGGAGTTGCGTAAAACAGCAATGCAGGACATGCAAAGAGGATATTGTAAAGATCGAACATTTCCTGTTCCACTTCCCAGCATTTGCACAGGCCAGATTAAATTACTTATTTGCATCTCCTGGCAAAGAAGAAAGCGCTAAATACTCCAATAAGACTGCATGCTATGGGGGGTCATCTCGGTCTTATTGGGCATTTAGTAACTTTTCTTTCGCCCAAAATTCTTCTTTGATATTTTAGAGGGAGGGGCGAATAAAATAACCTTCTTAGAACCAGTCGATTGGGAAATATATACGAACGGGTCTGAGGGGAGACAGAATTGGTGTTGGTAAAGGCATAACTATTGCACAAAAAAAAGGAATCCAGGTTTCATTGAGACTTCCTGATGAATGCAGTGTACTACTGAACTTAACGTTTAGCAATATGGCTAACTGGCTGCGACATTACAGGATATATGGCACAAATATCGAAATCTTCATGGACAGCCGAGTTTCCATTATGTTCCTAACTGATGTACATTCAACATTACAATTGATCCGCGAGCGCCGAAAGTCCTTGAACTGTATGGCGATGCATTTCAACATCACTCTCGTATGGGTCCTGGAAAACGGGACCAGTGCAACTGCGCAACACTGCCAAAAGGTGGAACGAAATTGAATTACACAGCGATTAACAACTTCAATGCCATTTTCCTCTCTTCCTGCAAACTTTACGAATATATATACACTGTAAGATCGCTAGGACTAGATGGTATAACGAACCCTCATAAAAAGCCAATTGGTTAACCTGACCAAGGCTCGATCCGAGGCATTCCAAAGGGGGCTAGAAGACACCGTAACCGCTATTACCATTCACTGTTGAATTGGCACCCATTCCAGTGAAATGGCACAGCTTCTATGAGAGCTGGCAAGATGCAGGAGGCTGAGTTTTCTGCATCTCTTGTGCTTTTGTTAGGTACTGGACAATGTCCGGACTAGGAACTTAAGGACTGGATAATCTGTCGGATTTAGCTACCCGTAGTCCATTATTCTTCATCAAGGAAAGCGGTTTTTAGTGAGTAGAAATCACGATGGGTACTATTGCCAACCATATAAATTAGTGTATCTTCGACTATCGGAATTTTCTGTCTTTCTCCCTCACTCACTCTCTCACAAATGCAGGTCGTGGTATGTATAACAGTTTCATAATATCAGTGTCATTCAACTAAAAATGTTGAAGATTTTTAATAAATTAAACCATCAAATATTCTTAAGGCTGCTATTAAAATCGAAAACCATGTGTCCACTAAAGAGACACATATAAAAAACTTAAACACTTTCTTCTTTTTAAAAAACTTTCTTAAATAAAAAAAAAAGATCTTCAAGTTTTATTTTGATTAAAAATTCTTTTAAATTAAGATAAAATCTTTATCTGGCAACGCTAAAACGGTGATTCTAAGCAGATTGGTAATTTCGAGTTAGAGTAAGAGTTTTAATTTTTAAGGGCTCAATAAAACGAATGATTTTTAAAAGACATTTTAATTAAACAGAATAAAAGATTTTACTGAAAATAAATTTTTGGCTGTTTTTAGAAATTAAAAAATAATAAAACAATAAAAAAATAATTGGGAAATTTTGGATAAATTCAAGCAATCTGCAAATTTGTTTAAACATTTAAAAATATTTTGTTTAAATTAAGCGCAATCTTTAAGACAATAATTACTGGCAATTAAATGTGGGAGTTCTTTTTAGTGAAGCGCGCTAAAATTATCTAATATTTTTGTAATTATTTAGCAAATAAAGTTCTATCACGTTTATGCAAAAACGTTTTTTTCTCTGTTTACTAAAAAGATTTTCTTTGTTTAATTATATTGAACAAAACAAATAAAAAAATTAATATAAATCTGTTGAAAAAAAAAAATAAATTAAATAAACTTACCGCACCAGAACCTTTGGGTTTTGAGGCAGCCACATACGCTAAATACTGTATGACTTTTTTAGTATTTTCAGTTTTACCAGCACCAGATTCACCAGTACACAGAATTGATTGATCTTCTCGATCTAAAAACAAATACAAAAAAATTCTTAAATAATTAATTTTAATTATAAAAATTAATATTTTTTAATATGAAATAAATACAGCCATATAAATTAGTTTTTAACCATTTACAACATCTTAATATCTTTAATGAAAATCTCTTATTTTTAAGATATTTTTTTTATAATTTTGCAAAAACAACGTTGGAGAAAAGTTTTAAATTACTTCAAGCTGTTTAATTTATTGGCTCTTTAAAACAAACACCATATGGTAGTTATGAGTGATTTCTTTGATGCAAAAGGCATTATGAAAATAGCAAAATAATGAAAACAAAAAACTAATTGCATAATAATTAGACACGCACATTTATTTATTTATTTTATTTTAAAAAGTAATAATTTAGAAATACATTTTAATTACGAAGCATAAAAAACTATTAGTTGTACAAAAATAGAATATGAGAAATTAACACTCAATTAAGAATGTTTGGTTCAAAATATAAAAGCTTATCCTGCAAAAAGAATTTTGACTTTGAAGCCGTTTTTTATACAGGGTGTCCGCCGGCAAGCTATACTACTTTGTTTGTTTATAAATTTTAATTAAATGAAAGAGAACGGATCTTATATTAATAAATGTTTTATTAATGTCGGCAATTATGTATGAAATACAATATCAGATAAATGTCCGCCTCACACATGCGAGGCCTTTTGAGCACATTTTCCATTAAATTCTCACGTATTTAACGTGGTATTTCATTAATTCCATTTATTTTAGTTGCTCCAGCGTTTCTGGTTTATTTGCATAAGTCTTGCTTTTCAAATATCCCAACAAAAAGAAGTACGGAGCAGTCAAATCAGGCAACCGTGGAGGCCAATCAACATCACCATTTCTTGAAATAACTTGTTGTGGAAAGAGGTCTCGCAGTAACTCCATTGTAATCCTGGCTGTATGCGATGTGGCACCGTCTTGTTGATACCACATGTTAGCAAAGCCCAAAGCATGCAGTTGTGGCATTAAAAAGTTTTCAATCATATCACGATATCGCTTCCCATTGACAATTGCCGTTACGCCGTTTTCAGTTTAAAAAAGTAAAGTCCAATGATTCCTCCTGACCAAATTGCACACCAGACTGTCACCTTTAATGGATGCAAGGGTGACTGATGAATTATTTGAGGTCCTATTGCCTAGAACCGACTATTGTGTTTATTCACATATTCGTTTAAATAAAAATGTACCTCGTCTCTAATTATAATTTTTTCATTAAAATCGTCACAGTAATTGAGGATTGATTTTGATCAAATGTTTTAACGATTAAAACACGTTGGTTTACTAAATATTTTTCCCTAATAAATTTGCGACGTCTCTACTTCACGACTGCCAAATATGAACTGTCAAGACTAAGGTTTACCAAAATGGCGGCAAAGCAAAGTAGTAGGACCTTGCCGGCGAACACCCTGTATATATAATATAAAGCGATATTTACACTACCTAAGTTCTCATCTAAGTTGAGTGTCAAAAAAAAAAAGTTTAAATTTTTATGAGTGTCAAAAAACAATTTGAAATTTTTATTTTTAGTATTACATTACATTTGAGAAATTATAATAAGTCCGCTAATTGTAAAAGTTGTTAAACTGGTACAAAGTGTACGACAATACAAAAACAAGCATTGAATCCGGTAACTTTTAAAACTTAAATTTAAAACTCAGACGTTAAATAATTTAAAAATAGAAAACGTTCTATTTTCAACTGAGGTTAGACAAAAATATTAACAAATTAAAATAGACATGTTATTACACAGAAAGAAAACTCGCTTTCTAAAATCAAGAATTTTATTCTTGAATTTATCCAAAATCTTTTTAAGTACGATCCTCACTTACATTTTCTTAAATCAAGCCTATTCGGATTGCTTCAACAAATCAAGCAAAAAAAAGCTTGTTGTTTTAATATATTATTTGACATTTAAAAACAAAGTGTCTCGGTGGCCTAGAGGTAACGCGCTTGTACCGCAGTGCAGAAATCCCTGGTTCGAATCTCAGCTTCGGTAAGTACAAAAAATTAAATTTTTAAATTATAAATTAATTATAAAATAAAAATAAAATATAAAATTCTTCTTCTTTAATAAAGCTCCATAAGTCAAAAAAATGACATTCCCCTTTCGAATTAATCCAGTTTACGGCTTAAGTCAATCTTTTTCAGGCTTACATCAAGTACGGTTCCGAACTTAAATCAATCCTTTTTTGGCTTAATTGTGGCTAAAAGTAAGAAATTTGTACTTGAAAAATTTTACTTGGAGTAAGAAATTTCGTACTTGATTTAAGAAAAACCGTACTCATCGTACTTTTGACACCGCTATGGCTTGATTTAAGTAAAGTTCACTTAGATAATTTTTTGTGTGTACACTATTAAAATAAGTCTCAGTTGTGAAACTCAGATGACAACTCAGGTGGTGTAAAAATAAGAAATCATTGCCTTTTTTATAATTTAAAGTTTTAAAGTTTTTGAGTTATAACCCAAACCATGAATAAAATGGCCACACCTGTAGAAAATCATACCTTATTGTTACAAGTTACTTAAAATGTAACAAATGTAACCAAACGGCAACGCTGGTGTGAAGTAAAAACCCGGCGTAATATTGAACACCCTTTTTTCGTCAATAAGAATTTTAACTCTTCATATATGAACTTCTGATATTAATTTTTTGTGTATGAAAATAAAACTTTTATCTAAATACTGATAAAACATATTTAAATAAGAAGAATAAAATATTTTTTTTGTCTTAATACATTTTAACCAAAACTTTATATTATAAATTTAAAGTTATCAACATGAAAACCAGCATGTAAAAAGTGTCTTTGGGGTACTATAACTACTATTTCATTTTACATTTCTTAAACATTTCTACAAACAAACAAGTAAGAGCACTATATTCGGCTATGCCGAATCTTATAAACCCTTCACACATTAGCATTTTTATATACCCAGCCATCTGATCTAGCCGAATTAATTTGTACTGCAAACATTGTAATAAAAATACTTTGTGCCAGGTTGAAAGTCCTTAAATCCTGGTTTTCGAAATAGAAAACTTTTTAACGTTCGTATGAATAATAGAAATAGATGTAGAAGGTTTGAGGTCGAGAGTTTAAAAAGTTTTCGACATTATTTATAATAAAAGGTTAATAAAAGTTGTAATTTTTATGGGATGTTCTAGTCCCCCTGCTCCTCTCCAATTTTTTTCTAAAATGTATGAATTATTAGATTATTACTTTTTGTAGAACATTTGATTTCGATATCTGTTATAGTTTCCGAGATATAGCGTATCGAAAATTTCAAAAAAATTGTAAATTTGTATGTCTAATGTATTGTCCAATTACTTTTTTTAGAACATTTTATGTCAATAGCTTTTACAGTTTCCGAGATATAGCATTTGTATGGGAGCTACCGCTTCCCCTGCCCCAACCGAAAAATTTTTTTCTTTAAGGTGTAGGCTTGATTGTCCAATTATTTTCTGTAGAACATTTGAAGTAGATAGCAGTTATAGTTTCTGAGACATAGCGTATCGAAAATTTCATTAAAATTGTTCATTTGTATGGGAGCTACCCCTTCCCCTATCCAAAAAAAACTTTTTTTCCAAAGTGTAGATCTTATTGTCCAATTACTTTTGGTAGAACATTTGATGTCGATAGCTGTTATAGTTTCCGAGATACAGCGCATAAAATATTTCACCAAATTTTTGCAGTTGTAGGAAAACTACCACTTCCCCTGATCCTATCTGAAAAAAATTTTTCCATTATTTAGGTGCCTACTTAAAGAGTATCCGTTCCAAGTTTTGTGGCAATAGTGAATATACTTACTGAGATATATAGGGATATATTCAGGGATTTTGTCCTAAAAAAAATTGGTTATTTTGGGTTTTCGCTTATATTTCGGTCAATAGAGAACCGATTTTGCTGATTTTAAATAGCAATTGCCTCCAGGATATTTCTAATAGTTTAACACCAATAAATGGTCCGTATCTTTTTATTTGTCTCTAAAAACTTGACTTTAACAGACGGACATGGTTATATCGAGTTCCCTATCTATAAGGATCCAGAATATATACTTTATGGGTTCGAAAATGGATAATAAAGAAATTACAAACGGAATGACATACCGATATATACCCTTATCACTATGTGAAGGGTATAATAAACAAGAAACAAACTATAGATTAAATGATTCTTGTTTTTAATCTCCTTAAAAAACAAACTTTAGAAAATAAAAACTTAGCTTTTTGGAGTGGTATTTTGGGTGTGTCTTTAAATTTGTTTTTCTTTTTCTTTCTTTTCTTTTCGTTTTGTTTTGTTTTTTTTTTACTTAAAGTATTAATTCGTTCGTTCTGTCTGTCTTTCAACTTAATTGCGTTTTGTATTGATACAAAAAAGAATATTTGTTTTCATTTTGAAATTAACTTCATCTTTAGCCGAAAGAAATTTTTAAATTGATTTTTTTTTAATGTCATGGTAAGTGCTTAATTTTAAACCAAAAACAACAAACCAGTTAATTTTTAATTAAGTAATTGATACAAGTCTAAAAATAAACGAAAATATTGATTTTAATGACACACGCATTAGAGCGAGCAGAAGAATCAGACTACATTCCTTTAAACAAAATCTTAGCAGTTTTTTTTAATCTTAAAATTTTTTCATATTCTTCTTTTTCTTTAAAAGCTAAAGTTAAATGTGATAATACAGAAAGGGTGATTGACTGACTTGACTTTCTTTTTCACTTTGTAATTTTTGCATGAATCATGCTTAAAGATATGCCTGTACGTACATATGTATGTATTTACATACGAATGTATTGCAGCAAATGCGATAAACAACAACTTCAACACAGTTGCAACAGAAAACATTTTATAAATTCCATTTAAGTCTTGCTTGCAATCCATAATTCCAAGAAATTTAATTATAGTTTTAAATTTGATATATAATAAATGATGTTTTTCCTATTAATGTGGGAGAATTGAATAATTGTTTTTAAATTCCACTTTCCGTGATCCCATTACACAATTATTTTTCCACAATTAAAAATTCATAAAGAACTACCTTGTATCAGGTTTGAAGTCGATAGCTACAAAATTTCCCGGGATATTTTGTTTAAAACATTTAATTAAATTGTTTTATTTGTATGGGGGCTACCTATGCTTAGCGCACGGTCAGCTGGACACGCCGGCATTCGAGGGGATGGTCGACTAATGCGGCAGGTAGGCTTGACTGACTATATGGTCGCGAAACTTGACTTTGGGATCTAGTTTCAGGTAGTGTTTCTGGATAGGTAGGCATGAAAGGGATCCGGGAGGTTTTAAGAGGAGTGTGCGCTCTTCACTGATGAATAGAAAAATGGAGGTGGGCAGCGGGGCTGGTCTAAATATAATAGATACGGGAGTATGGATAACATACAGACTTCCGGGAGGGTGCAGCGTTTTTCAGTCTAAAATTCTGGTGGTGACGAAGGCCACGGAATTAATAGGAAGGAAACGCTGAGGGAGGAAGAGGCATGACAATCTACGTCGATAGTCAGGCCGCGCTCATGGCTCTAGAGGAGCATTATGCCAGGGGCCAAATCATCGCATTCGATTCGAATCGAAATTTAAAAATTCTTTAAGAGTTCCTATACTCAAAGCATTGACAACTCGATCGATCGAATGAAATTTCGATTCGAATCGAATGCGACGATTTGGCCCCAGGTCTAGGCTTATGGACGACTGTAGGCGAGCTCCCAGAGCGATCTTAGCGACAGGCAGAGTAAGGCTCTGTTGAGTGCCGGGTCACAGTGACGTTGCGGAGATAGGATCGGAGCGACTTTCAATACGGAAAAGAGCAGCCTCACTTCGACTTCCGTTATTCATGAAATTTTAAAAAAGGATCTGAAGCTCTATCCTTTTAAATTCAAATCGTTTAAGAACTGAGAGTTTGATTTTCGCGAAAAATTTTTGGGAAACAATAGCGTTTTCGCTCTGTAAATCCCATATTTTGGAGCGACGATGCTTATTTTTACTTAAACGGCCACGTCAACAAACAAAACTGCCGTTACTGGTCTCCAAGAACCCGAAACACTCGATTGAAACATTAAAAACTATTGAATTGCCCCAAGGTAACTGTTTCAGGTGCCTAGTCCACGCATGAGATAATTAGACCAGTTTTTTTTCGAAAATTCTCGAGGCCAGGTGACGAATGTGAATGGTGAAAATTATCGACGCATGATTACAGAATTATTTTTGCCAAACCTGCGAGCTTATCCATCGTACTCTTCACACACGTGGTTTCAACAGGATGGGGCGACTGCACACACAGCCAGAGCTTCGATTAATTTGTTTCGGAAAGATTTCCCCCAAAAACTAATCAGTCGCTTTGGAAACATCCCATGGCCACCGAGGTCGCTCGATCTAACTCCCATGTATGTTTTGATGGGGCTATCTCAAAGAGAGAGTTTGAAATGACAATCCCCAATCTCTTGTGGCTTTAAAGGAAAATATTCGATGAGAAATCAGCTCAATTGGACCAAATTTACTGCAGCGTGTGGCGCAGAACACAAGACTCCGTTTTGAAAAATAAAATCCGAATTTCCACCCTATGCTTCAATGCTCTTAATATTACTTTGTGTCAATTATTACGTTTTTTATTTAAGTTTGAAAATATAAATCTACCACTAGACACCCTGTATTATAAATTGATAAAGGCTTAGGCATTCGACAAATTGAGCCAAAACAGCCTTCTCTGGCACAGGCTGGACTGGAGGGGCCCTCTCCTTAAGCCCAAGGAGAGTAGAGGGGCTCTTAGGTGTATAATTGCGACTTTCACAAGGTACTGCGATGTGAAATATATGACAAGTAAATGGGATAGGAATTTCCCGATCTTCTGCTAGTTGTGCAGGGATGGGGACGAGAAAAGAGACTAAGGAGCCCTTGTCTGCTACTGCTCTAGGCTGCAGATACGCCGACAAAGATGGCTAAGAGTACGCTTTTCCCTGTCTGTGGGGTGGGAAACTAAAATTCATCAAAGGGGTTAGGGTGGCTGGGTAAATAGAAGGTTTAAGTGTCTGCGCATGATGGACGAACACTGACTTCTTTTGACTTTTCGCTGACGACGTTTTCGTTTTCTTTTCTTATTCCTTTATCGTTATTTTTACAATTTTCTTTGGCTCCATTAATGGGGTCGCAAATAATTACTGTGGAAATGACAAATGGAATGACAAAAATCTAAAAGCGTAACAAACAAATGCCTTTGTAGCATTCAGAAAACATGCATTAATAAGTCGCCCATGCAATTCTTCAAACAATTAACAAAAAAAATATTTCATCATATTTTGTTTGAAAAAAATGTGTAATTACGCTTCATTCTTTGACTTTTTGTTATTTAAAAAAAAAACGCTACTATTGATGGCAGAAGTGTAAAATTTTATCAAGACACATAGTTTAATGGCATCCATAATAACCAATCAAAACTCGATTTTGAATTTTTGTAGGTTACACCTTTCTGCTTTTAAGCTAACGATTTACACCTATACCCTTATCATCATGTTAAGGGTATAAAAAATATACAAAATACATTCATTACAGATACAAACATTCTTATGCAAATAAAATAGCGATCAATCAGTCATTCACAAATAGTTTAAACAAAAACGTAATAAGGTGGGGAGAAATTACACATTATCGTTTCGTTAACAAATAAATAAAATTTAAGTCTTATTTAAATGTGTGTTAAGTGTTTTGTTACAAAGTGATGGCGGAAGCAGTGGTGAGGTGATCTTGGAGACATGGTTAAAAGTGTTTGTAGTACTTTTAATAAACTATAGCATATTTAAAAAGAAATGAATCATATCTATGGAAACAAAATCCCAGTTGGCCATATGCCAAATATAAATTGATAAATTGTCGTCTATAAAATAAAGTTAAGGAAAAGCTTGACAAAAAACAATGTTTTATTTGTCGTGTCTCAAGACTTATTGTCGACTAGATAACAATAATGTTTTTAAATTGTCTTGAATAAGGTCTCATTGACAACAAAGAAGTGGACAACTGCCTTTTTAACTTGTCTTTTTTAAAACTAATTAAGGACAATTTTGATAATTTGGTCGTGCTTCCGCTTACATTTAAAATCCCTTTTTTCTGTATTTACTTGGTAAAAAATATTAAAAAACAAAACTTTACTGATTGAAAAAAAAAATTAAAAGAAACAGTTGATATTATTCAATAAAATATTTAACAGAATCGATACTTATAAACAAAATTGTGAAACTAAAAAAACAATTTTTTTAGAATTTTAAATTCGTACGTATTAAAAAAAGGCAATAAAATGAAAATATTAATTATGGTTTATATCAAAATATGATAAAATTGTTTAAACCACTTTTGACGACATTTGAAGTGTATCACCAACGACAGACAGCCTTAACCATATTATGACTCATATGGTCATCAACGAGATCTTTGGCAACATTGTCTTCTATACGATAGTCAGCGACAATTAAACAAAATTTTTGTCCACAGGATCGACAAAAAATTGCTCAAGTTATCGCCAATGTGTCATTACAAATTTACCACTGTCGTGCACGCGTCTTCGAGGTTGTCTTGAAGGCATGGTCAACTGGTATAGTGTCCCAGTAAGTTTATTTATTTTCTTTTCTTAACCATGTTAAGCAAGTCTTAAGAAATTAGTTTAGAAATTAACATTTCCAAGAAGGGTATTATAATTTTTTTTTTCAACTTTTAACTGTTTTGTGTTTTTTGTTTACTTTTTTTTCAAATAATGTTAATAATTATGATAAGAAAAGTGTGTATTTAGGTGCATAATGGTAGATATTTTGTATGTTTAAAGTATGTACATTTGTATAATTAGCTACCATTTTTTTATGTTTGTTTTAACTTTATGTTTGGAAAAATATATTGAAAGCATGATAGTGGCATTTCAAAAAAGTTTTGTTATTTAAGGTTATGTTTAACTGGTTAAAGACATTTAAACTAAAGTTTATAGATATTAAAATATTTTTTTTAATTATGCATCTTTTAATATTAAAATAGCCTTAAATGTTCTTAAACTAGTAATCCCTTTGCAATATTATTATCTTTCTAAACTTCTTTATATATGCATGTTAAATAAAAACATGGTTAAGCTGATCATGTTATGGCAGTATACTATGATTAAATTTATGTAGTTGTAGCTAAATTAATTTGTTTAGAGCCTAAGGTCCCAGTAACCATGGCCTCAATATCATTAGTCCCTAATTTGTAATTATGTACCAATACTAAATAAATAAATAAATAAAAAAAAATACTTTGTTTAACAAACTAAGACCCTATATTTTTAAAACGATATTACATATAATCATGGTTTAGCCCCACTGACCATAGTTCAAAAAATAAACCAGACATTGAGTCCCAAAAATAATATTAAACCAACCAGATGTTGGTTTACGCTACCATAATATTAAGTTGAAATCGAAAAGATTTTAAAAGTAATACACAGGGATATGTTTTTGTTTTTATACACCAAAAAAAACAAAACAAATGCAACTATCTAAGAGATAAAGATTTTTATTTACTTTGCACGTTAAGTTATATTTAATAAAATATGTTAAAAAAAATTAACAACCCTGAAAATAACGTATTTTTTTATCTTATCACTGCAGAATTCCAATTCTGACAAAATGTCATTAGCAAATATTTGCTTTGCAAAAATTAAAATACACGCTACTTCTAAATAACGATTTACTTCTTACACAGAAAAAATAAAAATGATTTTCAATTAAAAAATGGGTAAAATGATATAAAAAATTAATTATTTTTCCACCAGTAAATACAATAAACATTATAATAGTAATTATTTTAACATTTGTTCCAATTGAAAATTGAATGTTTACCATTAAAAATTTATTATATTTATTCCAGGATCAAAACTAAAACTTTTTTTAATTTTCAAATAATTTTTTTTATTATTTTTTACATTTATATTTATTTATTTATATTTATTTTAATTATGTACATATTATGTTTCATGTAGGTACATATACTATAACTAATTTTAGTTGACATTACAATCCTCAACAACGACTCGAACCAGGAACCTTATGATTGCAAGACGTGCCCTCTATTTAACCCACCAACAGGGCATTCAGTTTTTTTTTGTTTTATTACCTTAACAATAAAACCCAATTAAACAATCATATAAGCAAAGGGCAAAACAAAAAACAGAGGAAAAAATAAAATTGAACCAAAAACAAAAAACGAAAATAAAATAAAATTTTGGCCCAATCTAGCATCGAACCTGGCACCTTTTGGTAGTCAGGCTGAGACTCTACCCCTAGACCACAGATACATTGAATTTTCAAAGTTAAAATCCTCATTTATGCTAGCGTTCATGTTTGCTTTTTATTTTTGCTTACTGCTGCATATTAACAAGAAGAAGTGTGCAAAAGGGTTAAGCTACGAATTTACTATGCAAAATTATGGTGTTTTTTTAAACTTTGTAAATTTGCATTATTGTTTGCATTTAATTTGCAAATACAATCAAATATTTAATTGTGGCAATTACATTTTTAATTAAAAACGGAAAATTTTTTAATTAATGCGCTAATTGAAAATAAAGTGGGAATAGTTTTTTTCTGTGTAGGGGTAACATTATTTGGATATCACTTAAATTGCCCATTCCACAACATTTATAAAGGCATTTATATTTTATTATGTTAATCCATAGTTTAAAGTTACTACTGAAGAATTTTTGGGAGCATTTAAAAGTACTACTGACGCATCCTACATAACCCAGCAAACAAATTAAGAATGATTTCAATTTAAACTTGTTTAAAGTTGTTAAATATTTAGAAATGATTCGAAAAAAATTTATAAAACTATATTTGTTAACATTTAAGCAAACTAAAGAAATAATTATTGTAGGTTTGTTAAGAGATTTTTTTTAACAAATTTCTAGGAAAGAATTGTCAAATAAACTCTAAATAGGCCTATGATGGACCTTAATATTTTATTATAAAAAAGTTGTTTATATTTTACCTTGCAACATTGATCTATAGGCGGTATCTGTAATAGCAAAGACATGGGGAGGTACTTCGTGTCTTTTTATGCCCTTATACCGCTCCATAATTTTTTCAGTGTAGATTGGTAATTTCTTGTAGGGATTAACAACAACGCAGAAAAGGCCGGAATATGTCTGTAAATAAAGAAAAAGTTTGAAAAAATAAATGTCAAATCAAACAAAGAAATATATGTATATATAAGTTTAAAATTATATAATTTTTTGGTGAAAAAAATCCCCTCAACACTTTTGTACATAAAATACAATACTGGTGTTCACTTGTTTAGACCCATTTTAATACGTTTATTTTAAAAATTACAAAAATAACAATACTTTTTAGTTGAAGTAATTCGGTTTTTTTTTTGAACTACTTTGAAAAATACATATGTACATATACTGAAGTTTTAATTTAGATGCATTTTGTTTAATGTGCACTTTTGACTCAAATGCATATACATAACTGGTAATTTCTGTTACTATTCTTTGAAAGCCCATAAAAAAAATCCCTTGTTTTTGGAGCTGATCGGTCTAATTTTTTACAAAGCCCCCATACAAATGTATTTCCGGAATAAGCATTTTGGGCCAAAATTAACTCGAATCTTACTCTATTTTCACCAAATTTTGCATATAGGATATTTCATGTCAAGTGACCCAACTTTTAAAACCGATGTCTTTCGATTGGAAAGAAATTTGGACCAAAGTAAGTTCTTGCAGAGAGTTGCTTAGACACAATTTTTTAGCACGATCGGTCAAGAACTCTCTGAGCTAGAGGGGTTCAAAATTTGACGTTTTCGGCAAATAGGTGTTTTTTCTTATACATGTAGTTTATTACCTTTTGCTTTTAACAAAATTCGTCCCAAATACTTTCGATAGCTTTTTTTTTCAATCTTCCAGAAAAAAATATTTTTAAAATTAAAATAATTTTTTTTTATTTTTTTTTATAAAATAATTAGAAAAAAAATTTTTTTTTCCAAATATGCCCATTTTTTTTTGCTCAAAAGAAATGACATGACATGAAATCCCTCATATATGTATGTATGTCTTCCTCTATGCCCCAATAAGTGCACAAGAAACAATGTTGTGCCCTTTTTTTAATCAAACATTTTTTAAAAAAAGGGAAATTTTTTCGCTGGTTGTATACACTCCTAATCAACCTAAATTAGATTTAAATTAAAAAAAATGTTGCTTTTAAGGTTCTTAAGTCTTCTATGCGTTCTGAAATTCCAAGGCGATTGCCCAGTAATATATAGAACCGCACACCCTACCTGCTGCAAAGCGATAATAAAAACCCTTTTTTTTCTTTGGAAAACATTCAAAATAGAATCGTTTTTTTTTTATTTTCTAGCTTGAGACCTATTTTTTTATGTGGCTTTTATCAAGTGGACAGGAGTGTATGTATTTATGAAAAGAATTCTCTCTATTTAGTAACTAACTGCGTTAAGGATCAAAATATGTACATATGTATAAGAATAATGAAGTCATCGGTAAACATGTTGTCCATAATAATAATAAATTATATTACGTGACATTTTGTTTGCCAGCCAAAGTGTTAAACATTGTAAAAACGTTTGTTTATCACGTTTATTCCATATTGGAATGCTTTTTTTTAGTTGTTCGCTTCACATAGGTGATTAGGGTATATATAAGTTTATCATTCCGTTTGTAATTTCTTTAATATATGCGACCCCATAAAGTATATATTTTCTTGATTCTTTTGTAGATAGGAAAGTTGGTTTAGCGACGTCCGTCTGTCCATCTGTCTGTCTGTCCGTAACTATGTTGAAATCAAGTTTCCAAAGCCCCTTGATATTTCTCGGAACTGCTTGTGGTATAATACATATCAAAACATCAGGTATACTTACGAGAATTCAGCTATTAAATTTTGACAAAAATCGTCCGATAACTGACAGAGTAATAAGCCAGCAACCACAACTACCTGTTTATTTCTCCAAAGTTCCAACTGCCCCGGCAACTCCGGGTGCAATTTAAGACTGACACTCATTAATTTTTCCTCCTAAGCATTTTTGTGAAACATACCCACCTCCTTACAGAGTTGCCATACAAAATTTGAAAAAAGTGTAAAAACCCCTACAACTTCACGGAGTCGCCCTTGGAGAAATAAAATGTATCACAGACTCCCATTAGTTTTCCCTAAAACATACCCCTATCTCCATCACATAAGGGGGTTGCCATACACAATTTACAAAAACGATGTAAAAACGCCCATTACTTCCTTAGAGAAATAAAGCGTACGAGCGACCCCCATTAATTTTCCTTCCAAACATATTCCTAGAACACACTTACCCCCTATTGCCTAAGGGGAATCCCATACAAATTTTGGGTAATTGTTATAAATTCTCCCTACAGTTTCCAGGATGGCCGTGGATAGGTCAAATGTGGGACTGACCCAAACTCATTTTTCCTTGCAAACATTTTCCTCGAACATACTTACCCCCTAGAGGAGGTTGCCATTAAAAATTAAAAAAAAAATAGGGTAAAACCCCTACACGTTGTAAAGGGTATACGAGGGTTGCCTTTTATGTTTCAGGATTTGGCAACACTAATGTTTCAATCTGACAGCTCCATCGTAAAGTTTGACATATTTGAAGTTATACGTACGTAGAACGTTTTGACATACGAGCGCTATTTGTGTTGTTTACAGTCAACTCGACCCAAAAACGAAATTAAATCGTGAACTGATATTGGAAGACCGTTATGTGACCTATCGTGAGATTGAGACAACCTTAGGCATTAGTGGGATCAGCATACTTTCAAAATTGCATGAGAATTTGACTGTCAAAGCAAGTTTTTCGTGTTAGATCCCACACAATTTGTCAATCGCTCAAAAAAAGGCTCATGTCGATTGGTCGAAAGAAATGCTCAGAAAATACGATCGCGATGCTTCGAAACACGTCTATGATATCGTGACAGGTGATGAATCCTGGATTTACGCGTATGAGCCCAAAAGTAAACAGCAGTCGACTGTATGGGTGCTTCAAGATGAGTCAAATCTAACAAAAGCTGTTTGCGCACGAAGAACTTCTAAGCAAAGGATCGCCATTTTTTTCAGAAAAACTGGATATGTCGCAACCGTATCACTATAATAACGCTGAACAGCCAATTTTAAGTGGTACACAACCATTTGTTTGCCAGTTGTCTTCCAAGAAATCAGGAAAACCAACCGCCGAAGATGGATCACTCTTCACCACAACAATGCGAGCTCTCACACATCTGCTCAAACAACTGCATTTTTAAGCACCCAAAACATCGACTTGATGAGTCATCCGCCGTATAGTCCTGACTTGACATCGAATGACTTCTTTTTATTCCCGTTTGTAAAAAAAAAACTTAGAGTTCAATGTTTTTCGACACCTGAAGAAGAGGTTGCTGTATTCAGAATGCATGTTTTGGAGATACCTCAATCAGAGTGGCAAAAGTGCTTCGACAATTGGTTCAAACGCATGCAAAAGTGTATAGATTTTCATGGGGAGTATTTTGAAAACAATGAAGTGATTTTTGATGATTAATATTTATTTTTCTTCTCTAATCCAGAAATATAAAATGCAACCCTCGTATTTGATTCGGCACAACCGAATATAGCGCTCTTACTTGTTTGAATTTAAATTTGTCACCAAAAAAAACCTGGACATACACTTTATACATTCATTGCTTTAAGTCTTGCTTCTCCTTTGTTGATTTAATATGTTTGCATGGTTATTTGAATTTTGGTTTTATTATGCAAATTCCCAGAAAGGTAATATGAAAAAATTTTGCATAAAACGATCATCATGAAATTATGATTCATTCATTGCAAGACATATAAACAGTGGTAATTTAATGCCAACAATAATTCAATATTGTGTTTTGATTCTTACAAGGCATGGTTAGAAAACAAACAACATAGACAGACACACATGCAAATGTGTGTTTACACATGTCAGCTTTTTATTTAATTCTTTCAATTTCCTTAAAAGTACTTTTTTATTTTAAAAATATTTTATGTTTTTCTTTTATTATATTTTTAAACCATGTTTGGCAGCACGCTCTATTTCTTTTTAAACAACATTAAATTTTATTTGAAAAATTTTTACTTAAACGTTACACAAAAATGAACATAAACAAGCTTTAAAAAGATAAAAAGAAGCCTTTGCATATTAGAAGCATTTTGATGATTGAAAAAGTATGTTGTTTGAAGAATGCCTTCCTTTGTATGATGTAATAATCTTAATAAGGTTAGATTAAAAGCATGTGTTAAAGTTTTCACTAGGGATGCCAAGCCGAAATTCCCCAAATTCGGAATCTTTGGATTTTTCGGGATTACCAAACACCGAATACCATTTTTTTAATACCCCTGGTATTTTTTGGGCTTTGTTTTCCTAAAATATCTTATCTTAAAGATTACATTTGCACTTTTTTTATTTGCTGAACAATTTATTAACTTTTTAATTAAAACACAAACATTTTGTTTGAAAAATACTTTTCTTTTAGTAGCAAAAGCAAATTTTCTAGAGTTTAAAATTTTTGAACTCCTCTTTACTATTTATGGGTGATTTGTTACAACCGATTTTTAATTTAAAATCATAAAATAAATAATTTATTTCGTAAAAATGATTACGGCTTATTCATTCATAAAAGTTATATTATTTATTAAACACGTTTTCTTCTTTAGGTTTGGGTAAAAGTTTAAAAAGAATTTTAAAAACGTTTTTGCATTTTATTTCATATTTGATAATTTTTAATCTTATGAATCCCGGGATTCAGGATTGCGTAATCCCGATTCCGGGATTCTTAAAAACAATCCCGGTTGTAAGCCCTAGTTTTCCCTAATTATTTTTCTAAACACGATATTAAAGGTGCTTTTACATGGTAATACATACATATATACGACATGTCAAAATATGTTGTGGAATAATACAAAATCTCATCATGTAAAAGCATTTGAGTGAGAGAAAATACGGATACAAAATTTGACAAGTGTTCGGTAAATGTTTATTTTCTAAACCATTTTAGAAACTTACGTATTCACATCATCACATCAGAGGTGTAAAAGATTGACAGCACTTACAACATCTAATGAAGGTTGTTACATTTCAGAATTTCAATCAGAATCAACGCAGACGTTTTTCATGTTGTTTTTGTAATATTGTAAAACTCAAACCATATGTCGTTACCACAAAAGAGAACAAGCAAGAAAAAAATAGTTTTTGATTTTACCAACACCATCCGTGTAAACATAAAATATACTTAGAACAGACTTTTATGCTTTTTTTAACGGAAAGAAATTCATAATATTTTGATTCTACAAAGTCTAAATACTTTGTATTACCATGTAAAGCAAGCTTAAAAGATATCTGGCAAAAAAAATCGAGTTACGGTGTTGCCAAAAATTCCTAAAGAAAGTAGTGTATGCACTGGAATTGCCATATTTAAAACAAAATTTCATTTTATATTACACGGAGATTGTAATAAACAAAAATTTTGAAGGTCACTTAATTGTTCAATTGAGCTGAGGTAACATTAAGCTAAATCACATTTAAGGCCAAGTTGTAAGACTGACCCTTTAGTTTTATGAAACTCTGAATGAATTGACAAAATCTTATCAGTCTATAAGCCTATTAGCAACCACATCCACAGTTTTGAAGGGATTTTTTTCATAAAAGTCATTAAAAAAATTATTAGAAAAAGCAAAAACCTACTAAAAACACCAGTCTCTTGATCTTAATTCTGAAAAAAATCTAAATCAACAACCTAATAAAATTTGCAAATTTTCTTGGTAAGTTGTCAAAAAAGAAAAAAAGCAACTAAAAAATAATGTTAAAAAATAAAAAATTAAAAAAGAGAAAAAAATCCAGCGCTTGTCGTAATTTTTAGATTTAATTTGATGTGTGTAAATACACTTACTACATATTTAATTTAATGACCAAATATGGTCAATACCACCTAAAAATGTGTTAAATGTTTTAACTCAGATTTACAAAAAAAATAAAACAACTTGAGAAGAAAAAAAAGACATGACAATTCAATAAAAGCGTATAAAACAACAACAAACGTTAAATATTAATTTTAGCAAAAAAAAACAACAAAAGCATTTTGCCGAGTTAAAAATTAATAAAAAAAACAAAGCACATGGTTGGCAATAAGGGTTTGCCAACTGTGTGACCTATACAATTATTCGAATAAAAGGAGATTTTTTCAGAGACAATGCATATAAATTCCCATTAATATTATTTTTTTTTTAAATACCAATTCGGTTCAGAAATATTAAAGGCATGATGTTTTATATTTTCTAATTTTATTTTCAAATCAAATTAGTTTAAGAGTTTTAAGATAAGTTTTTCTTATTATATTTAGCTAAAGTTAAAAAAAATTTTCTTGCTAAAATGATTAATAAAATAAATACAATAAAAACCTTTTTTTAGATACTTTTACAAAGTTTTTTTGCAATAAGGTTAATTCAACGCAAAACGGCCCAAAATGGGGAAAATAGTTTTTTCTTTATTAAAAAAATCCATGAATCCTGCAGAAATTATTGTAGTACATAACCCGTTTAAAGTTAAAAGGAGTAGTTACAACATGGTCCCATGTAATGCAAACATGAATCATGATGACTAAAAAAAAATATATTTGGCAATACTCGCAATATAAAAAAAAAATACAACTATGGTAACACTGTTATGCCATGTTTTATTTAGTGTGTTTTCTGACAAGCTGAATAATTAAAAGTGTGTTAATAATGTGTAGAGTAATTACTTGGACTAGTTTTGGGCCTACTCTGACGTAATGTTTTTTTGGATTACATAGTCCTCTCCTAGGACATTGTAATGTTAAATGGGGCATGTTTTCCCATATATTTGGATTTTCTTTTGGACTAGTCTTGGTCCTTTGTGGAGTACTCTTTACACGCACGTAGGGAGTAGTCTTGATTTCTGCAGGGAATTTACGTATAAAATAAATTAAAATTAATAAAATATAAATAAATTGGTCCATATTTTATATTTCGTTATTTCAAAAGAGTTTAAAATGATCAAATACTTAATAATTGGCTCCTTTTTTTAACGTTTTGATGCGAATGTCAGTCACCAGTCACATTTTTTCGAAAAGGTTCTTCCTCAACTTAAATAGTTTTTTGTAGAAAAAATGTGTCAAATACGTTTAAAAACACCATTTAAAGGACCGTTCTCAAGAATATTTTTGTACACAACTCAATCTTAAAGTCAAAAGTCTTTAAAATTTAAGTTTTGCAAGGTCACTGCCGTCAGAGTCTTCGACTGGCCATTGTGAGCAGAAATTATGCTCAGTAAATGTCTACTTACTATTAATACTATTTTCAAATTAAAACTTTGGACTTTTTAGAGTTATAAGCAAAAATGGTCACACCCTTATAAGCAAAAATGGTCACACCCATCACAATGGAATTGCCCGTAAAACAAATTACTCGTTGGTTTAAGTATAGGTTAGGAAGGTACAACAGGTAGCCGTTGAAACGCTGCATCCTAAGCTGACTTGAATTCGCTGCTTGGTCCCTTTCCCAAAAAAAACTTTACTTACCTAGTAAGTTAGCAAGTAATATTGAAGACAAAGAAGCACTAGTTACCTTCTGCTCGAATAACTAGTAATTTTTGTTTAAGTTGTCCCGAAATTCACGACCCCCACTTACAAATGTGGTTACAAAAAAACAATCAATAACTAGTTACCAAACATTACCTGAAAATTGTATTAAAATTTCAGGGTTTTAAAACAAAAATGTTTTACAAGGTTTATTTTTTCATAATTCTATTTTTGCATAATTCTATTTTTGCATAATTCTATTTTTGCATCAATACCTGCAAATGTAGTTATTAACGCCCTTACTAAAGGATAATTTTTCTGTGGTATAGAACTTATTACTTTGTAATCTTTGAAATAATGGGAGCTCATTACACAAATTCAAAAACATTTCACTTGATTGTGTTAAGCCTGAGTTAGTCTTTACTTTCTGTTCCGTGATGAATCAGCTGATTGTTTTTTGTTAATAAAAAATGTGTGTAAGTAGTTAGTTTTTTCGTTTCGTTGCGTTTCGTTGCGGATCAACCTGTTAAAAACAAAATTTTTGCAACGTTGTTAAGTAACAACAAGAATCAGCTGTTTTTTCCGCCATTAAAACCATACAAATTTTGATACGTTTTAACAGAAAAAGTAACTACTAAAATAAAACAACTGAACGGCACGTTAAAGAACGGCAACAGAAAGTAAAGACTAACGAAGCCTTTACCCGTAAAGAAAGATAGAAAGAGTGGAAATAAAAGTAAGCTAAAGTGTAGAAAAGAATAGAAAAGTAATCAAAATGGGATGAAGCAGGATTCGAACCCGCGACCCCCAAGCTGGTAAACTTGCGAACCAACAAACTGAGCTACCGGGCCCACTTTAAAATTATACAAATTGAAAATTATATATTTTATTTATCACTTACTAGTTTAAAAATTATTCATTTATAATATTTAAAATTCAATTAAATTTAATTTAAAATAAAAAAGTTTATTTTCTACCAAAAAAAATTTAATGAGTAAGTAATGCAAAAAGTTAAAAGTTAAGCTTTGTCTTTTAGGGTATAGATATTTAAATCCTTTTTTTACCATTACGAGTTTACTTAATAACAGGATGAATACTTATTTTTTTTTTCTTTAACCAAATAATATCGAATAACTTATAATAACTTTTTTATTAAAAGAAAAACAATTTATCAAAACGAATAATTTTTTTTAAGCGTCAACCCTATTTGCAAATAATTTACACCTTAAATTAATTTTATAGTGCGACCGGCACTTAATTAATATGTTTTAAAAGTGCATAATAAAAAACACTGCATTAATAGAATTTTAAATACAATATTTGTGTTTAAATCATTTTATTGCGGGCATTTAGTTTTATAACAAAAAAATAAAAAAAAAAATCTGTTGAAAAAGGGAGGTGCAAGTATTAAACTAAATTGTAATAAAAATTTATATATTTAAGTGATTATTACACGAATGGGCAGTTTTTAAGTACAACTATTTTAAAATTTTGTTTAAATATAAATTATGCATGGGAATTTTGTATTTAAATAAAACTAAAAAATAATTGTTTCACTCAAACGTTTAAATTTTACCTTCATCAAAGTTTTATTGAAATAGGGCTGCCAGATCACATAATGCGATTTGAAACAAAAGAATTTGGAATTCCAATGTTAAAAGTATACAAACTTATATATATTTTTTGCCATGTCGAATTATCCCTTGTAAGCTTATTGAAGGGTATAATTTCACACACTGATAACGCTATATATTATAAATAGGGAAAATCGATTTCCCATATCCGGCTGTTGAAATAAAAGCTTTCGACTTTAAACCTGCTAAAAAAAAGTTCTAGTTCATTTGAAAAAAAAATTGGAAAAACGTGGTAGCCTCATACAAACGGGCAATGTTAGGAATTTTTTTAATGCGTTATATCTCTTGGACTATACAAGCTTTCGACTTCAAATTTAACACAAAAAAATTTTATGACAGTAGATAATATGAATTTAACCGTCATTTCGTAAGCACAGTTTTAAATATCAACTTAAACAAAGTACTCAATGCGAAAGCGTACTCTTAGCACAAAAAGTTAAATCGCGTGATTTTTAGTACAATCTTAATCCAGAATTATTAATTTTGTTTTTTAATGCGAAAATATACCAAAAAAAAGAAAAGTACTTTTAGTTCACCTAATTTTATATATCCAGTGCCTGTGTTCTATAACTTTAGTGAGAACTTCTCACATCGAAAAGTTTATAGTCGCCTTGTAAAAAACAGGATGATCACGATAAACCCAATTATTTTAACTTTAACGTTGTATAATGAGAGTTTATGTATTATCTAAGTCACACTATTAATAAACGGAAGACTATGACAATAAAAAAAATTTTCTCGTTGCGAAAACTTCTCGCAAGTTACAGAACAGGGGGGCAGAATCAAACAGGGTTGTCATGGAATCAGATAGCTGTCGGAATCAGATTTGAAAATGACTAATAGATATTTCAGTGTCATAAATTTTGAAGCTATTTTTTTGTTTTCTAGTTAAAATACTGATTTTAATTTGAGTTCTAAATTCATAATTCTAAAATTTGTTAAATGGAAGTAGTTATTGGTCGCTTTTGAATCCGATTTCGCCAGCTATCGGTTTCTATGCTAACCCTGACAACTTCAAAGCAATTAAAAAAAATATCAAAAATGTGAAAATACTTTTTGACCACATAGTTAGACTTTTGGCCTTAATCGGAGTCTACAAATCCGTATTTCATATAACTACAAACATAGTCTCAAAAGAATCCAAAAAAAGTACGCAAACTGCGAAAAATTTACTTTTTGTCCACTTTGCTGATTTTTTACCTTATTCAAGGTCAATATTCTTTAATTTCTCCAGAATCATAACCTCAAATTATGTTAAAAAAAATATTAAAAATGTTAATAAGTTATTTTCAACCTTTAAACTCAATATGGGTTAATAGTCCTTAATTTAACATTTCGTAAAATAATAAATGCATAAAGTACAAAAAAGTGGCAAAAGTACTTTTTAAACACTAAGTTTACTTTCTAGCTTACTTAATGTGGGTTCATAGTCGTAAATTTAATATTTGTAGACATTTTGAGTCTCAGACAAGAAAGCTATATTCGGCTGTGCCCAATCTTTTATAGATACCATTCAAAACATGTAGGGGTTTTTACCCCAATTTTTTCAAATTTTGTATGGCAACCCTGTTAGGGGCTGGAGATAGGGGGTAAGTTTCTTCCACAATAATGTTTGGGAGGAAATATTAATTTGGGTCGATCTTACATTTGACCCTGAAAGCTGTGAGAGCGATTTAAAAAAAATTAAATTGTGTATGGCAACCCTGTTAGAGGGGCGGTGATATGGTGCAAGTAGCGGTAGGGATCGCAAATTGATATAAAAAAAATTACAAACGGAATGACAAACTTATATAAACCCTTAGTCATAATAGTCATAAGAGTAAATGGTATAAAAAGGAAAATATATCTAAAAATGTAAAAAATATACTTTTTGCCTACTTAGTTGACCTTGGGCCTTAATCGGTACCAATATAAAATGTATATCTTTTTCTGCCCTTTTTTCTAAGTCTTAGAGTACAAAATTTCAAAAATGTACCAACAGCGTAATACATATTAATATATTTTCGAAACAAGTTGAATGCAATTTAAATTACGTTTTTATCTTAATTGGTTTTAAAGTTACAAAAAGTTGCTTAAAAGTACCCATTTTAATTTTACCCTTTTTTTTGCGTTTTGACTGTTTATTGATAAATGAGTCAGTCAGTCAGTAATTTTACATTTTTAAAACAACCTAACTCAATCGGATCATTGAAGTACAAAAAGATCAAAGTAAAGGAAAATTACATTTTTAAAGTGTTTGAATTTGAACGAAATCTCTGTCACAATGGAATTACCCATATAGAAAAATGAAAACGTAAAATACATTTTAATTAAGATGCAAAAAATATATGCGAAAAAAATCTAAGAGATAGCCGGTCGGTTATTTGTTAGTTTATTCAATCAAAAGACAGAGGCTGACGCTATAATGAGATGACAACAGTATCAGAAGTGCGATCTGGTTTCAACGATTTTTGCCATTTATGTAAAATTAAGTCAATGCAACTTGAGGCAATTAAAGCGGTGTTTTTTTTCTATTTATGACAACACGAGTAAATAAGTATTGCACTACACTAATACATAAATATATTTTAAAATTTTGTCGCATTTTGGCTACGAGTAATTTAATTTTTCACGAGTTGATGCAACAAGTGGTGGTTGTAAAAGCGAAAGATGTGGGGGGAAAACGTAACTGAGGGTGAATTGAATATGCATGACTTGTTTGCTAGTCCTTGTGTCTCATCATTATTTGGTAGTAAAGTCTAGAGTAATGGCCTAAATTTTTTTTTTTATGATTGTTGTTGCATATTAGATTTTTATATTTAGTAATGTTCCGTTTTTTTTTTTGCCAATTTTTTTCAATACCATATGAGGCATGAAACTTTAAAATGTTGTTGTTATGACTAAATAATGGCATTAATATTTTGTGTCAGCAATTTTTTAAGGCTAAAAAATTAAATTAATTTTTGGATATGTTTATGAAAAATACTACTATAATTCCTAAATCCAGGTGCGGATTTTCTTTTCTTCTTTTATTACATTAAAAGTTTAAAAAAATATTTAGATAATTGATTTCATCATACATTTTGTAAATGTTTGTAAATATAAATTTGTTTCTGAAGTAATTATATTATGGCTTCGACGCAGTTATGTTTTTTAATGCTTACTATTAATCATTCTATGATTGAAAAAATGTCTGTGACGCTTCAAAAATATATTTTTTAATGAAAAATCACAAAAATTACCAAGTAAAAATATTGTACCAAATTTTTTTTAACTCTTAAAATATTTGTTACTCATGCTCTAAAAAGCATTTCATTAAAAAAATAACATTTATTATAATTTTATTAATTCTTAAAATATTAAAAAATTTACAAAATTTAAATAGCTTGGCAAAAAAAGATAAATTAAAACCTTAATTTCATATTCAAGTTTAGTTTAGTTGTTTAGTTATCTGAAATTATAAAATAGGTGGTGCAATTCAATTAAGGGGTCATTTTATTATCGTTGGGGATTACAGAATGGTAACAAGACGTCTTGTTATGCTCGTATGAGATTTTACAATGATCATATTGAACTATTTCGTGATCCCGTAGAACAACGTTATGATAAAGGATCAAAATATAGCGGCGAACAATTATTTTCATTAAACTAACTATGACTACATCTAATCATTACTTTGTTTGGCTACAATCATACAAACCAATCATACTATGATGCTCTTAGACTAGGGTTACCTCAACCATATTTTTTCTTTGCGTGTGGAATGCATTTTCAAAACCAGATACGAATTTTCTCACAGTACTCCTTGAACGGCAATAGTGTTTGGCTGTAAACAAAATCAACCTACAGGCTTTTAAAAAAGACAAACGGGATTGCTTTTTCATTGTAAGTGAGAAAGTAAACACTAGCTCAGAAATCTTAAATGAGGTGTTAAGTTTTGAAACCAGTACCTGGTTTCTATAACTTGCAAGAAGTTCTCGCATTTACTAATATTTAAAGATTAAAATAGTGTTTTAGGTATTAACAGTGTGAATCATATACATAATTTCAATATTATGCAAGTTGACATTTAGCAAATATAATATTTTTTTTTGATTCATTCTGTGTTTGACAGCGCGACTGTAAATTTCTCGACTAAAGTACTTCTCCCATATAATACAGAGACGAGGAACATACGGATTATGTCACAGTTCTCCTTGAACGGCAAAAATGCTTGGCTGTAAACAACATCTATTTAACCTACAGGCTTTTAAAAAAGGCAAACGCGATTGCTATTTCTTTGTAAGTGAGAATGAAGTTAGCCATTTTTTAAGAACTAACTGAAAGTAAAAACTAGTTAAAAAATCTTAAACGAGGTGTTTAGTAAAACAGAAATTTTACTATTACATTACATTTAGTTTATTTAAAAAAAATTTCAGACCAAATTTAATTTAAAAACAATTAACCAAAAAGTAAGCAAAACGCTTAGTTTTTCTTCGAAATAGCTTAGGAACATAGTAAAGGTGGTAACCTACTTTTCTAAACATTGCATTCAATTAAATTAATTTTTTTTTGTGCAAGTTAATAAAACCTTTAAAATATTTAGCCATTTTTTTTAATTTAAAATTTTCAATTTATAAACGCACAATTCTATATTTGTTAATGCAATAAAATAAGCATTATTTAAGTTTGCAGTCAACAAAAAAATAATTAAAAGTTTTTGAACTTCTTGTTTTTCAAATATATCGATGTTTATTATTTCAATTATTTTTTTCAATTATTGTGCCTTAATTTATTATTTAACGGAAATAAATAAACTATTTAAAAGGTAAACATTTCACTTAACAAAATTAACTTAACAAATACATTACGTCAATAAGATGCAGAAAAAAAAACACAAAAAGAAAAATTCAAAATTAATTTTATAAAAAAATTAAAAAAACATGATGATTTTCCCCAAATGACTAAAACATTTTCTTAGTCATTAAATTAATTTGCTCTCAATAAAGTCATGCATTCGTTTATTCATTCATAAATTTTTAACAAATTTGTTAACAAATGTTTGATTTAGTTAAGACGAAGAGGCGGACGTACGGGCGGATGCACTGACACACAGACTATAAAAGGTGAAGACAACATGAATAAATTAATTTTTTAAACAAATTTTAAAAATTAAAAATACATTTTCAAACACATTATAGAAAAGCTATTGATACATTTTACATTAAAATAATAACAAATTAAAATTGTTTTGCAGCAGCAATAAAAATTGAAAATAGCAAAACCCAATCAAGAAAAGCCAACGAGTTTTTTTTCAAGTTTACAAACCTTTTAAAATGATGACGACCAAAACAAATTTGGTATAATAGTTTAAGTGGGTTTTTTAGAAATACATTTGTTTAAATATCTAATAAATGTTATAAAAATATCATATAAAGTCCTCCTAAGTGTTAAGGGAATCCAAATATATATAAACCAATTTATATTGAATAAAAATTATAAAAAATATTGTAGCGGGGAGCTAATTTATAAATGATTAAAATGATTTAAAGCCTGCTCCAGAAGAGACACTTGGTCAGCTTCGGTAATAGCTGGCTCACAACGTCCACAAGGGCACAAGTCCACAAGGGTTAGCTGTGTTTTTATTTAAATAAAATGAATTAGCCGAGGCGATGTTTCCAGTTCGAAAGCTCGATGCTAAGTGATTTTATTTCTCAATTTTCATTTACATACAGGTTGAATAAATACAATACATATACTAATACAAAGAGAAATGAAATAATAAGAATAACAAGTGATTAAACATGTGATTACAGAGTTGTATTTTCATAGATTAGTTATCGATTACTTTACCGATTATTATAACGCTAACTAAAAGTTTTAATTAAAAGAAAAAATTGATTATACAAAAATAGTAATTAACATTCCATAATAAAATATAAATACATAAATTCATCTTAATTAAGCCGCGCTACAATCTCCCCCTCTGTTGCATAAAATCGTCCCGATTATGTAACAGCAACTTGTAGTTCAACCGCTTCCTTTCGCTGGCTTAGGTTCTTGATTTTGTAGACGTGCTGATCTTCTTTGTTTACTTGGTGTGTTTGTCGTATCTTCCTTGTTGTTGTGTTGCATACATACATTAGTGTGTTGACTGGAACAAGGTTGATTTTCGTCTTTTCTAGGACGACCTCTTTTTCGTATAGGGTATATCGGTTTTGTTGGGATGCCTTCATATGGAGTTAAAGGGGTTTCGCACGATATGTATTTTACACATGACTTGTCACTTTTGCAATCCACATGTATTTGCGTATGTCTGTCAAAATTGTTATTTTACAGGCGGTTTATAATTTTTGCTTTCACACGTACATATGTAATTACATCTGACATAACCTCCAAACCAAAATAAACAACTACTTTTCTTTGTTGTTGTTCTAAAAACAGCTGATGACACATGCTTTGTCAGATGAAAATAGAGCACGCTCTAATTACAAATTTGTCATATGACATTTACATATGTGTTTAACACATGCAATGTTTAAACGCGTTCAGACGGCAGATATCAATTTCGCACTGCAAAATTTGACAAGTCATGTGTAAAATACATATCGTGCGAAAGCACCTTTAGTGCCGATACGTGGTGTGTTGCTAACGGCACCTTAGGGTTTTCTTCACTTGCTAACGTAAAACAGGATGAACCGCTTTTAGCTATAACAACGTATGGGCCATCTTGACGTGGTGTAAACTTCGATGTTACTTTTTGGCTTGCGTTACTTAAGATGTGTGTGGCCACAAGAACTTTGTCACCAACATTTATGTTTGTTTGTGGTCTTCGACTTCGATCGCATATGTTTTTGTTTTTATCCTGCATCTGCTCTTGCATTTCGTTTGCGAATTCTAAAGTGTTTGCTAAACGTAATAAATGAGGAGTTATCTGTGGAATAAAGTTTTCCGCTTTCACAATTGCTTTGAAATCATATTGAACTTCTGTTGGTGTTCTCAACTCTCTTCCAAATGTCAAATACGCTGCGGTGTAGCCAGTGCTATTGCATTTTGCTGTATTCATTGCAAACCTTATTGACGGTAGCATTAAACTCCATCTGGTATGCTCTCTCTTTACGCAAATTGACAACTGAGTTTTTAAATCTCTGTTTTTTCTTTCTACCGGATTTGCTTCTGGATGATAAATAGGAGTAAATGTTTGTTTTATTTTTAAACAGAACGTTAACTTTTGCATAAGTGCTGAAATGAACTGAGTTCCGTTATCAGTATGAATCCGACGTGGAATGCCGTATCTAAGTATCACTTCGTTAAGCAACGTTAAGGCACAATTTTCTGCAGATCCTTCTCTTAGTGCAAATAACTCAACCCATCGACTGCATAAGTCTTCAACAATTAAAATCCACTGGTAGCCTTCTTTTGTTTTTGGTAGGGGTCCAAACAAATCAACTGCGATTGACTCAAATCGTTTGTTACTGCTTACAGTTTGAAGTAATCCCATAGGTTTCATGTTTGATAATTTATATTTTTTACAGTCTTCGCATGACTTTACGTACTTTTCAATATCGCTTCTTATTCCAGGCCAGTAAAACAATCTAGTAATGCGATTAGTCGTTTTATCGATACCATAGTGACCAGCTATTTCATCGTTATGGTATTTAAAAAGAATTTCTTGACGCAAAGATTTTGGTAGAACTACCTGTCCATTCTCTGAATCTTGTTCTGAACAGTATCTAAATAAAATTCCATCGACCATCATGTATCCTCGACCAGTATAACGCGTTACGTTTTCATTATTGTTTTCAAATGCCGTAATTATTTTGTTGATTTCGTCATCTTCAAGTTGTGTATTACGAAATTCTTCAGCACCCTTTCTAGGAAAATCTATTTCAATATGGTTGCACTCGCATGTCTCTTTACAGCTTTCAGTCACGCAAGGTGGTCTTGACAATGTATCGGCTATAATGTTTTGTTTACCAGGAGTGTATGAAAAATTTAAATTGTAGCTTTGTAGTAATAGGGACCAACGGGCTAATCTCCCTGTGGGCGATTTCAACGTAAAAAGCCATCTTAACGGTTGATGGTCGGTAAGTACTTTAACTTCACCACCCTCTATGTAGCCTCTAAATTTTTGTACTGCCCATACCACTGCCAACGCCTCTCTCTCTGTGGTAGAATAGTTCCGTTCTGCAGGAAGCAGTAATCTACTGGCATACTCAATTGGCTTTTCATTATGACCCTCCCCCTGCATCAAAACAGCTCCTAAAGCATATTGACTGGCATCTGTGTAAAGATAAAATATTTCGTTTTCTTTTACTTGCTGGAGAATAGGAGGAGTAGCTAAAAGACTTTTTAGTTTTTCAAACGACCCTTGTTCTTCTGATGTCCATTTCCAAACTGTTTTCTTCCTAGTAAGGTTAGACAACGGTTTTGACACTTGTGCAAAATTAGGAATAAACCTACGAAACCATGAACAGCTTTGAAGAAAAGACATTAATTGTTTTAAATTTTTAGGCTCTGGGCGTTCAAGAATTGCCAACGTTTTCTCCGGATCTATTTTAAGACCGTCTGTTGTTAAAATGTGGCCCAAATACTTGACCTCTGGCTTACAAATAAAGCATTTATCTCTGTTCAAGTGAAAACCAAGCATTCTCAATTTCGTAAAAGTTTGCTTGAGATCATTCAAATGCGATTCGAAATCTTTAGAACAAATAATGATGTCGTCCAGGTATGCTAATATAAGAACGTTAGGCAAACTCAACCGGAATTTATCAATAATTCGCTGAAATGTTGCCGGTGCGTTTTTTAGACCAAATGGCATACGGTTAAAAACAAAGATTCCACAAGGCGTAGTAAAAGCCGTTTTTGGCTTATCGTTATCGGCGACCTTAATTTGCCAATACCCTGACTTTAAGTCCAACGTTGTCATGAAAGGTGAGGTTTTTGCAGCATGTAAGACGTCATCTATCCTTGGCAGTGGGTAAGTATCCGTCACTGTTATTGCATTGAGACGCCTGTAGTCTACACAAAGCCTTGTACTTTCATCTTTTTTAGGTATAAGTACCACTGGGAACGCCCACGGGGACTCGGTTTCTTCAATAACTTTTTCCGCCAACATATTATCAAGTTCTTTACGTATTTTAATCTTCATAGCAGGAGAAAGGCGATACGGCGCAGTTGATATAGGCGCATGGTCTCCTGTATTAATGACGTGTTCGACACCTTTTATCGGTTCAGATATATTTTCAAAAATTTCTTTTTTTTCATTTAGAAGTAGTTCAATTTTCTCTTTCTGGGCTTTTGTAAGATTAGGGGCTTCATTACTCCTTAAACGAACATCTATAGAGTTTAATTGAAAATATCGGATCGTTGGTGATTGTTGGTTCAATTTAATTTTTTTCAGCGGAGGGAATAAACTGGATAATTGAGGAGCTTCATATGTGTCTGGTAGACAATCTGCAAAAATCTTCTCAATGCCATTAGGTGAGTATTCAAATTTCATTGGCGATGTTCTGTTTGGAGTTTTATTTATTTCAACGAACCATGTCAAAAAATCATCTACGGCTTCTTTTCGCTTCGGAGTTTTCGTTTGTTCATTAATTACGGTTTGGCTTATGGATACTTTTCCAGATTCCTTAAATGGTTTATTTTCAAACTCAAATATGTTTTGTGGATCATCTTTAAAGTGCCATGTTCTTTGGGCCAAATCCATTACGATTCCAATCTGCTCCAAAAAGTCTATGCCTAGTAAAGTTCGGTTGTTTTGGGCTTTTGGCAAGCAAATAAATCTTATACGTTTTAAACGCTTTCCAATGCTTATATGTACTATGGTTGACAGTACCGTGTCCTTAGTAATAGAGCCATCTGCTAATGTTATTTCCGCCAAAACTTTTTGAAATAATACTTCCTTTTCTTTTAATTTTTGAAAGAGAGAATATCCTGCAACACTTGTTCTTGCGGCTGTGTCCATATAGGCTTCTCCGTTTAACCCATTAACATTTATGTTTACAGTGGGGACATTCCTACCAACTATTGTAGTGTAAATACTGTTGAAATCTAATTCCTTTGGACTTTCCATGATTTTCCCATTTTTATTGTTACAGGTTGGACAATTAGATCTATAGTATCCAGGAGCACCACACCCATAACAGCTCAATTTGGCTTCAATTGTTTTACCTTTTCGTTCTTGCTCAATTCTTTTATAGCAATCTTCTGCCGAATGGTTTTTCTTTCTGCAATACGTACATCGTAATGCAGGTTTTTCTTTTCGTTCTGTGCTTTTGTTAACGGTTTCATTATTTTCACTGAAAAATAGTTCTATTTCTCGAGCTTTGCCTAATAGATCTTGAAAAGATTCGATGCTATCTCTGTTGATTCTTTCACGAATTTGCACACTTATTTGGGAGAAAATCATATTAATTATAGTTTTTTCTGGTAGCCTATCTTTAAGTTGTGCAAACAATTGTCTCTTTCTACAAACAAAACTATCAGTTGTTTCATTTACTTTTTGTTTATCCTGAAATATTTCTGAAAAGATTCTCCAATCAGGTTTCGGTGGCGAGAAAGCGTTTTTAAGAAGTGTAATAGCTTCTTCAAATGTTTGCGCCTCGTGCTTTATACCTTGCCACCATGTTGATGCATAGCCTTCTAGAAGAAGAGGCAGACTTAAAAGGGCAAACGAGTCTGAGATATTTTCAGCTTCTTTAAAAACAAGAATAGTAGCGATAAAATCTTCTACTTTTGTAGTATTTCGACCCCCATTAAATCTTGCACTGCAATTACTAAATGTTGACTTGTATTGTGGTCTAGCATTAAAGTTTCCTAGTAGGTCTGAAAACTGACGTTGAGTAAAAGTTACCATTTGGGAATTAAATCCAGCATTATTTTGGTATTGATTTGTTTCGTGTACCAGTGGATTTTGAGCAGGATTGCCTGGCACAGCACTTACTCCAGAAACGGTAGACGTGGAAGAGTTGGCACCTCTGACTGGAACACTTATATTTTGATTTGTTGTGGTATTGTTAGAATTTTGTGAATTCATTGTGACTCTAGGCATTTTTATTTATCAAAATAAAATGTTGCAATACTCTTACGAATGTAATTACCAACAATTAAAATCTCTTAATAACACAGAAAAATACAGAGAGCAAAACAGCACCATACAAACAATGCACAAAATATTTTCAATTGTATTTAAATTTTGTACAACAACAGCAATGTTAATCTTTAATATTCCTGCAGTAGTTATTACTCTGTCAAAACTTAAAAAAACAGTAAGAATAACAAACGGTACCTATGTATGTAGGTATATTGTGATACCGTTACAATTGTTCACAATTTAATTTTAAAATTATTTTAAACGCAGTTTTTACGCAGCTAAAATTTTGTCACAGCAACAACACACACGTATATCAAACAGCAAATATGTATATACAGCTGCTACGCAGGTTTGATACATACAACAACAAAGCGAACGTATATGAAGGGTAAAGTATTGCTACAGCCGGAACGCAGGTTAATATTCACAACAACAATACACACGTATATCAAACAGCAAATATGTATATACAGCTGCTACGCAGGTTTGATACATACAACAACAAAACGAACGTATATGAAGGGTAAAGTATTGCTACAGCCGGAACGCAGGTTAATATTCACAACAACAATACACACGTATGTATACAGTAGCTTTCCGTTGCAAAATTGTTGGACAGCGACAATATGTGCAAAAACAACACACGTGCATATGTATGTAAAACACCAAAAGGTTCGACAAAGCAGCAATGTGAATTAGAAAAAATTTATTTAATTTTCTCTAAAAAATTTTTCGTTGGGCGCCAATGTAGCGGGGAGCTAATTTATAAATGATTAAAATGATTTAAAGCCTGCTCCAGAAGAGACACTTGGTCAGCTTCGGTAATAGCTGGCTCACAACGTCCACAAGGGCACAAGTCCACAAGGGTTAGCTGTGTTTTTATTTAAATAAAATGAATTAGCCGAGGCGATGTTTCCAGTTCGAAAGCTCGATGCTAAGTGATTTTATTTCTCAATTTTCATTTACATACAGGTTGAATAAATACAATACATATACTAATACAAAGAGAAATGAAATAATAAGAATAACAAGTGATTAAACATGTGATTACAGAGTTGTATTTTCATAGATTAGTTATCGATTACTTTACCGATTATTATAACGCTAACTAAAAGTTTTAATTAAAAGAAAAAATTGATTATACAAAAATAGTAATTAACATTCCATAATAAAATATAAATACATAAATTCATCTTAATTAAGCCGCGCTACAATATTTATATTTAGGGGATTCACAAGGTGTCCTATTATGTCCTATTGTCATATTGTTATAAAATTTCACAATGATTTTTTTGTTTTTTATACAAAAATAGTTCTTGAAAAAAAACTAGGTCGTTTAATAGGCTTATTCAATTGTCACAACAACTCCAAATACACCTGCGCCGAGTGTCCAATAGTTGGCAAATGTTTTTAAACTATTGTGGAAATTTTATGACAATATGACAATAGGACAAATAGAACACCTTGTGAATCCCCTAATTATATATATATTAATAGTAATATGGTTACTTAAACACAGAAAAGCTCTAAAAAAATTTTTTTGATTTGTTGCGATGCATTTATCAAAGTATTATATTATTTTATATATTATTTTAAAAAGTAAAATAAGTACTAGTAGTAGTACAATCAATTTTTTAAATCCTGGCGATCACACAAATTCTGGAAGTGTAAACGATATCTTTGCGCGTATTAAATATTTTGTCTATGTCAAAGAATATTTGGCATTAGTGAATGAAACGCGTAATGCGAAAAAGTTATAGTATGCATTTCACTTTAAAAGTGTTTTCAATACTATTAGTACACTATTTCAAGTAATCGTTGAAATAGATATTAAGACCCCACTTTTATGCCAACACACAACAAAAGAATTCAAGTGCGCCAACTACTAAAGCTATTACACTCTGTGGAATGCCTGTATAATAATATTTGAATATTTTTTTTTAAATATGTATATGTTTTCTACTTATATATGTACAAAATACTTTTTAACTCTGTCCTTTTTAGTACATATTGTTGAGCGATCAATGACTTGATGTATGATATATTTAAAAAAGAAGTTAAGTAAAGAGATTGATTGTATCGAGTGAACCATCTTTCGGTTTAAATTTAAACCAACGGTTATTTAAAATCTGCAACAAAATTTATATTATCTTCGTTGAACAAAATGAATCGCTTTACGCTTTGATTTCGCTTCGCCAGATGGGCCAAGGGGAAACTGCAGTTTTGCCAAAAAAAAAAAATATAAAAAACCCATCTTTTCGGGTGAAGCTGGTTTTTATCTTGGTGGGTACATTAATAAGCACAATTGTCGTATTTAGGGTTCAGAAAACCTAAATGTGGTCTTACATAAGCCAATGCACTTATTATGAGTGACTGGTGCGGCTTGTGGAGCAGAGGCCCATATTTCTTTTAAAATGAGGACGGCGCAACTATTACGATCAATGGAGACACCTATTGCACCATGAAACCGATTTTTTTGTGCCCACTTTTCACGATGTTTGGTTTCAACAGGATAGTGCAACTTCTCACACATCTCATGCCACAAACGATTTATTGCGTACAACATTTGATGGCCGTTTAATTATCCGAAATTGTGATGACAATCGGCCGCCAATTAACTGCGATTTGACACCGTTGGATTATTTTCTGTGGGGCGCCGTTGAATACACCATACCATACCATAGACAATTGATAATTTGAAAGCCAACACTCGTGACCCTTGCCGAGATACAACCCCATACACTCGAAAAAGGGCTCGAAATTTGCATGTGAGGCCAGTCACATATAATAATATTTCGTTTTTAACCGAAACAATTGTACTTTACAACAAAAAATAAATAAATTTGGCACAACTTCAAACTGCTATAGTTTTGTTTCTTTTTTTAAATTTTAACTTATTATCCGTTATTGAATTCTTATTGACATGAATTTTTTTTTTATTAAAATCTGGCAAATAATTTAAGGGGATTCACGTTTTAAATGTAATTTCCGGCATATGTTCGCCGCGGTTATGAGTTAAATGATACATTCGATCAGTCCATTATTTGTTTACTTTTTCGAATAAACTTGGCAATATTGCGTTAGTGAAAGAAATTAATATTGAATTTTGTCTAAATAAACTGGGTAATCTCAGGTTTTTGCTTTTACCTCAGTCAGTAGGTAACAGATCTTCCTGAACTTAAAAACAAACGGTCTTAGGAATATTTTTGATTGTTAAATTTACATACAGTCGACTCCTGCTTACTTTTGGGCTCATACGCGTAAGTCTACGATTCATCACTTGTCACGATATCATAGACGTGTTTTGAAATACCGCGATCGTATTTTCTGAGCATTTCGTTCGACCAATCGACACGAGCCTTTTTTTGAGCGATTGACAAATTGTGTGGGATCCAACGCGAAATGCAATATTGAATGCATGCTGGTCCCACTAATGCCTAAGGTTGTCTCAATCTCACGATAGGTCACATGACGATCTTCATGACGATCAGTTCATGCACAGCACCAATGGTTTTCGAAACAACGACTGATTTCGGACGACCTTCCCGAAATTCGTCATGGAGTGAACTACGACCACGATTGAATTCACCGTACCATCGATTAACACCGGTCCTTGATGGTGCTTCATCGCCAAAAACAGAATTTAATTCATCCATGCACTTTTGCTGAGTTAATACACGTCGAAAGTTGTAAAAAATAATCGCACGAAAACGTTTACGATTTAATTTCATTTTTGGGTCGAGTTGAATCTTTTATGTTACTGTAAACCAAACAAATAGCGCTCGTATCTCAAAACGTTCTGAGCACGTATAACTTAACTGTCAGTTGTCAGATTGAAACGCTAGTGTTGCCAAATTTCGAAACATAAAAGGCAACCCTCGTATTGCTATTAGTTTGCGAGAATTCAATTTCTTTCTAATCAAATTACACAAAAATAAAGCTTTTTTTCTTATTATCCTAACATATTTGTTTCCAGCAGCACGCCACACCCACAATCACTAACATTTTCATTGGTTTTTTTTTTTTGATACCTTAATTCTAATATGTTTGTTATAGAATGGCATTAAAACGTTTGAAAAACAATTTTCAGCCACTATTCGCCATCTTCTTGGAACTAAATGGCGTTAATGTTGAACTGATTAATTTTTGGAGTCAAAAATTCTGTCAGCATGGCTCGATAGCGCTCTTTACAAAAAAATTCTATCGCGCTTTAAAGCAGCGATCATCCAACGATATGTAAATGTGAGTTTCTATATTGCAATTATAGACACTGTTGGTGTTCATTTAGCTGAAAGTGTGAGTAAAATTAAAAAAAAACTTCAGACCAAAACCATCTGATAGTTGCTTTTAATTTTCATTGCAGACTTGAATTCTTTCATGCTATCGCAAAGTTTTTATTTAATTTTTCTTTATAAATTTACAAAAAGACGACAAACATATGCACAAGTTTTCAATGAAATCTAATAAAAATTTTAAAACAAAGTGGGCATTAAATAAATATTAAATAATATAAGCAATGCAAAGAGACAGTTTTATATTAATTTATTAATTAATTAATAATTGCAATAAATTAAACAAAAATATTTCTTTGACAGCATATTGTTTTCTTTAAATATATTTTAGAAAAGGAGTTGGCGCTTACTTGTCACAGTTGGACATCGTTCAATCTTTTGTTTAATTTATTGTTTTATAATTTGTAAATGTGAAATAAATTATAACATATTTGCAAATGAAATAAATATAAATTTGTTTTTATCAGGGAAACCAAAACTATGCTCCTTAAAAAAAGTTTTATGCGCATAAAATATGCTGTTAAAAGGTGAAAATATGCTTCAATAACTTGCAAATATATGCTTTAAAGATAAGGGTAATAGGAACGTAGACCAAAGAAATCGAAGACGCAGCATTTAAAATTAAGTAAAGTTAACAAAAAAAAAAATAACTTACAAACGGTGACAGTCATCACTCGAAAAATTTTTTGTTGAATATTAAAAATTAAAAAAATGCTCTTAAAACGGGGTTAAAAAATGCCAAAATATGCTGATATAAGCAAAACGAGCAAAACTATGCCGTAGCAAACCAATGCCAAAATTTTGCAAAAGTTCTGAAACGGGTGAATAATAACGTTATAGGTGAATGCGACGCACAGGAAAAATATGATTTTGCATATTTTTGGTTGCCCTGTTAATTGAAAAAACAAAGAGTTAACAAAATGTGTCAATGAACACTCGAAATATTTTTGAATTTTTTTTAATTATATATAAAAATTCAAAAAAAAATCCTTAAAGACCGGGTTATTAAAAAAAATATGCTTTTAAAGAAAAAATATGCAAAAATATTCCCCAACAAATCGATGCCAAAATTTTTTAAAAGTTTTAAAACGGATGAATAACAACATTATAGGGTAATGCGACAAACAGCAAAAAAATATTAATTTGGATATTTTTGGTTTTTATATGCAAAACCAAAATTATGAAAATAAAAACTTCAAAGAACATTTTGGTTTTTAAAAAGATTGACTTTTTAGTTAATGATTGTTAACAAGTTATTAAGTCAACTTTTGTAAAGACATTTGTAAGCGGGAGTTCTGAATTTCAGCACAACTCAAACAAAAAAAAACTACTTATTCGACTAAAAGGTAACAACATAGTTCTTATTTATCTTCAATACTACTTGCTTAATTAGCAGGTAAGCAAAGATTTTCTGGGGTGTATTAGAAGTGTAATATAGTGAAGTGGGTGAGTTTTTTTAGTTTTATAAAAAATTAAAAGATAACAAAATATATATTTAATAGATCAACTTAAAATTTATATAAAAAAATAAGTTAAGATTTTTTAAACATTATTTCATTTAAAATATATGATAACTACTCGCTTCATAGAAAAATTCCAAGAATTTATTGCGCTAAAAAAGCTTTCAACTTTTTTATGTATTTTATAAATTATTGCAATTCTTCTAAAGCGTATATTTAGTGCATTTATAAACATTTATATTAAATAACTTTTTTAATGTCAAACATATCGCACGTTTTTTCGCTTTTCATATACAAAAAACCCAAACTGAATACAAATATGCAAATTTAATTATAAAAAAAAATTTGTATTTACATAAGTATATAAGTACAAGGTGGGCCAAAGAAAATCACCTTATTGGCAGATGCTCTAATTTTTTGCAAATAGCGGCCAATGTCAAATCTGTTTTGTCGTTTGTGAACTATATAGATGTAGAATACATCTGAAAACTCGTGCTTTTTTTTTGCGTTACAATTCGTCTGTGGTGTTGGCGCAGCACGAATTTCGTCGCCGATTCCGGCACCGACTGCGTAAACACTGCGCCGTTTGGCCACCAATCTTGAAGAGTATGGGACCACACGAGACGCTGCCAAGAGTGGAAAGCTTTGAAGCACCCGTTCTGCCGAGAATATCGCCGCTGTTGGCCAGGATGTCGAGCTGTCGCCAGAAACATCGACCAGACGCCGTGCCTCGCAACTAGCCATCAGCCGGTCGCCCCTAAGGCGAATTTTGTTCAAAGGCCGTACAAAGTCCAGTCCGTGCATCAGCTGCTGCCTGTCGACCGCCAAACACGTGAAACCTACGCCCAAACCATTCTTAATCTCGAGACCAAAGTAGACGATTTTTCGATCAAAACCATAATGAGCGATGAGGCTCATTTCTGCCTCAGCGGGTACAAGCAAAACTATCGCTTCTGGGGCATCGAAAATCCACGAGTGATGCACGAAAAGCCATTACACCCCCTCGAAGTGAGTACATGGTGCGCTGTTCATGATGGAGGACTCATCGGGCCATTTTTTTTCGAGGATGCCGCTGGTCAAACAACAACAGTGGACGGTGCGCGCTATAGGGTCATGTTAGCCCAGTTTTTTTTTGCGGCAATTGAACTAATTAGGACTAGAGGAAAAGTTGGTTCCAACAGGACAGAGCAACGGCACACACTGCACGAGCCACAACCGATATTCTGAAGACGGCGTTCTCGGGTCGCCTTATCTTATGTTTTGACTCCTTACATTGACCCACAAGATCGCCCGATTTAACCCTTCCACAATTTTTTTGGAGTTTTTTGAAGTCCCATGTTTACGTGAACTAGCCTGAGATCCTGGTAGCCCTCAAGAACAACATTCGACACGAGTGCGAGAATCTGTCACCCGAAGTTCTGGCCGAAGTGATAAAAAATTCCATAGAACGAGCCCGTACAGCAATCAATTGTGACGGCGCCCATTTCGCCGTTATCATCTTCTCGACTTGACCAAAAAAATTCTTAAGGTTCAAATTACAATAATCAAAAACAGAATCCAATTTTTTCATTTAGAAAAAAATGAGAGCCAAACAATATTGGATGACTTCTTTTAGACCACCTTGTATAATACACACACACACAACATACTAGGGTACGTATATGACAAATCTGATAGCATTATAACACAATACACAAAAAATAATAATAAAATGTAAGAAATTTGTTTCTTTTTAACCATATAATTTCAGTGATTTTATCGACTTCTGTTTAAAGAATTTTTTTCATTTTGTGCAAAAAAAATTTTTTTTAAAAAGATTTAACAATATTTTTTTTATTCTAAAATAAAACTGATTTTATTTTTTGTATGGAAAAATTTGCGTGAGTGTTGGTTGGCAAGTTTATATTATTTTTATATCATTTTGATTTCTAAAAACTGATTTCGGTTTTTAGTTTTTTTTTTATTTTTGCTTTAAAGGCTTTTAATTATAAACAAACAAAAAAAATGTATTTAAGCCAACCTACATACATAACTAGATAAAATAAAATTTATGTTTTACTTTAAATTTGCTACTACTACGCAAGGAGGGAAATATATGGGTTAAAATATTAACATTTCTAGTGGCAATTCAACATAGTGTACAAAATGTAAATAAAAACAGATAATAATATTAACATATGTACATGTGTACATACATAGATATGTTTATTTCGTATACTTTTTTAAATTTATTTTTTATATTTTAACAAAAAATGTAATAGAAGTTGGCTTTTGATTTGCATTTAAAAACATTTTTATTTTATTAAATGAATACAATTTCCGTTAAGTGCGAATCTAAGTCATACATTTGTAAGCTGGTTTGATGTTTTGTTAATTTTTTAGAAAAATCTTTTTTAAACAATTATATTTAAAAAAAATATATATTTTTAGAGATAATACGTATTTATAACCAACAAAAATGACATTTGTGTAAAAGTTTTGTCAACCGCTTTGTAAACACAATTAGTTGGTTGGTTTAAATGGTAGCATTGCCCGCAAGCTGTTAAATTGGGTCTCAAATGGCCGCGTTTTGCCGTAACTATTTTAGTCATCAGATGTAACGTCCTCTAGAACCGTCGTTGAGAGGCATTTTTACAGGCTGATAAACTACTGAGGTCATTTAGAATATAACTGCCCAGAACCCTGTGCCTTCTATCAGCTAGGGCAAAACACTCGCAGAAAAAATAAAAAAAAACATCTGTTCCTCTTTCCTATTACCACAACAGTGGCCTTAAGAAGGGAGTCCGAGTCTACTTGCGTGTTTACCCAACACCGATTTAGGACCAATACCATCCTCGATACACCCCCCTGACCACGGCTCAACAACCAGATCGTACGCTTGCAATCAAAAGCGGCCACATCACCTTATAGATCTTACATGTGGCCAGATTACGCCACCTGCCCTCGCCACTTCAAGAAAGTGTCAGCAATTCCGCTCTTGATAGTCCAAAGCGCTATTGCAACTAACTCCGCATTGGAGATATGTAGAGAAGATTCCAGTTTATCTAACCCGTCTGCCCTTTTATTACCAAAGTGGTTCCTATGCGCTGGGGCATGTGTGGCAATATGTCACGTAAGAGCTGCTTAACTGTCAACAAAAAACCGACAGTAGCTCATATGTCTCATAGAAAGCATATATTTCGCCCTGAAATACAGTGCATCCATCAGGTGAGCGATATTAGAAAATTATTCTAAAATCCTCTGAGTAGATGACAGATCGTACACCACAGTCCATCTTGAAGCCGTCTAAATAAATCCTGGTGTTTACATTTTCCATAAAATAACCACCACACCACTCACTTCTGTAGAGTATAAGAGCGCTGAACTTTTTGTCAAAGTCCATATGAAGTGTAACATAGTCAGATGGTTGGTCCTAGATCGAGGTAATGTGCCCAAGATCCTAACATGACCGTACGTCTTCAATCTTCAATATCCCAAACCCCTAAGCCTCACTGCGCTACGATGATCAATAAGAACCAGGTGCAGTATAGTGTTCAGTGCCTCTGAAGGACTAGAACAAAGTGCGTCTGTTATTTTAATGCAGGCCGATCTTTGGACTTAGACGGCTAAAATTTGAAAGTTTTGCAAAGAATTTGAAAAACCGTTTTATTTGCTTGCAGGGTTTTTTTGAAAAATCATTTTGAAATTTGTGCATTATTTTTATTCTACAAATCTTTCAAAAGTAGGTTTAACAAGAAAGGGATTAAGAAAAAAAAATGGCTTATGGGAATTAAATAAACATTATGTCATCACTGTTTACCAATATCTATCCGTTTCTGCTCTCATTTGAACTATTAACTGTATTTTAAAGATGTCTTTTTTTTATCATGTGAGTATTCATTCGTAAACGTTTACTTTAGGCATCAAAAACACATTTTTAAAATGGACATCTGTTTGTTTAAGACGAAAAAAAACGACAGAACAAACCACCAACTGACTGTAAGAATAAACTCAAACAGTCATAATGGAGACAGACCAGCTTTTGAACTGAGACCGATATTCAAAATAAATACTTACATATGTATGTATTGGTATATAATATGTATGTTTGTATGTTGTAAATTTGCAAACAAAAAATTTTTGTTTATAAAAAAAGAAACGCAAGAAAATTAAGTAGAAACCCCAAAATATTAAAATGAAAGAAATATACATACATAATCAAATGTAGGTATTTAGTATTTTGCTAACAAAAGTAGTTTTTTGAAATCTTGGTACTACCCATTTAGGCGAATAAATAATTATTTGCAGATACTTACATAAATCAAACCCGAGTAATATCTGTCTTTAATATTGTGCAAGACGGATGCCTCATTAAGACACGTTAACTCGGCCATATCTTCGACTTTGTCAAATTTAGGCGGGTTCATTTTTTGTATATCATCACGTTGAACCATAACACGTTTACCGGTTTCGGTAAGTTCAACTTCGACTTCATCACCATGTTCACGTTTAATACTGGCAGCGACAAAGCCCTAAAAAAAACCAAAAAAATGATTTCAATAAATTTTTTTTTTAATTTTATTTACAAAAATTAATTTTAAAGATATTGGGGGGTTTCACAAGGTGTTCTATTATGACATATTGTCATAATGTTAAACATACCATACGATGTAGTATTTTTTTAGAACTATTTTTGTATGAAAGACAACAAAAAATGCTTTTAAACCATTGTGAAATTGTATAACACTATGACAATAGGACATATTAGAACACCTTGTGAATATAATTGTTTATCAAAAGAAAATGTATACATAAAATAAAGTTTAACTTAAATATGACAAATTAATAGTATAATTTAAAAATACATTTTTTTATATTTGGCAACTTTTAAGGGACTTTTTTAAATGTCCAGCGGTCACCCTGGCAAAACCGATTTTCAATAAGTTTTAACATAAAATAATCTCACCATAAAATCTATTATAATACGCTCTAGCCTTGAAGATTTTGAGTAGGCTTGGCCCCACCTCCAATGCTTATAAATAGTTTTCATACACTCAAAAAAATCCATGCACATATCAACGAATTCGTTCGTACGTTGTACGAAATCTTTTCTTATTTGCCATCACGAAATTCTTGCGTAGAATTTCGTAATACGTATACGAAATTCCTTCGTATATTTTACGAAATTAATAAAATATTTTACGAAGTATTTTTTTTTTTTTGTAATTAAATGAACGTTTCGTAAATATTACAAAAATAATTTATAGGGTTTGTTGTTGGTTAAGTTTGTCTATATGCATTTCATTGGTTCTTACACCAAATCATCAGTAGACTTCAACCACCCAAATTCTTAAAAAACTCATGAATATTTTCTGTCTTTATATAATAACCTCATTAAACAAAATGAGAATTACTATAAGAAAACCAAAACGTTCAAGTTTTTTTAAGAATCCAACAAACCATTATTCGCTATTCGCTTGTTTTGATTTTCTTTTTCCCCTTACATTTGAATAACCAAAATCAAAACAAGCGAATAGCGAATAATGGTTTGTTGGATTCTTAAAAAAACTTGAACGTTTTGGTTTTCTTATAGTAATTCTCATTTTGTTTAATGAGGTTATTATATAAAGACAGAAAATATTCATGAGTTTTTTAAGAATTTGGGTGGTTGAAGTCTACTGATGATTTGGTGTAAGAACCAATGAAATGCATATAGACAAACTTAACCAACAACAAACCCTATAAATTAACAAAAAATTGGGATTAAATCCTAAATAATTTTTTAAAAATTGTGTTGTTTAACAACAAGGTTTTGTTTTCGGTTGCCCCTTAATACATTTAGTAATAACCAATGGTTATTCAAATGTAAGGGGAAAAAGAAAATCAAAACAAGCGAATAGCGAATAATGGTTTGTTGGATTCTTAAAAAAACTTGAACGTTTTGGTTTTCTTATAGTAATTCTCATTTTGTTTAATGAGGTTATTATATAAAGACAGAAAATATTCATGAGTTTTTTAAGAATTTGGGTGGTTGAAGTCTACTGATGATTTGGTGTAAGAACCAATGAAATGCATATAGACAAACTTAACCAACAACAAACCCTATAAATTAACAAAAAATTGGGATTAAATCCCAAATAATTTTTTAAAAATTGTGTTATTACAAAAATATATAACAAAAATTAATCGTTACTTTCAAGAATTAACGAATTCCTGGTCTAAAATTGGCTTCGCAATTTAAACGAAACTTTCGTAAAGTTTACGAATAAAAAAATTAGTAAAACTTTCGTTGTAACTACGAAAATTTCGTTTATATTACGAAAATAAATATTATGAAATGTTTTCATTACTTTCTTAAATTTTTAACACTGTATATTCTACGAAAAAAAATCTACGAACGTTTTTTCCATTGTTTCTAAATGGATTTTTTTCAGTCTCAAAATTGCAAACTGATAACTCCAGCTCTTGAAACTTTGCGCAGGTTATTTTATTAACAATTTATATAATCAGGCTAAGAAAATGATTTAAAAAAGGTGGGCGTGGCACATCCAACAAAGCTTAAGTTTATTTAATGGCATACATTTTAAACGGCATATCTTTAGGCTATAAATGTTGTGTGATTGGGTCGGATCCAGCAAAGCCGACCAGTTTTTTTTAATTTAAAGTAAAAATATGCATTGGTAACAGCATATTTTAATTTTTCCGCTGACCTCTTAACGTACACATACACACACTTCAACAAAAAATACTCCACAAATGCATGCAGTGAAAAATGCTTCTTCTTTAAACTGCAAACTACTAACTATACGGCTAAAAAAATATATTTTAATTTAGCAGAATATGATTGAAGTTTTGCTTAATTTCCTTCTCATTTATTAAAAACGTTAAGCAAAGTTTAAGGAATTTCGCTTTAAGAGCCTTGAACTTGTTAATTTTTTCTTTGTTTTGTCTTCATTTTTTTTCTTTCAAGCAGCCACACCATAAACAAACATAAATAATTAAAAAAATTATATAAACAAATAAATCACACACAGAGACTGCAACTGTGTAGGAACTTGTAAAAACAAGAGAAACAGTGACGACACTACAGTGCGTGTTAAATTCGAAAGATGGATAAATATAATCCAACGTTTTAGTTTATTTTCCCGCAACACAACGAGAATAAGAGATTTTATTTCAGTTTTAAGCAAATTAAATGTGCAGTAATATAGTTGCACACATGACTGCACCAACAATAACATCATTATTATCCGGCATTCATCACAACAACAAGCAGATAGGCCTAATTTGTAGTTGGCACATTCGAAAATGTAAGAAAAACAAGAAAAAGCGCTTTATTCGGCTGTGCCAAATAGAAATGATTTTTGATTTATTCAAAATAAAAAAAAACAATTTATTTGTTTTCCTTTTTTTATTTTTCTTGTAATTGATTTTACAAGTTTTATTTTATTATAAGTTTATAATTACACTTTAACTTATTTACTTAACTTTAACTTATTTTCTAACTTCACTGCTTGAACCGAACTGATCTGAACAACTGAACTGCATGGACTGCCTCTTTTTATATCGTATGTTTCTTGTTTATACACTTAGTAATCAAATTGGCTGTATTGCATTTTCGTTATGGGAGCGGAAATGCAATCAGTAAAAAAGTTTTAGTTAAATTATTTTATTAAAACCAATTCCTAAGAAAAATGTCTGGAATAAGTTTAATTTTCATTATTTAGTTAAATTATTTTATTAAAAACAATTCTTAGGAAAAATGTCTAAAATAAGCATTTTCGTTATGAGAACGGAAATGCAATTGGTAAGAAATTAAATTAAATTATTTTATTAAAAACAATTCTTAGGAAAAATGTCTCGAGTCATTTTGTCAAAACAATTCTAAGGAAAAGTGTCTCGAGTCATTTTTTTGGTGTATTGCATTTTCGTTATGAGAACGGAAATGCAATAAATAAAAATAATAAAAAGTTAAATTATATTGGCTGGTGTTAGGGGAATAATGGAAGACACTATAACACCCCCACCGTTAGATTGAGGCTCCGACGAAACCTTGAAAAATTGTTTTGGTCTTGAAATATATACAATTATTAGAACTATAATGCATAAAATAATGGCAATGTCCACACTAAAGCTTACAGTTTTCGTATTGTTATTATGGTATACTATTTCATTCATACTTTTTTCATAGTCTATTTGTCTTAAAAATAGTGTTTCTAGTTTTAAATCGCTAAGAGTTACATTTTTAGAGTTTTTAATTTTTGTTATAATATTTGGTAGGATTATTTTATCTTTTATTCTTAGATTAACATTAGTATAGTTTTTGTTTTTGGTTATAATCTTACAGTTTTCAAATTTAACAAGAAAGGTTCCTTTAATTCTAATTTCATTATTGTTACAGTTTTGTTTTAAATTTTGTTCATAGTTTTTAAATATTAATACTCCAGGGAGTATTTCTGTTACTTCCTCTGTTTCAAAATTTTTCATGGGGCAATTTGCCTCTTTATATTCTAATATATTTTGTATACAATCGTTTTTAATTTTAACTAGATTTTTCTCTAAGTTATCTTTAATATTAGGTTCATAAATGTTTTTATTGTTATCAATGAGAACGACACGTGATTCTAATGCTAGTGTTTTGTTTTCGGGATTTGGTATTGGTTCAAAGATTATTTTGTCAAGAGTGTTTTTAGAATATGACGGTATTTTAAAAATTAATAATATATCTTTGTCGTGTACGGCGACGGAAACCTTAACGTTTGTGTAGCTGTCAAAGTTTGTAATTAATTCCATTTCCTTTGGGGTTAAAATGTCAGTAGGGATAATTCCAAGTTTGCTTGAAAATATGATTTGTCCTATATCGTCAATGTGGTCGCGTAGGAGTGCTATGTCGTTATTGATTTGGTAAACTTGCCCTATAAACAGCACTTCATCTTCTAATGTTGATATTTTGTTCTGAAAAATGTTCTTGAATTGTTTTAAGTACTTTCCAACCTGTATCTGCTGTCTGTTTATATGATCTGTTATATTCCTTATTTGTAATGAGAAGAAATTGTTGACTTGCGTCAAATTATGTATTGTCTTAGCAAAGATGTCGTCATTTTCGTAAATTTGCTGTAATGAATATTGTATGTGTTCTTCGTCTTCACTGTCCATGGTTCCCGCTACAATTTTAAGTCCTTTACCTAAAATGTTAATTAGTCCTCGTTTTTGTCTGAATTGTGGACTTAAGTTGTCAATCTTGGCTTTAAGTATTGCGAAATTCTTATCAACGGTGTCCAACAAGGGCTTTGTGTCTGTCGTACTGGTTCTCAGTGTTGCTACATTGTCCGTGATCAGGCGAAGTGTTTCTTCGTACATGGTTACATTAATTATGTGTATTATCTTGGAATAAGCGTCTATCAGTCTAATTTTATTGGTATGTATCCGTTATTATTCCATAGGTCTTGTAAGTCTAATGTTTGAGATTTAGTGGTGGTTAAAAGGGTTAGTATTATAAAAATCCAGTATGCCATCTAAAAAGAAATAATTATTTATTTTCATGTGTCCTGATATTTCTTTTGTGGTTTTACGTGAGTCTTGTAGTATTTGTGTCCAGTTCCTTTAGTCTGTAAATGGTCATTGTCGATTCTATTAGCATTTACCTTTCTGTACTTGCTATGATTTTTACCGCCTCTTATTTCTCTAATATAATTAACTCCTTCTTTCAATTCTATATCTACCCTATTCTTATTTAGTTTAGCAATATATTTTTCCTTCTTAGTTACTATTAGATCGTGTATTTCTCTGTACCTATCTTCATGTATTTTACCATTCGTAAAGTCTATGGGTTTAATACCCGTAGTACTGTGAATAGTATTGTTATAAAATCCTATAATTCTATTTATTTTTTCCTCTATTGTTTCATCTTTACTTGCTTCGTCATGCCTCAGAAGTCGAATGTGCTCGTTTATCGTATTGTGTAGCCTTTCGATATCCGCGTTAGAGGTATGATTGCTATTCGATGTGTAGTGTATGGAAATTCCTTCTTTATCCAAAAAATTTCGCATCTCAGATGCCTTAAATCCTAATTCATTGTCTACGATAATTTTACTTATTTTTCCAAACATGCTTATGACCTGTAATAATTTACTCTTAAACTCTACGCAATTCCTTCCGTTTATCGGAAAAGCCATTGCGAACTTGGAGAATTTATCAATCATCGTTAAAAATAATTTTTTGTCCAAGGTATAGAACACGTCGATGTGAACAATCTCTCGTGGTCTGGTGGGTGTCTCAGTGACCTTATATGGTATCTTTGGGGGTTTGCGATCGTATTTTTCTAAAGTACAGGTTTCACAATTATTAATGAGTTTAGTTATTTTAAGTTTTAGATTAGGGTTATAAATTTTTAGTTTCAGTTCTCCGTACACTGCCTGGATGCCCCTATGGTTCTTGCTTAGATGTTCGGAATGAATTATATCCGTTAATTCAGTATCATCATCTATATCTTGAAGTAGGGTAGTGCATCTTACTATCTTAAGGTTTTCGCATGAAATTTCATTGTGTGTATTTTTGAATATTTCGAAAAAACATTCATCTATTATCATTGCATTTACTTGGGTTGGATTAAAATGTGTTTTAATTAAGGTTATAATTGTTGCACGGTCTAATTCTTTAAAGAAAAATGACTTTCTGGTATTTCGAAATATCCTTTTAATACGAATTTTTGTGGAACCGGAAGCAATTTTCGATATGATGATTTGATTTCTATAAAAGTTAATTGGTGTTGCGACTTCTCTAATTTCATATGTAGTTTCTATCGTATTTATTTGTGGAATTTCGGATGTGATTCGGGATAACGCGTCAGCGTTCCCATTATTGATCCCGCGCTTGTAGATGATGTCATAATCATATTCTTCTAATTTAAGCCTCCACCTTATTAATTTTGAGTTTGGTTCCTTTATTGAAAAAAGCCACTGCAACGGTTGATGGTCAGTTTGAATTGTAAATTTTCTTCCAAATAAATATGGGCGAAAGTATGCCACTGCCCATATTACAGCTAGGAGTTCCTTTTCGATTGTGCTGTAATTAATTTCATGTTCGTTAAGTGTTCTGCTAGCATAGCAGATTGGGTGATCATCCTGAGAAAGGACGGCTCCCAATGCAAAATTACTAGCGTCTGTATTTAGCACAAACTTTTTATTAAAGTCTGGATAGGCTAAAATTGGATTACTGGTAAGAAGAGTTTTTAATTTGTTAAAACTTGTTAAATATTCTGGATCCTTTATATCTAATTTGGCATCCTTCTTTAGGAATTTGGTCATAGGCTTCGCAATCTTGGCGTAATCTTTTATAAACTTGCGGTAATAACCACTAAGACCTAGAAATTGCTTTATTTCCTTAGGAGTTTTTGGCAGTGGGTAGTTAGCCACACATTCTACTTTCTTCCCATTTGGCCTTACTCCTTCACGTGTTACAACGTGTCCGAGAAATTCCGTTTCTTTTTTCAGAAATTCACATTTATCGGGCTGAATTTTTAGATTGGCCTGCTTTATGCGGTCCAACACTAGTTTTATTGAGTTTAGATGCTCTTCGAGCGAAGTGGAAAAGATTATAACGTCATCCAGGTAGACCAAGCAAATTTTTCCTAACAAGTCTCCCAACACAACGTTCATCAAGCGTTGGAATGTAGCCGGTGCTGTTTTAAGACCAAACGGCATTCTTAAGAATTCGTAGTGGCCGCCCTCCACAGAGAATGCAGTTTTGTGCACATCTCTTTCGTCTATTTCTACTTGATGGAAGCCTTTGGCTAGGTCAAGAGTTGTGAAATACATACTTCTACCTAGTTTGTCCAGTATTTCTTCCATATTAGGAATGGGGTACTTGTCATCGATAGTTTTATCATTCAATTTACGGTAGTCGATAACAAGACGCCATTTCTTCTCACCGCTTGCATCGTCCTTTTTCGGTACGATCCATATGGGTGCTGAGTATGGGGAAGTAGAAGGCCTAATCACGTTGTTAATCAACATTTCTTCGATTTGTTTCTTCACCTCCTGCTTGTGGATATAGGGGTAACGGTACGACTTTGTAAAAATGGGTTTATCATCGATTGTATTTATTCTGTGTTTAATGACGTTAGTAAATGTCAATTCAGAGTTAGTATTGTAAAACAAGTCCTCGTATTTTCTTATTAATTTACTAAATTTTTCTTTCTCTTCGTGATTCAGGTGACCCATCCTGATCTGATAATCCTGGAAAGGCTTTCTTGGGTAATGTTTATATAGTTCTTCGTTTCCAATATAATAATTTTCATGATTTACAGGCCAATAATTTTGGTCATTTAGGTTAATTACACTAGGACAGTGATAATTTGTATTTACTTCTACTTTAAATTGTTGGGAATTGTATATACCTTCCTTAATTATAAGTTCTCCGTTAATATTACGGTAGTCCTTTATGTGAACCAATCCGTTTTCAGTATTTGTTATGAATTTCACGGTATTTAATCCCGGAAATTTTAAAGGGATAATTTTGCCATTCATAGTTAGCTGGTTTTGATCGTAGTCTATAGTTGCATTGTACCTACGTAGTATGTCATTACCTAATATTCCGTCATAAATCTCGTGAAACTTACATTCAATTAACTGAATCCAGTCATCGGTCTTTCCTAATTCTTCAAACAGCGGTACTTTATAAATTATTTGGGATTTAATAGTGTTCTGTAGAGTTTTTAAATTTATTATTGGTGACTCTATTCTCCATTTAGGGTTACAAAGGCCTGGGTTAATTATTGAGTGGGTGGCCCCTGTATCGACAATAAATTTTAAACTTCCTTTTATTATTATATGGGGTAATTCCCCGGTAAGGCTGGACACTGAAAATTTGCCACAGTGTTCCTTTCGTTATTATGTATACATTTTTGCGTGTGATTATTAGCTTTCTTTCGGTAGCGGATTTCTGCAACCGGATTGTTGGAGGCTTGAAGCATGTTCACATCCATAGGCTCTATAGGAGGTTGATACTGACGGTAATTAGATTGGTGAGACATATTTTGGAATCTCTGATTATTCCTAGTATGCTGAAAGTTGTCATGGGTATTATTCCTATAATTGGTCTGGGAGTGATTTGCTGGAATATAATTATTCCGTTGGTTATAGTTATTTTGGCGAGTTCTGTCGTTATTTTGGCTTTGGAAGGTTAAATTTTTTCTGTTATGGGGGGGTTTTCTTGTATCATGACGCTTTGTCTCGAATAATTCATTAGAACCCTTTGAGTAGGCATATCCTGACTGGAATAATATGTCCATTGCGTCTTCTAGGCTATTGGGGTTCCTACATATTAATATGGTTTTCATAGGCTCTGGCATTTTTTCCTTAAATATGTTCAAGGCCGTCCGCATATTGTTCTTAGCACATTCATTGGCAGCTGGTCCGGACCCAGTCACCATTATTGTCCTGTTATTAAGGTTCCTAAGTCGCTGTTTCAGTTCGTTATAAAATTCTATGCTATTATTTCTAAATGTTGTACTCTTCAATTTATCAAAAAGTTCTTCTATACTATTCCTATCACCAAAGTTGTTTAGTAAGACTGTTTTTATGTCAGACCAAGACTGTGTGTGACAATTAATTTCGATGGTCTCCCTAGCTCGGCCCTTTAGTCTACTCTTGATTATATCTGAAAAAAGAAGTTGTGAGGGTTCATCGTATGCCCTAAGAAGTGGATGAATCCTGTCAACCAGGTTTATAAAAGTTTGAAGATCTCTGTAATCTCCATTAAATTCTGGAAATCCATTAAGATATTTAATGGGACTAATACTAACTGATAGCGGTGCTTGGTTTTCCTCCATAGTGTATGCTTTTTCCCTTTCTAAAAGAAGCGTCCCCTATAAAGTCGTCTGAGTCTTCTCCTAAAGATACGCGAATTTCTTGTTAACCGTCTTTCTTGTCTAGGGTCTTCGTCAGTGTCTGTCAGGTAGCCGTCGTTAGATTCAATTCCTGAGTCTAGAGGAAATTCAGTGTAGGGACTTGTGTCGTTGTGTACAATTTCTAAATCCGATGGGTAGTCTGATATAGAATCACTATCGCTCATTTGTATTTAATTAATATATATATACAAAAAATTTTTTTCTTTTATATAAAAAATACGTTTTCAATGACTTAATTTTATTGTAAAGTTTCAAGAAAAAGCAATTAAAAATATAGGTTTATTCTTACTTCCGTAGTTTATTTTCCTTCGCTTAGTGAATGTCAGAGGGATGAATCCTGGCAATTATTTTTTTTTCTTCTTTCGTCTTCTAAATGGTTCTCCTCACTTCGCTTGTTTGATTGATAGTTTTAACTTTTCCAGTCTTTCAATTTATTCCTTTTAATAGTTTAAGAATTTTTTTTACTTTTGTAAATTTTACGATTTTGTTTCAGTTTTTAATTTTAGTTTTATTTGTAGTCTCTTTTTTTTTCACACAGGTTTTTTTTTTAGTCCTTTTTGAAAAAAATTTTTGATGCTGCACACTCGTCTTTTTTTTCGATTTCTCTTTACTGGGATTTTCCGGAAGGATTTTCTATGTAACTTTTGACTGCTTCAGTTCTTATTTATTTATTTATTATATATTTTATCGGTCTGGTTATTAATTTTATTTAATATATGTCTTTAGTGTTTTTTTTTCTTTGGGAACTTTTATTTAATTAATTTAAATAAAAATGTTCTAGATACCACTTTTAGACATTGAAATGTCTAGCATCCTGTGTTGCACAATTTTCGTTTGTATAAACACATAAGGATACTCGGGTATCCTACCGACTGCGCCAGAAATGATTTTTGATTTATTCAAAATAAAAAAAAACAATTTATTTGTTTTCCTTTTTTTATTTTTCTTGTAATTGATTTTACAAGTTTTATTTTATTATAAGTTTATAATTACACTTTAACTTATTTACTTAACTTTAACTTATTTTCTAACTTCACTGCTTGAACCGAACTGATCTGAACAACTGAACTGCATGGACTGCCTCTTTTTATATCGTATGTTTCTTGTTTATACACTTAGTAATCAAATTGGCTGTATTGCATTTTCGTTATGGGAGCGGAAATGCAATCAGTAAAAAAGTTTTAGTTAAATTATTTTATTAAAACCAATTCCTAAGAAAAATGTCTGGAATAAGTTTAATTTTCATTATTTAGTTAAATTATTTTATTAAAAACAATTCTTAGGAAAAATGTCTAAAATAAGCATTTTCGTTATGAGAACGGAAATGCAATTGGTAAGAAATTAAATTAAATTATTTTATTAAAAACAATTCTTAGGAAAAATGTCTCGAGTCATTTTGTCAAAACAATTCTAAGGAAAAGTGTCTCGAGTCATTTTTTTGGTGTATTGCATTTTCGTTATGAGAACGGAAATGCAATAAATAAAAATAATAAAAAGTTAAATTATATTGGCTGGTGTTAGGGGAATAATGGAAGACACTATAACACCAAATCTTATATGCCCTCCACATTGGCCTTTCAAAACCCCGAACCTTTTTTTATTTTTATAATTTTTTTTATTTATGAAATATTTCTAATTTTTAAATAGGGGTCGGTGTCATATTGTAACCCTCTTAGGGTGACTAGGAAGTTGTGTGGCAACCCTCTTAGGGGGTGGATGTAATTATGTTCCAGGAAAATGTTTGCAAGAAAAAATGACTTTGGGTCAGTCCTACATTTGACCAATCCACGGTCACCCTGGAAGCTGTAGGGGGGATTGATTACGATTTGCCAAACTTTGTATGGGAGCCCCCTTAGGCAATGGAGATAAGGGTAAGTATTTTCTAGGAATATGTTTGCAAGGTGCAACTAATGGGGGTCGGTACTACATTTTATTCCTCTAAGGGCGACTCAGGAAAGGTTGTAAGGATTTTTAACCTAATTTTTGCAAATTTTGTATGGCAGCACTGTTAGGGGCCGAAGGTAGGGGGTAAGTATGTTTCACAAAAATGTTTGGGAAGAAAAATTAATTGGAGTCGAGCTTACATTTGACCTTTGTAGGAGCACCCTGGAAGCTGTGGGAGCGATTTAAAAAAAAATGTAAATTAAACTTTGTATGACAACCCTATAAAGGGCGGATATATGGTGTATGTTTCAAAATATTCGTGAAAAAAAATTTATGGGAGCGGTGTTACATTGCACCCCTGTTAAGTCACAGTTGTAGAGGTTTTGATGAAAACATTTTAGAGAAATAAACAGAGGTGTTCTTGGTTTTTGCCTTATATCTCAGTCAGTTATCGGGCGATTTTGCTGTATTTCAATAGTTTTTTCGTTAATACACAAAACACGGACAGACGGACATCGCTAAATCAACTTCCCTAGCTATAAGGACCAAAGGGTCGCAGATGTATATTGAAAAAATTACAAATAGATTATGTTTTTAGTTTTTTTTTTGCTGGAATAAATAAGGCTGGAGGTCCATACCACACGTTCTATGCGCTGTGCGTTCTCTGCATCTGTCAAAAAAGTAGAATCACTGTAGTTGTATGTGACAAGGTACATAACAAATTCCATAGAACGCAAAAAAAAGGTTTAATTTCTACTTTTGCATATGTCGCATGTGAAATGAAAAAATTACAGATCGTTTTGTTAACCAGCGATGACAAATTTTCAATGCTATCGAAAAATATGTGTTTGTGTGGTAGATTCTATTTTTGTAATATTTTGTGTTAAAAACAGTATTTTAAGAAAGATATGCTTTTATTACAAATTTTGCATATAATTTCAAGAATAAAATACTTTAAAAATATTTTTTAACACAACTCTTATGTACCCAAAATTTACATTGTTGTTATCGACTACTTTTATATTTTAAGTGTCATCTCTGTTGTGTTACAAAACAGCTGATCAAAACAAATAACTTGCCGCACAAAACGTGTTGCATGTAACTTGGCAAAAAACAAACTTATAAAACATACAGAAATATGATACGCAGCCGCGCATAGAATGCGTGGTATGGACCACCAGCTTAAAGAGATTCTGAGAGATAATTATTTCTCTTCTTCTTACACGAAACAGCCCGTACTTCTTCTCCTGATCAAGCAACCAGCCTTAAAAAAATTAATAAAAAAAATGAAAATATTGTTTGGAACAAACAAAAATGCAAAAAAAACGTGTCTAAAAAACATTTTTATGCGAGTGATTTTATTACTAAATGTTATAAAATGTTTTTATAGTAATTTTTAACATATTTTAGTCCTTGTTTTCTTAAAATTTCCTTGTTGCTGCATATTTTAAATTTGAATAAAGTGTTTAATGCGCATATTTTAAGTCGCTTTAATCATTAAAGACTTAAATAAAAAGCACAGAATGCACCAAATGTGTTGTTTCTAAGTTTACTACTTAACCTAAAAATTGTAATGCATTAAAAAAGTTATAATTTGGCATCGCTGCTCAGGAGCGTACCCAAAAATTTCGTCAGTTTTAAAAGTTAGATGTAATATAGACGAGTCTTAAGCCCTTATGACACTTGCTTTTTTCTTAATTGATTGCTTTTGGATTGAAAGAAAGAAATAGCAAATGTTAGATAGAACAAAATATATATGGGGGATTTCATGTCAAGTGACCCAACTTTTTTTTTCGATTGGAAAGAAATTTGGACCAAAGTAAGTTCTTGCAGAGAGTAGTTTAGACACAATTTTTTAACACGATCGGTCAAGAACTCTCTGAGCTAGAGGGGTTCAAAATTTGACGTTTTCGGCAAATAGGTGTTTTTTCTCATACATGTAGTTTATTACCTTTTGCTTTTAACAAAATTCGTCCCAAATACTTTCGATAGCTTTTTTTTCAATCTTCCAGAAAAAAATATTTTTAAAATTAAAAAAATTTTTTTTTTATTTTTTTTTTTTATAAAATAATTAGAAAAAAATTTTTTTTTTTCCAAATGTGCCCATTTTTTTTTTTTTTTTTTTTTTTTGCTCAAAAGAAAGCTTAGGTCTTTTGTTTGAAGAGCTTGGAAGTCGCTTAGTGGGATGCGAGTGGGATATCTATAAAAAATAATGTTTTGTAACTCAAGGTAGAGGTTTTCCAATTTTCGCGTATATTCTATTTTAATTTTTTTTTCCTATTTATGTAAAATTATCTCTTAAGCAAAAAAAAATTATTTTATGCTAAGAAACAAAATAATTTAACCTTTCCGACGGTATACATTGAAAATACTAACAAAATGTGTTCAGACGTTACCATATAAAAGTTATTTTATTCCAGAGGCCTACCATTTTGTTGGTAATGCAGTGTCGAGTGTATGAGACTTTATTTTCAATGCATACCGTCGGAAAGGTTAAATTATTTTGTTTCTTAGCATAAAATATTTCTTTTTTTGCTTAAGAGAAAATTTTACATAAATAGGAAAAAAAATTAAAATAGAATATACGCGAAAATTGGAAAACCTCTACCTTGAGTTACAAAACATTATTTTTTATAGATATCCCACTCGCATCCCACTAAGCGACTTCCAAGCTCTTCAAACAAAAGACCTAAGCTTTCTTTTGAGCAAAAAAAAAAAAATGGGTACATTTGGAAAAAAAAATTTTTTTTCTAATTATTTTATAAAAAAAAAATAAAAAAAAAAATTTTTTTAATTTTAAAAATATTTTTTTCTGGAAGATTGAAAAAAAAGTTATCGAAAGTATTTGGGACGAATTTTGTTAAAAGCAAAAGGTAATAAGCTATATGTATGAGAAAAAACACCTATTTGCCGAAAACGTCAAATTTTGAACCCCTCTAGCTCAGAGAGTTCTTGACCGATCGTGTTAAAAAATTGTGTCTAAACTACTCTCTGCAAGAACTTACTTTGGTCTAAATTTCTTTCCAATCGAAAGACATCGGTTTTAAAAGTTGGGTCACTTGACATGAAATCCCCCATATGTATTATGATAAAAAGTAAACAAACGAAACAATGTTGCCCACTTGATATTTTGTTGCAGAGCGGAAAATCTGAAATAAAATTTAATAAACGCGCGAAAAATCGCTTTTTTAACTATAAACTGATGAAATTGACAACATGTTTAGAGTTTTAATCTTAAAACGTCAAGTTTAAGTTAAAAATTTTTACATTTTTTTTGACAGCTTCTGCTTTTTTATCAATTGCATTTGGGGAGCTTTTGACGTTTTGGTATTTTTCTTTAAATAGCTTAACTCTTCACACTTAGTGTAATTTTCCTATATTATAAGTAGGTACTGTTCTTCAAAGTTTATAAAATGCAAAAAAAAAAGCAAGTGTCATAAGGGCTTTAGCAAGCTAAGCAAACAGATTAAAAAAGATTTGAAGTGAAATTTTACAAATGTCATATATTTAATATCAAATGTATGTATGTTGAGCTAATAAGCGTTCTTATTATGAAGCTAATAAGCGTTCTTATTATTATTTTATAAACTCAAAAAGTTTGTTTTCTGTCAAAGTATCAAGGTGCTTGAACAATCTTCTGCAGAATGGAAAAAACACAAACAAACAAGAACATGACAACCAGACATATTATGTGTCAAAATAAATGTTTATGTGTATTCGAGGTTATTTTTGTGTGTGTATGTTTGTTTTTATAAAAAAAAAATTATTTGTCAAGTGTAAATAATGATAAAATGCAGTTGTTTTTAATTTTAATATACTTTTCGTATTTTTATTTATGCAGCACAAATGCAACTGTACACACAAAAAATAAATGAAATACAGTGAACTCGCGGAAACGTAAATATCCAGAATCGTGAACACCCAGAAACGTGAACACTTTTTATTTAACATTAACTACTCTAAAACGTGAACAAACATTGAAAGCTTTAAAACGTGAACAGTTTTTTTCTGAGTCTTTTTTTGTTTACATTACATTGGGAGTCCCCGAATTATGTCTTTTTTTTGTAAACACACTATTTTGCCTAATAAGAAGTTTTTAGTTTTTCTGTGTTGGTTGCAATGGCCCTTCACAAACCAGACTAAAATTTTAGTGAACAATTTTTGTTCTTGTCGTAACATACGGTATTGATTGTTTCTGGCATAAGATGTAGGCATGTATAAAGCTTGTGTGTGTATTAGTGTCTTTTTATTCAATTAACGTTTGGTTTTATATGAGCCTTTTATATTGAAAGTGGTATAAGTCACTTTTTTTTAAAGTCGAGATATTCAAAGATATGAAAAAATACCGTTCAATAGTGTTTAGTGTTGCCATTAACTCGTGCGTGACTTATGCCACTTTGAAAATAAATGGCTCATATGTATGTATTGGTTTTGCACTGATAGTGCGGAGATAAGGCTGATTGAAAAATTACGCCAACAAATAACCATACTCTTCACCTCTTTTGCCTACAAACAGTAATTTTGTTCTGGCAGAATTAGTCTAATGTGTGAAGGACCAATGAAAAGATTTATTAGCGATGCTAGTAACAATAAATTGATAAAAAAAAATTAAATTCGTTAAAAAATAATAAAAAAATATCCAATCGAAAACGTGAACAAAATCGAAAACATGAACACCCTTGGTAAAAATTAGTTCACGTTTCCGCGAGTTCACTGTACCTTTAACTTAAATCAAGCCGTAGGTAGCAGTGTCAAAAGTATGGATTTTCTAAAATCGAATACGAATTATGTAATACGAACTTCTGCTTAAGCTGAAAAAGGATTGGTTCAACTTCGAAACCGTACTTGATGTAAGCTTAAAACGATTGATTGATTGATTAAACGTAAACGGAATTAATCTAAAAATTAAAACTAATTTTTTTCCTAACGGAGTTTTATTTTTTATTTTATTTTATATACATACATATATTTAATATTTGTAATTTAAAAATTTTTTTCTGCACTTGCCGTAACTTAGATTTAGTGCGTTACCACCGGTTTTAAATTTTAACATTTATTCAAATACAACAATTTTTCTGCTTAATTTCAGTAAGTAATAAGAAGAGACTTAATTTGGGAAAACATAAGTACGGATGGTACTTACAAATTTTAGGTGCGATTTTGGATAAATTCAAGAATAAAATTCTTGATTTTAGAATGAGTATTTTCTTTCTGTGTATTCATAGTTTTTTTAGGACAAAGAAAAAAAATTGTAATAATATAGTATGGTATATAATAGTCTAAAACTTAATTTGTATTTCAATATACGTTAAGAGTTTGAAGTAAAATATTTTCTTTTCCTTTAATTAAATTACTCCATTTAATAATTTTAAATATTTTTTACTTTATTATAAACCACAGACGTATTTTTTATTACTACATATTTATAAATTAAGCGCCACCGCAAGTAATTAATTGCAATTGCTATAATTCTAATAATGAATGTGTATTTAAGCGGTTTACTACGAGTCATTGTTAAAGCAATTCATAAAATTAAGATTTGTGTTTTTTTATGAAATATTGAGCAATTTCCTGTCTTTTAATATATCCAATCCTTAGAAATGAAAATCGAAATAAATGGTTTCAATTACCAAACTGATTGAATCACGCAAAGAACTGTTTAAATTTGCACCTTCTACCGAAATAATTATTGTTATCAATTGCTTAAATTGTAACTTAACACAGGCGATTCTTTCCATTAAAATTTTATTAAATATCGATTTCTAAAATGATCAAAATATATAATTACTTTAAATTTTTTTTATTAAATTGAATGAATTGAAAAAATTAATTAATAAGCTAATTAGAAAAAAAGTTTTTGGACGACTTAATTTTAAATCAGATATCAGGGTAAACATTTTTCTTTTGCCCCTCTGCTGCTTGCGAAAATACTTTAACCACTTACTATACTACATGAGTTGGAAAAGCATTTGTTTTTATAATAATTGTATTGATTTAATAAATAAACCAGTTAACTAGATATAAATTTAAAAGTTAATTGGGAAAAATTTGTTCAAAAACATTTTTTTATTAAAAACAAAATTCAATCAATTATGAAAGTAATTAAATTAAGCCTAATTTTAAATACTGGATTTATTAAAATAGGTAATGCTTATATTTTTTTCCTGCGTATATTTCCATTACAAGTTAGTGCTAAAGGTAGTAACACCAAACTATTACAGTTTCAAAACTATTAAACCGACTTTTTTGAGGCCCTATGCTCTTCATAAGATCGACGGGAGCATATAAAACCGATTTTTAAAATATATTGAACGTTTTTTAAACTTGTAAATAGATACTTTTTAACAACTTTTTTATTTAAAAGTAATAAAGAATCGATATATGCAAAGAACATATATTATTAAAATCGCTAAAAAATGTCATTCAGAGATAGACAGACTGCTGTAATAATATTGGCGGCAGTCTATAGAAGGAGAATATGATAAACTGAATAAAAAAACAGGAATAAAAAGACAAAAAAATCAACATGCAATTTGTGTTGCCAACTTTTAAATCTATTAAATTAATACCAGATAATGGGTATGAATATTTTAAACAAACATTTTAATAAAAGTAAAAGTACACCTAACAAAAAAAGCTAAGTACTCTCTAGTAAAATCAATTATTAGCAGTGTCAAAGCTGGGATATAGTCTTTTTTTTAAACGACCCTACAAAAAAATTTGTGATCGAAACTAAAACTAAAACATTTTACTAACAATTTCGGTCATTTATGACTAATATCTTTATCATTTCCGAAGGTGCGAGGAAGATGCAAAACACATGATAGAAAATAACAACCTAAATAGCGGTGATCAGTGACGGTCACATGACCGGTCAAATGACTGTCAATGCTCTTGTAGGGGAAATATTTTGGTGTAGAGCTTTCAGTAAGATTTTGTAAAGTAAAAGTTTTTACACCCACCCTCACCACAATAGTGTTGTAAAAGTAATAAGTATTTCAGTACTGAGTACTCAAACCCGTGTATTTTCCTCGGTACCTAGTAACTAAGATTATATACTCAATACTTTTAGGGTTGCCTTTTGCAATATATAAATAAATCAACTACTTACCACGTTACTAAATAAGTCTATTTTTTTAAGCTTTAGGTCTATTATATTTATTTTTGTACAAATTTGTAATATTTCGCCATTCCGTTGTGTGGCATCATTATAACAAATATAACAGTTAATTGAAATAACCTCCTGATGAAGCGACACAACGGAGTGGCGAAATATTGAAAATTTGTACAAAAATAAATATAACAGACTTAAAACTTAAAAAATACTTTTTTTAATATTAAAAACTGTACTCTTGGACTCTAAACGGTACAACATTTAAAAAAGTACTAAAAATCTATTTCTATTTTTCTAAGACCTGTCGAATCTAATTTGAACTATGTTTCTTTCTAAATTGATTTAGGAGTAACCAATTAGACCTCACTGTATTAAAATATAGTATAAACCAGGGTAGGGTTATCCCTTAGGGTTCAAACTTTTGAAAAAGAAAGTCCTCCGTGTCTCCTCCGTTTATTTTTTTGGGTAATATACGAAACTTTCATTTTAATTTTATCGTGAATTGTTTAGAAGATAGCAGCTTACAACCAAACCTGGAGGGACTGGGCCGATTGCAGGATCTCCAGGCTTTTATGGCCCAGGCTGGATAGGATAGGCACTGACCTGCTGCTCAAGGAGAGCAGGGGGTTTCTGAGGCGCATTATTGGGACTCTCACAGGGCACTGCGATGTGAGATACAGGACGAACAAATGGAACAGGAACTCTCCAGATTTCTGCAGGGTATGCAGGGAGGAGATAGAGACGGTGGAACATCTTCTCTGCCACTGCCCTGGGCTGCAGATTCGCCGACAGAGGTGGTTTGGAGGACGCGTCTTAGATGAACTTGGTGAGGTCCCTGGCAGTGGGCTGGGGAGCATCATAGGCTTCATTAAGGAGGTTGGGTGGCTGGGCAGCTAGGTGATTCAGAGCCTAGGACTACTGACTTTCTTAGACATCTTGCGGACGGTACTCTTGCTTCTTTATCCTTTTTTTTTCTTACCTATGAATCGCTTGACTTACCGTTTTTCTTTTCTTTTTTTTCTTCTCTACTCTTCTGAAGGGATTCACAATGGGCCTAAGAGCCTCCGAGTGGAGGTTTTTTTTTCATATATTTTATTATTGAATCTTCGCTTAAGCGAACTAACAATAAGTATTCAAATCTTAAAACTAAGTAGTTAATACTAGTCCAGTCAGTACCAGACTAAAATTTAAGTTCTCATAACAAAATTAATTAATTTCAAAAATTTCATCTCAGAGCAATAGTATCCCTTCTTTTAAGGCGGGTGTGACCACTGTGTTGCAGGATGCTTCGAGCGAGCGTATTTTGATGTGTTCCCAGCTTTTTCCTTTTTGACCCCACTTTTATACCTTTAGTCTAAATTTTCCCGCAATCTCATTTTAGTGGATCTATACACCGGGAGAGGTATGTACGTGCAGACCAAATGTATTGCCTTTATCCTCTCACGTTAGGACTTTCAATGTTTTTGTTAGTTTATAATAATTCTTAATAAGTTTATTGAAGTTATTGTATAAGTAAAGCCACAAAACATTCCTGAGGTATTTTAAAAAAATTGATTGAAGCCTACAGACGATTTGGTGTAAAAACCAATGAAATGCAAATAGACAAACTTATTTTGCAAAAAACCCTATTAATTATATATATATTATTTGTATTTTTGGCCCAATTTTTTAAGCGAATATTAACGATTTTTTAACCATAAAAATTATATCTCTATAACGCTTACTATGTCAGCAATACAAAAAGAATGAATATGGGGCAAAAAGAAAAATTTATTATATTTTAAGCTCTTCAAACAAGCTGATTAAATTGCTTTTAAAATAAATAACCTTTAAAAAATACATTTAAAACGTAAGCAAAAAATAAATATAATTTTAATTAAAAATAAAAATTAATCTTTTTAATTAAATTAACAAAAAATATCGACACAATAAACCTATAAAAAGCCGTCAAAATTAGCAGTTACAAAAGCTGATATAAAAGAAAAACTTACAAAGATATGTAATTTGAAACAAATCTCAGACAAAATATTTAAAAAAATCACAACAATAATAACAAAACAAAATTGGAGCAAATGTGGGCGAGGTATGTTTTTTTCCCCTAAAAAAAATATATTTTTAACCAAAATTAATGAAAAAAGCAAACAACACTAACGACTTCTACATACAAAAATGGGGACTTAAAAGGTAACAATAGGCAGCAGCACTAACAATAAGAACATAAGTGTAAAAGTAACAACAAACGAGCCACCATAAATAACGACAACAATAACCACGATAAATATAAGTAAAATAATGACCAACAAAAACAATAACAACATAACAAAAATCAAAGCTTTTTTAAAGGTAAAAAGCGGTTACTGAAGAAAAGTCAACTTCTAATACGCATTCAAAAAAAACAAGTTCGAAACATCAAAAAAAGTAAAAATTCTTTATTCGGTTAGGCCGAGTTAAATATACCCTTCACAAAGTCATAGGCATGTGATTAAAATAAACGAATTTATTTCTAAAATATAGCAGAGTCAGTCGTTGTTCTTATGGGGGCTACGTAGAGTTTAAGTGCTAGTCCTAACATCCCAAAGGTAATGTAGTCAATCTTGGTTATCAGTTCCAATCCATGAAAATTTCGAATTTTTCGAAATAAATTGGAATTTGATTTGTGATAGAATGACCAAAAGTTTATATAGCTTTTACGAAGCCAAGAACAAAGATATTAGTTTCGCTATAATATGACTGCAAATTACTCCGCAATGTAAAAAAAATCTAAATTGGTGGTTTCTTTTAGGGGGCCGTGGAACCCCCAAAAAATATTTATGAAGTTGCCCTTAAATAATCTTAAGTTATGACTAGCTTAAATTGTGTTGTCTAAAGACTGTTACAAACCACCCACTGTAGGGTATAAGAATAACATACATACATATATATATTTACGTTTAAATTTTACACAGAAACGAATGAAAATAACGTAAAAAAAATAATTTTAAATTCCTTTTAACTATTGACTTACTTTTATTTGTATATTTTTAGTAAAATCTTATATTTGTTCATTTAAAAAAAATCGAGAAGAGACGTGGGTAGATCAACAATGTATTGTGTTTTTTCTTTTGTAAGATTGTTAGAGCATAATTGTTTGTTGTTTTTAGAGCAAACAAGTTCTAATTTTTAATTCAAAATTGATTTCTTATTATTAAGTTTATACTAAGGAACAGCTAGGCCCATATTTCTGATAGAATCCAATAGGCAAACCAACTTGAATGACATGTAGATGCTAATCGGGTTTGGCGTAAGCCAAAGAAGAAGAAAATTTTGACACAAGAGCAAGTCTTTGGTTCGACCTACCACAAGGCCATTTCAATGGGTGTATGTATAACCAACTATCTTTCAGGTAGAGGTTTACATTATCTTTATTTAAGAGATCTTTGGATTTTAACGCGAAAAGATTTTACATATTGTATACTATGTTAGTTAGAAATTAAAAAAAAAAATTAAGAAAGTAGTGCACAGACAGGGGGTAGCAAATTTTTTTGAGAACAAAACTATTTTTAGAAAAGATACAAGGTGGCCGCCGGCAAGATATACCACTTCGTTTGGGTAAACATTAGCCCTGACAGTTCATTTTTGGCAGTCGTGAAGTAGAGACGTGGCAAATTTATTACGAAAAAATATTCGGTAGACCAACGTGTTTTAATCATTAAAACATTTTAATAAAATCAATCATCGATTACTGCGACGATGAGAAAGTTACGTGAAATTTTTAGGATACAACGTGCCAACAAGACGCACTTTTTATCGTGTAGTCAGGGTACACGTATATCAAGTAGCCTCAGATAAACAGGTGAGTAACGGTATTTCGTTATATTAATGCCAAATTTTGTTTATGTTTATGTATTTTCTTCCTTTTTTACAAACAACAACTGTAGTATTGTAAGAAAAGCTCAAAAAGAAGAAGAAAGATTTTGTGAGTTTTTGTTATTTGTCTTTGACATTCTTATGACGGTTTAGTTGTTTTTGTAAAATCGCTCCTACCTGATATACGTGTACCCTGCGTGTAATGAATAATTTCGAAGAAAGAGGGACTGTAGGTGATCGGCCCAAGCATGGACGACCACAACGTACTGCAAGATCGGCTAAAAACAAACTGCTGCTCAGAAAAACTGTTAAAAAAAATCCATCAACCTCAATTTGATACTGTGCTCAGAAGCTTTGTCTTCAAAGAACAACTTTGACAACATTTTTGCACAAGGATTTGCATTTGTTTCCATTTAAGATTCAGCTGACACAAGAGCTTCTTCCAGAAAACCATTTACGCCGCCGTACCTATGCCAATTGGATGTTACAGCTCGCCCATGACAGCCCCGATTTTCATGAAAAAATCATAATGAGTGACCAGGTACATATTCATTTGAATGAATATGTGAATAAACAAAATAGTAGGTTTTGGGCAATGAAAAACCCTCAAATTATTTATCAGTTATCTTTACATCCATTAAAAGTGACAGACAGTCTGGTATGTAATTTGGCCAGGAGGAATCATTGGACCTTACTTTTTTGAAATTGAAAACGGCGTAAGGGTAACTGTCAATGGGGAGCAATTTGGTGATGATTGAAACCTTTAAATGCCACAACTGCATGCTTTGGGCTTGGATAACATGTGGTATCAACAAGACGGTGTAATATCGCATACAGGCAGGATTATAATGGAATTACTGAGAGACCTCTTTCCGCAATAAGTTATTTCAAGCAATGGTGATGTTGATTAGCCTTTACGGTCGCCTGATTTAACTGCTCCGGACTTCTTTTTTTGAGGATATCTGAAAAACAAGGTTTATACGCAAACAAACCAGAAACGCTGGAGCAACTCAAACAAAATATTCGTCATGAAATACCGCGTGAAATATGTAAGAATGAAATGAAAAATTTGCTCAAAAGGGCTCGCATTTTTGAGGCTTACAGTAGCGGACATTTTCCTGATATTGTATTTCAAACATAATTGCCGACATTTAATAAAAAAAAAATTTAACAATATAAGATCCATTCTCAAAAAAAAAAACAAAGTAGCATACTTTGCCGGCGGACACCTTCTATTTTATTTATTACAAAGATCTTTTAGAGCTTTATTCAAAGGTAAATAAAAAAGGAATATATATTTTAATTTTCTCTATTTTAATACCCTGGGGCATCAAATTGTCCGGTTATCTCAGAATCATCTATATAAATTACATTGTAGTTTGTGGAAAAAACGAGGTTGTTGGCAAAAGCGAATTTAAGTTACCAATTGCCTCAACTCTATTTTCTATTCAATTCAAATCTTGATTTAATAGTGGGACTCTCATTTAATTTTATTAACTCTATGTTTGACACTCAAAAAATTATTACAGTAACTGACTTAATTATTTAGGAAGTATTTTGTAAAGTTATTGTTTTATAAAAAACAGTTGAATTTTAATATAATATTTTTAAATCGGTTTGAAAAGTTATTTAAAGCTTCAACTGCACTAAAATAGTGATTTTCAGTTGAAGTTAATTTTGTCATTTATTTTGCAGTAAAATTTTACTTTGTTAATGTTTTTTCTAATACTTTGTGTTTTGCTGTAAATTAAAGAAAATCTATTTAATTTTTTAAAGTTTATGTAAGTTAATTTTTTAATGTCTGAACTTAAATGATATATATATTGAATATCTTGTTGGACGGTTTTTAAATGAATATCCAGTTATTTCAAGTAGAATTTCCAGTTGATTTTACATAAATTTTTTTTTCAGTGTAGGCAAACCATTAAGGCAATTCATTTGAATTCATAGAATAATATTTTAATAAATATTTTGAAAATTATGTACTAATTGTTAAAAGGAATTGTTTAAGTTTTTTGTATGTCGATGGTAAGCAGCGTTGCCATTTTGTTAGTTTTAAAAGGCCCAAATTGGGAAAAAGTTTGTTTTGGATGGGTCGGTTGGAAGGCTAAACCTCTTTTGTTCTCTATCACTGTTTAATATAAAATGTTTCAAGAACTTTTTGTTCTAACTAAAGTGAAAGACGAAATCATTTTTTTTGCACAAATTTAAAATATAAATGGAAAGTAAATCAATACATGCACAAATTAAGTGGTTTATTTGCTTCAATAATCTTGTAAATCATTACCCTGATATTATTTTAATATATTTAAACTTGTAACATTTAACAATATTAAATTTATCAGAAAATTAAATATATTTTTTATATTGGGATAAATAATTCCATAAAAACAATTTAAATAAAAAAAAGCAGTGTTGTCAACTTTGTATATTTTTCACATCTTCTTTTTCAAGTCTTTTAACTTTAAAAAAATTGTGTTAACAAATCAACTCTGTAAAGATTTCATTAAATTAATAAAAATAGTCATATCTTATATTAGAAACAAGTATATGGATATTTTATATTTAGCTTAATTTTGATTGGCGTTGTCGTGTCAAATGTTGTTGAATTCGACACAAACGACAAGAGTGATATTTTGTATTTGTTAGTCGGTATCAAAAAGCTTATAACGACTACGCCAACCACAATACGGATGATTAAATGTTGAAATATTAGTCTTTTTCATGGGGTTTTGGTGGATTTAAAAGACAAGTTTGTTCGGATAGAAATTATTTCAGTGGCAACGCTAAAGGCGTGACAAAGCTTTTTAAGTTTTAATTGTATTCTGTATATTTTTAACTATTTAAACATTACTTTGTATGTTGGCTTTAATAAATCATAATGATGGTACTAAGTAGTTGGCACTCAATTGTTTTTAAGATGCCTAACAATAAAACGTGTCGTCTTTTGGGATTTTTTGTTAACATTTTGTTTATTTGCTTAAGGCAAATACGCATACATATAGATAATACTTAAATACCAATAATAAAAGCAAAAAAAAAATGCAAAAAAACCCATCGTATCAAAATTTATAATAAATAGTTTAAGTTAGTTCCAAAATACATATCATCGCTCCAAAGTAATATTCACGAACAAATCTTTTCATTCTTGTTTTTTATACTCTTCGCAAAAGTGTAAGGCATTTTGTCGATACCAAGTAAAACGACTCAAAATAAGGAAAAATCGCTTTCTTCTTTTTATAAATAATCAATGAATTTACGTCTTAAAGAGAATGAAAACGATTGAAATATCAACAAATTGGTTCATATTTTATTTTTTATTTACTTTAGGAGTAAGTTTTACGTTTTGGTGAAAATGTCACCCCCGTCACATTTTCTAATAGGTATTTCTTAGACAAAAATAGATTTTTTGTTAAAAAAAAGTATTACGTTCGATTAAAAACACTTTACACTACCGTGAAAATAAAAAAATTAAACCCGATCTCAAAAATATTTTACACAACACGATCTTAAAGTCAAAATTCAATGAAATTCGAATTTGTAAGGTCACACTCGTCACAGTCTTCAAGTGGTCATTGAGAGCAGAAATTATGTTCTGCTAGGGTCTACTGACTACTTATTAATTCCTTAAAAACATAGCATTCCAGGAAATCATTATCAAAAATGCGAGCAAAATGGTCACACCCGCCACAATGGAATTCCCCATTTGTGTATTAGTTTTTCATAAAGTAAATCTGTTCGTAATCCTCATAGAAAGGAAATTCAATTTGAATTGAAGCAGAACGATTTTAAAAGGTAATTTTGCATGTCCAAAATGCTACTTAAACCGTTTAAAAAATCATTTTTACAACGAATCATTACTACAGGGTGTCTGGTGGCAAAATTATATTTTTTAACACGATTATTTCAAAAAGTAATAAACGGTGCGCAGAAATTATCAATTGCGCGGAATTTGTGAATAACGATGTCGCAGTGGTCGAGTGAGCATCGCGCGTGTGGGGGCATTTTTTAAGAGTAATGATTCATACGTAATTGCTCATCGACAATTTTGTTCAAAGTTCGGTATTCGGCGAATACGTAATAAACGGAGTATTCAATTCGTTCGTGGGTGCAGAGATTCCGCGCAACTGCTTTGGCTATGAATGTTCCACGGCCCAGTCGATATTCAAGGACTCCCGAAAACATTGAACTGGTTAAAAGAATCTTACTTAAAAATGCTTTCAATACGGAAGTGAAGCTGCTCACTGGGACTTCCAAGAGCGATGATTCGTTAATTTTTTTTAAAGGATCTGAGGTTACATCCTTTTAAAATTCAAATCGTTCAAAAACTGAAAGAAAGAAAATTTGATTTATGCAAACATTTTTGTAAAACGATGTTGGAGCGTTTTCGCGCTGTAAATCCCGTTTTTGGAGCGACGAGGCTTATTTTCGCTTAAACGGCCACGTTAACAAGCAAAGCTGTCGTTACTGGTCTCCAATAACATGCAACAAAAACCATTACATTGCCCCAGGGTAACTGTTTGGTGTGCATTATCCACTCATGAGATAATTGGACCATTTTTTTCCAAAAATTCTCGGGGCAACGAATGTCAACTGTTTTATTATCGACGCATGATTACACAGAATTTTTTTTGCCAGACCTGCGAGCTCATCTATCGTACACTCCACACACGTGGTTTCAACAGAATGGGGCGACTGCACACATAGCCAAATCTTTGACGAATTTGCTTCGGGAAAATTACCCCCAGTCGCTTTGGAGACATGTCATGGCCACCGAGGTCGCCCGATCTAACTCCCATGGATTTTGGGGACACATCAAAGAGAGGGTTTATAATGACAATTCCCAATCTTCTATGGCTTTTTATTAAATAAGAGTTTTATATTTATTTTATACATATTTAGAGCAATAATTATAAACAATTTTCAAATTTAAAATAGATTTAAAATACTGGAATTGAACCTGGGAATCTCCGAACTGCAGCACCAGTGCGCTATCATCTAGGCCACAAAGACACTTTGTTTTTAAATGTAAAAAATATATGTATATAAAATAAGCTTTTTTTCTTGATTCCGATTAGACTTAATTTAAAAAAACCAAAGTACGAATCGTACCTAAAAATTTTTAGTACGATTTTCAAAAAATACAAAAACAAAATTCTTGACTTTAGAATGTATTTTTTCTTTCTGTGTTCTAGCTGCCATGTTAAAATAAAGAAAAGTTTCGCCTGCATTAAAATTTAAATAATTTTAGGTTATAAGAAATGTTTAAAAATTAAAAAAAATATATTCCATCACTATTTGTAGATATAATGTACTTGTTAAAAAAACTTAAAACTATGGCACGATATAATGACAATATTGTTAGTTCTTACAATCTTAAAGATTCTACAATATCAAATGACTTTTGTCAATTATAAACATTTTAGCAAAAAAGAAAAAGAAACTTTAAATAATTTTAAATAGTTGTTAATTCATCACAATTGTTTAACCATTATTTGTTCGCCTTTAAAATATATTTTTTAATTTTTGTGTTAAAAGTTCACTGACTTTTAGTGGTTTTCAATTACAACTGTCATTGTATCGTATTCGTCGTTATTAATGTTATCGCTTTAGCAAGTACTCGGTTGGTATCTGGCAGTTATTTAGTTGGTCGTAGGTTTTGTTCTTCTGTTTGTGCAGATGTTAAATTACAACACTCTTATGTTATATGATGATTAACAAACGCCACACAAAAACCAAGACTAGTAGTTGTAGGTGGTTCTGCATGAGTTCTTCACACATATTATTTGTTTTACAAAAATATACATTTTAATAATAATAATAAAATAAAAAGAGCTAATTTGTTTAACAATACATATTACAAAAAAATTACAATTTTATAAACAAAACTTGAAATTAGTTTACTCAATTGAAACAAATAAATAAAATGTAACGTATTGATTGGAAAAGACTGAAGAAAAAAATTTAATCACTCACCCCTGTTCCTAATTTCATTTTGGAATAAAAAAATTTTAAGTGAAGTCATAAGAATTTCGTCTGCCCGTCAGTCGATGTTATGGTTGAAATCAACTTTTTAAAGACCCCCCCCCCCCCCCCTGATGTCACATAGACCCGTAAGTGGTATCAAACTATCAGAAATATCTGCGAGCAAACCGCTATTGAAATCCAGGAAAATCGCTTGATAACTGACCGGGGTATAAGCATAAACCAAGACAGACTCTGTTTATTTTTCTAAAACTTGTACATAAAAACCTCTACAACAGCCCCGGAGTTTCCCCGATCAATGTGCAATGTAAGACCGACTCTTATTGGTTTTTTTCCTTTCAAACGTTTTTGTGGAATATACTTACATCCTATCTTCCCCCCCCTAACAGGGTTGCCATACAAAATTTGAAAGAAAAGAGGGTAAAAACCCCTACAGCTTTTTCGGTGCGGCCCCTAAAGGAATAAAAATGTATCACAGCCCCCATTAGTTTTCCCTCCCAAACATAATCCTAGAACAAACTTACCTCCATAACTTCCCCAGAGTCGACCTTAGAGCAAAAAAAGTTTACGATCCACCCCTATTAGTTTCCCCACCCAAACATATTTCTAGATTATACTCACCGCCTATCTCCATCGCCTAAGAGGGATCCCATACAAAGTTTGGTAAAATTGTAATTAATCCTCGCCTACAGCTACCAGAGTGCCCGTGGATAGGTCAAATGTTTTCCTAGAACATACTTACCCCCTATTACCACCCCCTAAGGGAATTGCCATACAAAATTTAAAAAAGTTAGGGTAAAAACCCCTACAATTTTTCCAGTCACCCATAGCGCCATAACCATAACCGTTGCCAAAAAAAAACCAAAACTGAATTGGTTTCTATGGTTATGGTAATGGCGTAGTGGGTAGTCACCTTTAATCAAATACAGTGTTGCCCATAAGTTTGGTTCGAACAGCTGTTTTCTGTGGCTATGGTAATATTACGTATAATTGAACCTTAAAAGATTTAAAATATGACACCGACCCCTATTTAAAAATTAGAAATATTTTAAAAATAAAATTAAAAAGTATAAAAATAAAAGTTTGGGGTTTTGAAAGGCCAATGTGAAGGGTATTTAAGATTCGGCTTAGCCGAATATAGCGTCCTTACTTGTTTTTTAACTTTTCTTACAAGAAACACTGCCATTAGCTCATATGTGAAATGTTATTTTAAAGCTTTCGTTGTTTTATTGAGAAACTGTTGCTCAAAATTAAGGTTTGCATGCAACCTGTTTAATTTAGGGGAAACCCCTAAAATCAAATCTATTTTAGCAACCGCCAATAAATTTTTAGTACAATTTGAAGCTATGCTATTATGCTGGCTTTTTTAACTTATTTCAATTATACTCTAATCACCGTTAGTCAAATGACTGTTCTTTAGCAAAGACGGAATTTTAATTCAAAAGTTATTTTTAATAGTAAAATTAAAAAAAATATTTACATATATCAGTTTTAAAATTTTTTTATATTTCGTTGCTACAAGTATTTATTTTTACATATTTAATTTTCAGCTACCCAAAGGGTATATTTTCAATGTTAAGTGCTGCCTAAAATAACTAAAAAAAACCATAACAATGCCTTTAAAGGTGTTTTGTTTCTGGTCTTATTAAGCTTTTCAGAAGCCTTGTTAGAAGAAGCTGATGTATAAGGCATTACTTATGTTTTTTTAATGCGTGTAAAAAATGCATGACTATGTAATAGGAGTCCGATGCTTTGCGTTTGCTAAATAGGCCTTCAAGGATATATCCTTAAAACTTCTGTTTACCACTGGGTACTTTATTTTTTTCTACTTGAAATCAATACAAAGAACTTGGCCGTTACAAAAAGTATCGATGCTTTTTATTCGATACTAAGTAGATATCAAAACTTAGTGATATCGTTCCCTTCCTAGTTGAGACTGAAAACGATAAAATTCTTTAATTTGTTTGAAAGCAGTAGTGGTCATAGTGTATCAAAGAAACTTTATTCGAAATCAATTCAATAAGTTTCACACGTTGTTAAAATCTTTTAAAGATACAATTAAAATTTAAAAGATTTTAAAGTGTTGTCCACAAAATTGTTTTTTTAAAACAAATCTAAAATTATGTCTTAAAAGTTTATTAATACTCGAAACGCCCTTAATTAAAATACTACATTAATATTATAAAGAATATGTTATAAAGACCAAGAATGAATTACTAAATACATGTAATCATTTAAGAACAAATAACAAAGTTAAAAAACACCGGCAATTTACAAAAGCAGAGAACTTGTTATTGCAGTACTGAAAACAAATTGTTGGAAAGAGAACAGAAAACAACAACAAAATAATACAAATCTGGTTTGGAAGCAACCAAAAAAAGAAACGTAAAATGAAAAAGATGAGCTAATCGGATTTACTTGTTATGTTTTGCTTGATGCAATGCCGCTAACGTGGGCAACAACAAGATGTAAAAACCAAATGTACGGGTAAAGTATGTAAAGCAAAAATTCCAAAAACTACAGCTTGAGCTGTTTGAAATATAAATAAAATAACTAATGAGCGAATAGACAAACAACAAAATAAACAAATAGAGAGAACACAAGTGGAAGCGCTATATTCAGAGTCTTAAGTCATCTGATTCAGCATAGATTTAAAATGTAAAAATAAAATACTTTGTTACCAGGTTTCGAAAATTTAATAAAATTGGTCCGTTTGTATAAGGGCTACCAGATCGTTTTAAAATTTCATTTCATTGCTTTGTTTGAAGAGGGCTACCATTCCCCTTGCTTCTATCTAACTAATTTTTCCAAAACATAGACATTATTCTAAAATTACTTTGTAGCAGGTTTGAAGTCGACATATAGCGTATCGTTTAGTTTCATAAAATTTATGCAATTGTAGAGGGTCTACTAATTCCCTTTCTCCTATCAGAAAAAAAAATGTATACTCAAATTAGTTTGCCGTTGCCAGTTTCCGTAACAAATTTTGTGGCAACAGTGTCCGTAGTTACGGGAACATATGGACTTTGTCCTAAAAAATGGATTATCTCAGGTTTTTGCTTATATGTATTTTCAATTCTGCTGATTAAACGAGCATCTTAGGGATATTTCTAATAGTTTGGCTTCATAACCGTACAGTTTGAGTTGGCTTTAGAAACTGTATTTCAACAGCCTTTTTGTGGTCGAGATGAATATTGTTGAAATAACAAACGGTATGGTAAATTGTTATAATCCTTGAGTTCCCACTTGAACAACATTCGCTCGATTAATCGAATAGTTTTCAGTCAATTATTCCCTCTAATAAGAAAAATTAAAAATTTTTATTAGAAAATAACTCGAACAATGTACGTCGGTTAATCGACTACTTGATTTACATTTATTAATTTCTCCTTAAATTCAGCTTGTTTTTACTAATTATTTTACCTTATTTCATTTGTTCGGGTTTGTTGTAGGTTAAGTTTGTCTATAAGAATTTTATTAATTCTTACATCAAATCGTCAGTAGACTTCAAACAAATTCTTAAAAACCCTCATAAATATTTTCTGCCTTTATATATAATAAATTCAAAAAACTTATTGAGACTTACTATAAACAAACCAAAACATTCAAGAGTTCCTTCAAAAACCCAACAATCAATTTTTTGCTATTAGTTGTTACTCCTACAAGAAATTTGTGACCGAAACTAACACTACAACATTTTTTTTCGGTCATTAGTAACTAATATTTCTATCATTTCTAAAGGTGCGAGGGAGATGCAAGATCACACGCACATAAAGTTTCGGTCATTTTTTTCACATCGCCCTTAAGAAAATGATAGAAAATAATGACTGAAATACCGGTCATCTGTGTCGGTCATATGACCGGTCAAATGACTGTCACGGTTCTGGTAGGGTACAGATATTTTACCTTCTGCTAACTCTAGCTCTACAAAGCATTTGCTTTTGTATGTTTCGGATGATAAAACACAAATACATATGTGTGTGTATTGTATACCCCACTTAAGTACTTAAGTATATGCCATATTGTTATTGATAGAGAAGTCGAATTAGCTATGCAAGCGCATATGCCTATTAAAATCAACTTTTTAAAGACTAATAACGTTCTAGGGATCCATTTATAATACATAAATGTCAAACAATCAAAAATATTCTTGAGAAAATGTCAAACATAACCAGAGCTTGCAAAATTATAGAAAACTTTCAGGCAAGAATTTAAAAATGGTTATAAATCAAGAATCATTCGAAAGCAGGAAAATCGAGAGCCATACAAAGTGAAGCTAGGAGACTTAGTTAGACGATCTCTTATGCCCAAAATATTGCTTAAACGATTTAAAAATTATTAATTTTTGCACCAAACAATTGCTTATCAATTAAGTTAACCCAAGGCGTAATAAAACAAATGTAAAGTTTGACCAACCGGCTGAATCAACACCAAAGTCATATATCCATGACGCTAATGTAATGTATTTGATTGGAATAATAGGTATAACCTAATATGAGGTATTTAAATCTGGCCAGATCATTACAGATAATTTGTACCAAGTGTAACTTGCTTGTTTGAAGCTAGCGTTGGCTGATTAATGCTTCGATTAATGCATAACTTCTCTCAGAGTATTGGTATTGGTTTGTTTCGTTCTTAACCTCAAAAAGCTAAGAAGTTCTTTCTATATATAGAAAAAACGCATATCAAATTATTGTTTACACTTTAAATAAATTTATGTTATTTATTTATGAATACTCCCATTAACTTTGAAAAATTTAGGGAGTCATGCGAGTAATTTAGTTTGTTCGATTTAATCAAATTAATAAAAAAAACCTTAGTTGATTATTCAAAAAAAAAAAATCAAAATTCCAAAATCAATTGATTATTTGCTCAAACAAAATTAAAAAAAAAACCAATAGGTCTCCTTCGGGGAAGTGGACTGGTCCAAGACTATTGCCATTAACGGCCCCTTAGAGTAGGGACTGGTTCTAGTTCTTGCACTTTATCTGAAGAGAACCTCACACTTTTTCATTGCGTTTTCCTTGGTTCAAAACTTACACCTTAGAAGGGGTTACAGGCCAATCCAATATAAGCAACTTTTGCATTAATTGTTTAAGATCTTTTTCAATCTACTTTGTTTGTATTTGCGCGTGTGTGTGTGTATATATAAACAGATGTATGTTTATGTGTAGGGACCAGTATTTCTATTTTTTTACTTAACCTCTTTAACACCTTTTAATCAGTTACTTAATGTGTGCCTTTTAAATTAATTACGACCAATAACTTTTGTCCAATTCATGTTTTGTACCTGTAACATGACACACACATTTCCCGTCATTATAAAAGAAATGATACCAAGGTTGTCAAGAATGGCAAATCTTCAGTGGGGTAACAGAAGTGACTGGACTGCAGGGTGGCTAAAGCTATGTGACTGGGACTGAGCTCAGCTGGCACAAGGTTGCTCATAGACTTGGGGAGAATGGGACTAAAGGAAATAATTGGGGTCATAGCTGGGCACTGTCTGGTTAGGGCTTTGACGAGCAAATGGGATCGCGACACTCCAGATAATTGTAGGATGTCTAAGGATGAAGAGAAATTAGAGACAATAGAGCATGTTGTATGTAGCTGCCCGAGATTGCAGAACCAAAAAGTCAAATGATTAGGTATATTGTTTATTTCTTCACTTGATGTTTAATATATGCTTTTTCTTACTTTTTCACAATGGACCCAAATGATCAAATGATTGGGTAAATTATTTATTTCTTCACTTGATGGGTAATTCATCCTTTTTCTTACTTTTTCTTTGAAGAGTTGCACAGTGGACCTAGAAGGTCTCTAAGTGTTAAGGTATATGAAATGCATTTTCTATATATTTTATACGTGATTGATTTTTTTAATAACATTTTAATGTGATTTTTTAAAAAGAAGTAGAACAAAGCAAAAATGTTATAGCTTTAAAGCAATGTTGTACATACATATCGCACACTAAATCAAAAGCAGTCCCAACTCAAAATCATTCTTTTTTACGAGTCTTTTTTTCTGCTTAAAAACAACGGCTCCAATTGTATTACCAAGCAGCAGAAATTATTCAAATGAATTTGAGTTGTGACTGTTTTTGGTTTAAAGGGCGATATGTATTTTTAATTTTTTTTTTATTGCTTTTTCATGATTACATTTATATAAGAAAATTTTAAAAGCATACAATTAACAACAATTATTTACTTGTGAGCTTTAAAAAATCTTCCAAAACATATACAAAAGAAGATGTTTTTGTATAAAGAAAATTCATTAAATTTTTATGGCTTTTAATTTAAATTAATATTTCAATTGATAAAAAATTTAATTGCAGAACATGGAATTTAAGCAAGAAAAAGACAGAGAGATAAAGGAAAAGTGAGAGGTTGACAAAATATTAATAAAACAAAATATAAAACTCTGAAGGCGTTCATATGCGAAACAATTCATTTATTTATTATTTTGTCTTATTCTGTGTTAATGAAAATTCTTTAAAATTGTGTTTATAAAGTTAGGCGACATACCAATACAAATATAATATTTGCATGTACATACATACAAACATATAAATGTCAATAATTTATTTAAATTTTTTGATATAACTTAAGATTTAAGAAATTTTATTATCTAAATAATCAGTTACTTTTTTTGAAAGTTTGGACCCTAAGGGGCAAAATGTGTAAAAATTATATATTTATACGTTTTAGGTTATTTTTAAAACTTCTAAATCAATAAAAAACAACAATATTTTTTTAATTGCATTTAAAAATATAATAAAAATATAGATTTTTGGTCTTTTTTTTTTAAATTAGAACATTAAAGGAACAAATTTCGTATTCCTTTTTTGGTACTTTTTTAATTGTATTATGTTTTATTTTTGTACCATTAATGAAAAGGTATTTAAGGCGGTGGCACATAGAATCCGTCGTACATCATACTTCGCCTTTTTTAACTGACAGCTAAGTTGAAAAACATGTTTTATTATGAACAATGTCACATTCAGTACGTCTCCTTCAACGCAATGTACTAAAGTTGGGCAACTTTTAACTTTCAACGTACGTCAAGTACTTTGACAACTACCAGCTAGTTCATAACTTTAATTTTGATTAGTTGCATGGTGAAATTATGTGTACCAGGTGGTGTTACGAACACAACTGATCTATTTTTTCATGCATAAATCGAGGCTGGGTAGTCAAAGTTGTTTACTTTTACATATCTTTTTTTGACAACTGAGCCAACGAAAACTACAACAAAAAACAACCGTCAACAGTGGAACTGTTACAACAACAACAACAATAATTATATTCACCAAATTTTATTGTTGTAGAATCACCACCACCTGATACATTATTGCGCCATGATTAGTTGTTTTTGCACGCGGTCATAGGAGTTTTTAAAAATCAGCTGATTTAACATCCGTTTATAAAGGATTCTATGTGCTAACCTCTTGCGTTGTTACGTTAATGTCAGTTAAAAAAGGCAACGCTTAAAGTATGACAGATTCTATGTGCCACCGCCTTTATGTATAGTCTTCTAGAACAATGCAAATACATATCAACTTGGAAACCGAGAAACAAACCGGCCGTCTCTGAGCCGACGGCGCGCGGCCGCCGGGTATCGCAAAGAGAGTAAACGGGAAAACGTAAAAAAGTTTGTACATGTTTATCCTTTTGGTATTCATAATTATTTATGTTTTAAAATTTTTACATAAAAGTTAATTTTAAATATAAACACTTCATACAGTTATTACGATCCCTTGAAAAAGTAGACAATACATCTACGAAACGACGGGAAAAACTCTAATTGAAGAATGATTTTTAATAATATTTGGAAATTTTAGGTAAATTATCTTAGAGAAAAAAATTAAGGTAATTTAAAATAACTGGCCAAAACAGAAAATTCAATCAAAAGGTTTATTCCTAGTTTCTTTACTAAAAAAGATACAAATCGTGACCTGAAATACAAAACGCCATAGATGGCATTTTAGTAATTTTATAGAAGTAAAAAACATTATAAAATGAAGAAAAATGAAATTTTCAATATGAGTTTCTGCAATATAAACCAAAAACTCATGACGAGCTCTATTTTCTATAAAATGTGTTAATTAATTCAATGATTCAAAATTTATATCACTTAAGGCTTTTTTCTACGTATTTTTCTGAAACCAAAAGCCCTGTCTTTACTGAAAGTTTATTAAATTTAATATTTTAAGAATATATAACTAAGTTTATCAATTTTTTTATTATTTCTTCTTCATTAAAAACTTGAAAGACAGCCTTTTTTTTTAATTAAAATAAACATTCATGGGAGAAATCAAAGGAATTAAAAATTATAAAAAACGGACAAGATTAAGACTACATTTAAACGATGAGATTTTCATGAAGTTTCTTCTATTAATTTTTAAGTATCCAGATGAGAGGGTATCCTTTTTGTCTACAAACAAAAATGATTTATGGAAGTAATTTAATTCAAAAATTCATCGTGTTAACAAAGTCTTTTTCGTTCGTTTCATTAAAAAATTGCAGATGTATAATAAGTATGGATTTCTCTAAGCTTACGACTAGTTACTAGTTGTTTAAGTCAAATGTGTCAGGTTGTATACATAAGCCAGTAGTAAGGTCTATCTATATACGTTTTAAATGTAATTGGTGTTGTAGTCAAGATTTTTTGATTTCGTCAATTAAGCCGGAATTTTTGTACCTTAATGAAACTCATCAGAATTTATAAAAAAAATTAATTTGATTTTTTTTTTTTTTTTTTGTTAGGGCGTTTTGCGTTTCAGGTAAAGAAATGTCAAGTTGTCTTTTTTAAAACCACATTTTTTAAATTTTTAAGTTTAACGAATTTTATATGTTGATCTTATACACTTATGTACATACATATATAGGTATGCAAATTTTAAAAATCTTAGTGAATTCATATACCTATGTACATATGTACATACAAAGATATGTATATGGATGACAAATATGATATTAACATTCAAGAAAAATTGGGAGAAAAAGTATAGAAACATACATACGTACATAAGTTCATTCAAGAGATGCTAGTTTCGAGAAGTGTATAATAAACAAGTTTTGTATTGATAAAATTTTAAGTGATTGCTAAAAGAGATTTTACCCACATATTATTAACACAAAATACTACTTAAAGTAAAAAAAAAAAAAAAAAAAAGAAAGTACCTACTTTAAATAAAGAATGTTGAAAAACTTATTTGAATATTTTATTACCGGATCTATTGGTTTAAAAACTTTTAAAACGTATGGCACTTTGGTTTAATTAAACCAATAAATAGTCTTTGTAATTTTATATATTATAGATCTTTGGCATTTTTAAGTAAATGCGTGTGCGCAATTAAACTAACTTTGAATTTTTATTGTGAAATTACTTTTTTTAATGCTCTTCATGGGCCAAACCAGTTTAAAACCCGAAGTTTATCGTCCATATTTTTAAATGATAGCCTTAATAACTATGTAGCAACGGCGATTTTTTTATTATTTAAATTAAATTCTTACTAATAACTTTAAAAAATGTAATCTACTTAGGTACCTATATGCTTTCATCATGTAGGTACCTATGTACATATATTTCACCAAAATAAACAATCGAAAATCAATACTTTACTTATAAGATAGATATATTCATTGATTAGTCATTCAGTGGTTAGTTGGCACACACAGCCACACGTAAACTCCAAAATACAAGAAAAAGCAACAAGTTTAAAAAATTTCTTTGTCAGGGAATTGAGGGTGAACGTGTGTAGTATAACTTTGACTCACAAACCTTTTTACTGAAAATTAGACAAAAAAAATCAACGAGATAAATCAACATAAAACCGGTTGTTAAATTTTCTTCTTTGAAATTTTGTATTGAAGTGCATAACAGGTAAAAAAAATAAATAAATTTTTAATGGAAACATTTTTTTCAACTAAATACATATTTAAACAATTAATAATTACTGACCTGATTTTCATGAGGCACCCAAACTAAACGCTTTTGTGTCCATTCCGCTTGAGTTGCAGGATCATTGAACTGATTGCGTTCCACCGAAAGATACTTTAATTCAGGATCGTTGCGATCAACTTCTTCAGCCATTTTTAAGTTTTTAAAGGTACTTAAGCTGATGTTTTACTTAAAACACACAAAATTATACTTTTGCAGTAAAGCACTTTTTAACCAGAAAAAATTAAATTTTTTTTAATTCTTATAAAACACAAAAAAAAAATATTTTTTATTTTCGCTTTTATGCTTAATTGTAAGAATATTTAAAATTCGTTGTTTAATCTAAAATCTTAAACAAACAGAAGTAAAAATAACAACAAAGAAGCAATATATAATAAAAAAAACCCAAACACCAAGTAAAATTTCTTGTTGGCAATTCCAAAATAAAAAAACCAAAAATTGAGTCGAAAAGAAACCACAAAAACTACTCATTCTCTCTGCTTTAACAAATGTTTCACATTTCAACTTTTTACATTTGTCGGCTAAAAGAACTAAAAACGCAAGCAAAAATTTATTCAAAATTATGAAATTTATTAAATATGAATTTAATAATATAAATAAGACGGCCGACAATGTGTTATAATAAAGAAATATTTTTAAAAACATACATAAAAAAATAATTATTTGAGCACTCTTTGTAATAGGTACCGTGTTTTTTTTAATGCTTGCACATATGTAAAATATAGCATATGTATCAAAAAAAATTGTTTGCACACACTTTAAAATTTTTTTAAATATGTAATTATTTTTTGAAACGATAAAATAACTAGTTGATACTAAAAGAAAAATAAAACGCTCCGCAATTTAGAGTGACCAAGCTGCCACCCTGCACTTTAAAGACTGAGTGGAATAATCAAAAGTATGAGTATTTTTGTTACAAATGAGCAAGGCCGAACAACAAGCACAAAATGTAGTGGTGCAAATTGTTTCTTTTATTTTTGTGCCTGTTTTATCTTCTTTTTATGTCGCGGCATGTAAAATCTTCGTTAAGTGTATATGTATGTGCATGTGTACGTTTTTGTGGGAATAGTTTTTTAAGCCGCTTTACAGAAATTTTTCCAAAATTTTGTAAAAACTTGTGATTTCACTTTATATTTATTAATTTTTTTCATCCAAGCCCTTTTTATTTAATATGTAATTTAGTATTTGTTCTCTTGTATTCTGTTTTCTATTGTCAGCCGTCTCTGGTCGATTTGTCAAATTCCAAGTTCTTATTTTTTATTACTTGAACTACCTATTTAATCCTTGTTTTTTACTCGTTGTTTATTAACTTTATTCTGTTAGTTTTATTTCTTATATTTATATTATAAGTAAATGTGCTTTTAAAAATTTTTACACCTTATAATCAGTTCAAAAAAATACACAAATTCTTTCACTCGTTACACGTAGGTTCTCCCGACCGACTACTTTTATTTGCTGGGCGGGTTCGTTTAACTGTTTGATTTTTTTCGCTGCTTTCGTCAAATTCTCTGTGAAACAAAATGCAAAGCAAGTGTCAGTTTTTATGCCGGACAGGGTTGTATATACAGTTAGTGATGTGTAAATTAGAGCTAAAAGAATAAAGTTCGAACGTATATCATTTGCTGAAATTAACTTTACTAGTAGGATAACGTTTCATTTTATAAATACGATCTATTTAATTAAATGTGGTAATAATTTTCATAACACATAGAAATGACTGTGACACTTTAATAATCGCATATACACATAAACAATTTTAAAGTTTAAAAGAGGTTTGGAATACAGATTGAAAATTTCGTTTAAACCCCCTTTTTCTTTTATATGTATAATTATAAAAATGTATTTGAGTGATTCACACAGTACGCGGTTTTCCTCTTATTTCCTTATTTAAATCAATAATTGATACTTTCCGTTTTAAATTACCTTTTTAAGCCAAACAATATAAGATACATTGTAAGTTAAGCATTAAATACATTCCTCGCTACAGGCTACCGAACACAACCAGCCAAAAATAGAATACACGTTTGCTTATGAGAATAATTTTTTAATTGCTACAATGCAACACAACTACGGGTTGCTGTCAATGCTAATTTTGTGGCGTGGTCGAAATTAAACTAATTTCTATTTTTATACGCGACAGATAACAGATTAGTGCTGCCAATACGGTAAGATGCAAAAAATATAGCTTAAAAAGTACAAAAGACTTTAGGTGGCACCACAGAAAGTCATATTGCTTTTATGTTTATTTTGTAGTGGTAGTCTAGTAAATATTTCAGTAGCAGCCAGTCGGACACAAATTTAGCAAGAAACTTTTGTGTTCGTGTGTTCCTGTGTTCTTGTTGCTTGAATGTGTTTAATGCATTAGCCGGTTAAGTATCGAGCTAAAAATAAAAGTGTTCGCATACCTACAATCAGGGTTGGGCAGTATTTCAAATACTTGTATTTGAAATACGTATTTGAAATACAAATACGTATTTTGTATTTGTATTTGAAATACCACCTTCTAATGTATTTTGTATTTTGTATTTGAAATACCCAACATTGAAGTATTTTGTATTTCAAATACTTATGATGGCAAAATACATTTTTGCAAAATACATTTTTTTGTTATACAAAAAGTTGTAAATAGAAAAATTGAAAAATGTTACAATTAAAAAAAAAAAAAGAATGGAAAGTTTGTCTTCGTTTTCATTCACGTCTTCGCCTTAGTAAGGCCCGTTATTTTACAGGTCTTACTCATTTAGGTAATATCAAGAGCTAAGCGGATATTTGGAAATGTAAATGTCAAAAAAATTAAATTTTGTATAAAAATTTAAATTTTTTTGACATTCACACTTTTAAATACTATATTTGCCTCTGCCGAATCTTATATACCCTTCACATTGCTCTTTTAATATACCCAGCCGAGTAATTTTGTACTGAAAATAATATAATAAAAATACCTTGTGCAAGTTTTAAAGTCCATAGAAAACTTTACAAAATTTTAACGTTCGTATGAATAATAGAAATAGATGAAGAAGGTTTGAGGTCCAGAGTTTTAAAAGTTTTCGACATTATTCATATTTAAAGGTTAATAAAACTTGTTAAATGTTATGGGATGATCTAGTCCCCCTGCTCTTCTTCAACCTTTTTTTCCAAAATGTAGGTCTTATCATCGAATTACTTTTTGTAGAACACTAGAAGTCGATAGCTGTTATAGTTTCCGAGATATAGCGTATTGAAAATCTCATAAAAATTGTTAATTTGTATGGAAGTTACACTTTCTTCTGCTCCCACTCAAAAAATTTTTTCTTCAAAGTGTAGGTCGAAAGCTGTTATAATTTCTAAGATTTAGCGCATGAAAAATTTCACAAAATTTGTGCAATAGCAAAGAAAATCCTACTTCCCCTGATCCTATTTGAAAAAAAAGATTTCCTTTATTGAGGTCCCTATTTTCAGAGTATGCGTGCCAAGTTTTGTGGCAAGAATGACTATATTCACTGAGATATATAGGGATGTATGCACGGATTTTGTCCTTAAAAATGGGTTATTTTGATTTTTGTTTATATCTCGGTCAATAGTCAACCGATTTTGCTAGTTTTTAATAGCAATTGTCTCCAGAATATTTACAAAAGTTTGACACCAATAACTGTTCCGTATCACTGTATTTGACTCTGGAAACTTGATTTCAACAGACTGACAGACGGACATGGCTATATCAACTTCCCTATCTATAAGGATGCAGAATATTAGAATTTTATGGGGTCGCAAATGGAAAATAAAGAAATTTCAAACGGAATGACAAACTGATGTATACCCTTATCACTATGTGCCCAAGGCACATTCAACAAGGTAAACTCAAGGCGAATTGAAAAAATTCGCCCTCTTCATTTCCTTTTTGTGTTTGAACGGTAGAATGTCAGAAAAATTAAAAATTCCATATAAAATTAATTTTTAATTCGTATAAATGTCAAATTGATTTTAATCAGCTGGGTTCTTAATATAACCTGGTTGAATGAGCCTTGAATGTGCCTTGCAGAGAACTGTTTTCATAAAATTTAACACCAGTCTGTTTTCATCAGGACCTGTAGAAAGATTGTTTTTTTTAGCAGGACTTATATATTCTTCAACAAGAGGCTGCTTATCTGATTAAACTTTTAAAAATCTTGTGTTCATGATTAAAGGTTATAAATGTATTTTGTATTTCAAATAAAAGATACTAAAATACTGTATTTTGTATTTTATATTTGAAATACTCGACTTTAAAGTATTTTGTATTTGAAATACAAGCGGAAGAAGTATTTTGTATTTTGTATTTCAAATACATCAAAGCATGTATTTTGCCCAACTCTGCCTACAATGAATATTCCCTTTGCCCCTAGACTTTGTGTTTTTTTTTTATAAAAACTAAAAACTGCAGCATAAATTTACGCTACAGAGATGTTTTTGATTTATCCTCATAAACCATTAGATAAAAAAAATCAAAAATGACTACAAAATTTCCTTTTGTGATACCCTACCGAAATAACTCATATTTTAAAGGTTATTAAACTTTCTTGGCTCTTTATGAGTTTAGTTTTGCAACTGGGCCAAAAAACCTTATATTTTTACATCCTTATCAGTTAAAATAATCAATGTCACCTGACAATTATTTTTTTGATATGCATATGACCATACATATTGCCAGATGATTACTTGTTTGTAGCATAGAGGAGAATACATACGAATGCAGCAAACCAATAATTAACCGACGATATGTAATTATATCAACTTTATATAAAAAAACAGGGTTTAGCCAATCCTTTAACAAAATAAAAAAAGTGAAATAGTAAATTTATAATATCGGGTGTACGCAACGCGGAGATAAAATTTTTTGTACGGTATTGTCAAACTCCATATAAAGAAAAAAACACAACAAAGTTCTCTCCGAATTCCGCACACCTGATCAAACAATTTCCCCATGGTGAAATACATATGTACATAATACAATTTTTTTAAAGAGAGGTCTATTTTATTGAGTTCATTAAACATTAACCACACAACATGATTTTATTTCTTTAATTTAATTTTTCTTAAGATTACAATGTTTTTATTTAACTGGAAAAAATTGTATAATGGACTTGATCCTCCTTAAAAGAGCATTGTTAAAATCGGTTTCCACCTCTTGGCCCACATCTGTTATAGAGCACAGCTTCGTTGAAAAAGTCTCGTTAAATACAGATATTAGTGTTTTCTTTAGATTTAGCAATTCTTCATTAGTAAAATTAAAGCCATTCGAAGAACCAACACCACCCTGTATATTGTCGTTATAGAAGAGAACAATGTCATGATTATTTGACGAAATATAACGCATATAATAGTCAAGATGACTCCAGAGAAGGTACAAACATTGTTCGATAATAAAAACAGAGAGCGATAGTTGAATTTGTTTGTCTTCATGTTGCTTAGCTATTTGCAAAAATTTCTCATTGGCCGAGGAATCAAAGCTGGAGTGTATTAATACCGATTTTTGTCTTTGTAAGCCTTCTAAAATTGTCTTCTGCGAATGGTAATATTCGACGGAACCTTTTAACTGGTTGATAATTATCCCCAGATTGTATTGATGATATATAGTGCTATTGTTGCGATTGTCGGCCATGTGAACGCCGCCTTCATTAATAGTGGGTGAAAATAAAAGACCATTTGTTCGGTGGTCGACAGAGTTGTTAGTAACAATGTTGCGGCAAAACAAATTTAAATTTGCAGCTATTTGCAAAAAGTGGGTAATATGCACCGAAGATTTCTCATTGGATTCGTCGAATAAAGCATGATTACTTTTAAAAATTTCCTTAAAATTCGAATCGTTGACGGTAAATCTTAAGTAAAGTGAAAGCATTAGCTTCTTTATGCGATAAACATTTACGCCTATATCTCCCATTACATCGGGATTGCTAACTGCAAACGCTTCTTGGCTAAAGGTTCTAGCTATGATGCCAGTAATGAAGGAAATTTCTTGCAGTAGGCCAATATCGGAAGTTGGTGATCCTGATCTTAGTACGATTTCAATCATATCGCAGTGCGAAAGTAAGAAGTGCATTACTTGCGATATAACCGAATAGTTTTCAGTACCCAGAGTGGTTACCAAGCAATCACACAGATTCAAAGCAGGAAAGAGTATTTGCCTATAGCGTGTATCTACACTGGGCACAAATTCCTGAAAATCACTCTGATGCCACTCCTGCCTGCGTTTCAAGTCTGGATGCATATCAAATACTCGCATGCTGGACAATACATCTAAAACTTTATTAGAAAGCAAAAGCTCGGCTCCCGCAAAGCTGTTTGCTAAACGCAACAACATGGACATTTTCGATTCATACACATACAGATGCTTCATATTCTCGGGAATGCTCGATAGGGTATAACAAAGTTCATCGTCGGATTTGGCAAGGCTCTCAACAATATGTGACAAGTAACCGTGATGGGAAATAAAGTTCATTACACCCGACATGGTATCAATGTCCAGGAGAACATCTAAACAGGCCAAGGCAGACATTTTGCAGATCTCATGGCCAGCAACGCAATCGTGACAAATGATTTCAATTAACTTTTCCCCAAACTGCAAAATTACCTCGACAGCCATGCGTATATAGGTAGAGTCGGAAGACATGCTATCACTTCCACTAGTCTTATCCAAACGGGTGACAAAATTTTCATTCACATTTTTAGTCGTTTTTTTTGCACTTTGACCTAAAATGATGCGTAAACAGTTGAGCAAGGCGGCATACAAATTAATGCGAAGCTTTTGCGAAGCTACCCCACTTACAATAATCCATTCGAGAATGTATTTAAGAATACACTTTAGATTGAGAGTGTTTGACTTGGCCGATTGAGACTGATTAATTTCGGTGTCGTTTGTTTGTAGCGATTTAAGATCGCTCTCTTGTGGCGAACTGAAAAAGCAACGCAAATTCACCAGAAGCAAAAGTATAGTGCCCGATATAATAACTGACATTTCCAAGATTAATTGATTTGAAGCCACCTTCATAAAGATCCTTTGAATTATTTCTATAATTAGTTCCTGTTTCTTTTCGGCCGAAAAAGCAGAGCTTGTAACGCAACTAAAAAGAATTTCGGTAACATAACCCCAGGATTCAACAAATTTTACCGTGGCAAACCGCTTATTACGTTGTTCATTAATTTTGAGGCCATGCAATAGAACCGATTCAATTTCTAGCAATATTAATCTACGTTGGCCACTTGCAATTGTACTTTGAACCATTTTCAATTCGCTGTGCAAAATTTGATGCATTTTTTTTAAATCCACCAGAGTAAGTCCTTTTTCGGTTTTGTACTCACACTCCTTCAAAATCTGTCCAATTAAAGATCTATCAAAAAATTCCCAATGTGGTATAGTTATCATTTGCAAATCTAAATCAATACTGTTGAAAAGCTCACATAGCACATTGTTCTTTAGTCCGGCTGATAAATGTTTGCTGGTGTCTAAATTGACATTCGTATAGAAGTGTGTAAGTTCCATTGAGGATTCCTGTTTGTTTTTCTGGTTAATTCCTAAAAACATTTCGGATATATGCTGGAATCTACTGAGCTGGCAATTCGAAGCAGTAATCTTTAATTCAATGGCTATACACTTTAGCAAATTACTTATTTGATTGATAACATGGGAATTTTCCAGTTTTAGAGAGGGAATCAACATTAAATAACGGCAAAGAAAATCATTTCTGGTGCGCAAATAGCGCAGCACTTGATCTGAAGTCTTTGGATTGGCACACACTGTGTAAAGTAGTTCAAATGAACGCTCCACAACCCGTTCCACATCTAAATCAAAACACAATTTCATGCTCTTCATCTCCAAATGATTTTCTAAGAGAGATACGATCGATCTAGTGCAATTAATGCCCACTTTTAAAATGCCATGTCCTTGTATCTTATTAATTTGCATATTTTTTAGATGGTCAAAACCCATTAAAAACTGACCTAAATTGGGTGTATGCTGGCTAATGCAAGTTTGTATTAAACGTATAATGGCTTCTTTAATTTGTAATTTAACTTTGGGAATTTCATTCGTTTCCTCAAAGCACATTTCGTTGGCTTCTGTTTTCATTGGTATATACTCACTTTCTAAACACTCGACAAAACCTTGTCGTAAAATAAGTTTAGTACTTTCGTTTTGTGTAAAAATTCCAACGATTTGTGAATTGGCACTAGGTTGGCTGGAAATCATGTGCAGTATTTTAATAGCCTCAAGAGTGTGATAGGGTAGCCAATTAAAATAGGTTAAAAAGTATGTAGAGTTTAAAATGTGATCAGGTTTCTTGCTGCGAGGATTAACATCCAGAAGAATACGATTAAGGCCTGACAAAAGAATAGCACTATTAGCATTTGAATGGGCATCAAAATAAATATCCTGATGCTTTAAACCCAGTTTGACTATCTTTAAACAATACAATGCACATTCTTCTAAATCGGCTTTCCCCTTAAACTTTTTACAATCATCTAACTGCAGGCGAGCATCATCAATAATATGCAAAATCAAACGGAGCATATCAGATTTAGTGTGTAACTGTAGCATTATATAAAACCCGGGTGGTGTGGAATTCTCAACGGTTTCAATAAAGTCCTTAGGATTTATTATATAAATATCTAGTAAATAGTGCATTATCTTAAGGCATTTGGCACCAATTTTCCATTTCTCAGTCACATCCTTATACACTCTGTTATAGAATTTCAAAAATATTCCATTTATTACAAACTTTAGGTATGGCTCAAAACCTGGCTTTCTTGGCCCACTTCCTTGATGCCTTGGTATAACCGTACTTATCAAGGAATACAATAAATCCAATATTCCATCAGTTAGAGGATATTTTTCTAAACGACACTCGTTCTGTTCAATTTCAACTTCTAGATTACAGGTGTCATATTGCATATTTGTTGGCAGTGTTGCAATTATTTGAGAAGCCTCTAAATTATCCCACAACAGGGTGGCGGTCTCTTTGGATTGAGCAAGAGCTGCTAAAGTTTGTAAAATATCAGCCTTTAAATATAGCGGCACAGAACAGCCCAATAGACCTAAAACAATTAAGTCATAGCTTTAATTTAAGAAATATGCAGGTTTTCTTATTAAAATTTACCTAAAACAAAAATTCTTAAAACTGGTTTACACTTAGCAAGGATTTGGAAAAAAAGTAACTGCTAAATGTATCACCTTTTTATATTGGTTAGTATTTATTACTTAAAACCTGTAACTAAAAGTGTCAAAAAAGGCAGTTTTAATGGTTTTCATAACAATTTTTTTTAATAAAGTAGCAAAAAAGTTATATTTATTTATTTCTTTTTACATTTTCCCTAGAAAACTGGTATCACAAAAAGGTTATTGCAGTTCGAAAGGATTTAATTGAAAAGAAAAAAAAAAATTAAATTTGCTTATACTATGTATTAAACATTTTTAAAAACCTAAATATTTATTTCAAGAACATTTACTTTATTTTAATCCTGCTTTTAAACCAGTTTTGCGTAAAAACTTCAAACCTGTTTTATTTTCTACAAACCTATTAGTGTATACAGTGGATTCCAGTTGGGATGCTCGCAGATTGCAATTCGCGCCACATCATCATATGTGGTAACAGATTTAATTACTTCTAATACTGCCCTCAGCCCCTCGATTTCTTCCGGATTAATATTACGGCTGTTTATGCGATTTCTGTAAATAGTATCGCTTGCTGTATAGTATTCCTGCTTTAAGTTCGCATAATAACGAGATAAGCAGGAAAAAAAGTGCTCCCATGACAGGGCAGTGCTACCAGTCAATCCTGATGCTTGCTTTAGTAGATTAAAAGTGCATCTAGCGGATCTCTCGCAACTAGCTAAACCAGCTATCATCTTTAAATATGGTACAAATATGGTTGAGGGCAACAATTCTCCAGCCAGCCTTATAAACTTGAATAAGGAAACTGAACGTGTAGTTGTAACGCAGTTTGGTGTAGTTTCCAAAGGTCCCCAGTACTCGACACATAATCCTAGACCAGCTCTATTGCCGCGATAAAATTTTCCTATACACAGCAGTAGCATTTCAAAGTTGTGATCCAAATTGTTAGGTGGCTCTAAGCCTTCTTTGGCAAAACTTATAATTGTTTTGGCAGTTTCATCGGCTCTACCGCGCAATTCAGTAACCTTTGAGTGCATAAAATCTATAAAATCCGTAAAAATCATATGGATGCGCCGATAAAAAAATGGATTTTTGTAAATTATAGCCTTTTCTAGGATCGAATTATGTATATATTTAAAAATATTACAGCAAATGGCATCATCGACAAGCTGTTCATCATAGTCGGTCACTACAGAGGAAGAGTTTTGTAAATACTGGGAGGCATGGCGCAAACCAGAAATAGCTAGGCCAAATGAAAACTTAATAAAATTTTTAATGTCACTGTTGCTACATTCCAAACTTCTGTCATTCATTAAAGCCTGATAAAGCTGTTGGACAAACTCACTGTCTTTAATAATATTTAAATTGTTTATTAAACGATTGTCGTCTTGTTTTTGCAAAATATTGGTGTCATAAGAATAAACTACAGACATAATCATAGTTAGAGTTGTGTCGTCAATCAAACCAGTGGGTTCGCTTGATTTGTATTTAGAAAAATTTTTTAGCAGTTTTATTACCACTCCCTTAGGAAGACTTCTTTGCGCAGACCAGTTAAACAGAGCCATGGCAAGGGACATGCGTATTTCCTCAAATAACTCTGATACTTGATTACGATGTTTATTAGAGCCCAACGCCCTATTTTTAGTTAGCATTACCATTTCACTGGTTATATCTAATTCATCCAATAGATCCACTATCTTCTCAAGTATATTTGAGTCATCTACTAACGATTGGGAGAAGGAAGATGCAAGGGCTGTTAATTCTTTTGGAACTTCCGAAACCCAGGATACGCCACTTATAATTTGAAATATGTCTCTTACAGAATTAGCCACAGCCTTACGTCCATCATAATACAAAAGAACAGCGATTAGTCCACGTGGTATATCTGGATATTGGTTGACCTGGCGCTGAGCCGTGCACAGTAGCTCCAAAGCCAAGTATTCGTCTAAATCGAACATATCCGAAATAATTATACATTCATCAACTAGATCCTTTGAAAGAATTAGTGTCCTTCTGTTGGCTGTTACCGGAACACCTTGTGTAATATGTTTTTGTAGTTCTTTGCGGCTTCGTTCATTTTTCGGTGGGTTTTTTAAAAGATTTGTAAAAACTTGTCGGTTACGCTTTAAACACATTTCCAAGTTGGCCATCAGCTCCTCGGTGGGACTGAGAATAGTTTGCTCAATGTTTTTATACAACTGTTTAAAAGGAGACCACATGTCGTCCGGAATTACCTCCATTTTTACCAAACTTTAAAAATTGCAAAAAAAAAAAAATTAATAAACTAGCAAAAATTCACGGCTTAACACAAGTGTCATACAGAACTGGATACACAGAATAAGAAAGTGGTAATGCAACAAAATGTTTGCCGGCATGGTACAAATAGCGTTGCCACAGAAAAATTGTCTATCCGACCAAAATTGTCTACAAAAGCGGTTTCCAATCATATAATTCTCATAAAAAATTAAAAAACTCCCAACCTAAAATAAAGGAAGTAACTTCAAACGGTAATAATGAAATGACTGGGAGCTATTGCGTAATGCCCAGTCTTCATTAGCCATGAATCAAAGTTAAAACATGATGTTATAACACTGTTGTTTTAACATTTGAACTAACAATGGATTATACAATGAAAAAAACGTTAAAACAAGCAATAAGATGTTCCTTTTTGTACAATGTTAGTGATTTCATATTTAATGAAGACCGTAGGTAATAGTCCAAAGAAGTGAAATAATTCATTTTTCATTTCATTTTGATTTTATTTCATATATGTATTATTAATTCCAATAAAATAAGTTCCAAAAAAATGAAAATGAAAATATACCTTTCTAATGAAATAACTCTCAACAATAATGAAATAATAAATCCCCATAAAAAGTAAATAAAATGTATTCCAACAAAAAAGAAATAACTACTAGCTTTTGTGTTTTATTTTATTCAAAGTTAATATTACAGCTAATTAGGTAATTACGGTTATACTTATTTTAATTGAGATCGGTCCATTGCGCAAAAATATATACATATATGTGTATATAACAATATTTTAATCTTTTAAAATTTTATAATATTCTACGTGTACGTGGTTATATCACTACTTTTTCGAAAAGTTTGAAAATAAATAACTATTTTCCAAATTCCTAGCTTTTTCTTGTTAATAGTTGTGAAATTACCTACTATGATGATATTTACTTTATATTCCAGCTGAAAAAGCAGCTTTTCGCTTGGCAATAATTGTTTACCTAGAATTATTGGTTAGATATAAAATAACTTACCAGCCAGACGTTCAATTTTTGCCTTGAAAGTTGCAATACACTGAATTTTTTTTACCTACACACTCAAACTTTTTGAATTTGAAAGCATCTTGATGAATTTATCCATTTAAGTCGCCTTTTAACTTAAAGTTTAAAATAAACAGCTGATTATAGTTATTTTTTATAGATTTTCGTTTTTCACATGTTTGCTTATACAAATATTCTGTCGCAAATAATTTTAACAAAATTTGTTTGTCTTTTTCGTAATTCAACATTTAAAAATAAATTAATTCAAATAGATTGTGAATCGTTGTACCAAAATTCAGTCGCATATAAAAAAATGTAATAAAGATAAAAAAAACAATTTTTTTGTGTGTAAAGTTGATAATCAAGTTGCATGTATCCTCCGTCATAACGGTCAATTCGAAGGAATTTACAAATAATATGTGTGGTCAACTTGAAAGCGAAAACTTGTGCTTGTGGCCGCAGCGTAACATCATATAACCATTAAGTTTAGACCTGCTATAACTCCGTTGTAGGGTATTAATGTAAAATGTAAAAATATCTCAATCGTTTTTCTGGAATTAATTTAAAGCGCCGGGCAGCAAAAAGGACGAATTTCCGCAATTAATATAGCTACGTACAGACAGCAACAAGTGCTACTTGGAAAGCCATTTATAAGCCCCAATTCGCACTATTAAAGAAAATAAGCTAAGCTGATTAGGTTGTTAAAAACGGGGTGAGGGAAAATTGAAAGAGTACAGACTTGCTTTTACTTGCAATTTAGCTGCTTAAATTTGACGGACAAAAGAAAATGTAAAAAACACATAGTAGTGTGTGTGTATTTTCATGAAAAAATCAAAACAAATTAAGCGATAAGACTTGAGCCGTGCGAACGCCAATGAGAGTTCAAAGAAGAAAAAGAAATTAAGCAGTCTTATTTTCTTGCAAAGGGCGAAATGGGATAGAACAATTCGCCTTGAGTTAAATGCAGCACCAAAACAGGTAAGCTGGCAGCTCTGTACCTTATTATTCATTTGCCACAATAAAATACGGACACAAAGAGAAATGAAAATAATTCATCAGACAAGAAAAAAACAAGTCGAGCCAGTTGGGTGCAAAGTTTTGAGTAAAAGTTTCAGTCTTAAAAGATTTTTCAAAATATAAAGATTTTTTCATAAGCAAATAAAAAAAATCACAAGTAAATAATATTTAAATTGAAGTGTTAAAATAAAATACAATTAATGAAATAAAAAATAGTGTTGATATTAGTTAAAAATTCAAGCAAACGCCCACAGGAAACTTAAAAAAGAGAAGGCGTTAAAATTAATTACCACAAAACTAAAGTTTTTAATGAAGTAAGTAAAACACAATCAATTTTGTTGAAAAAATTTTGCAAAAAAAATATTTATGTAGTTGTATCTGTCGGCATTTATATTCATGCATGTTAAAAAATATAATTTTTAGGCATTTGAAATGGCTGCCTTCACGGACACGCCCACATCAACTATGTTAGAAAAGTCAAAGCCGGATGGTGTCTCAAAAAATATTGGCCAAGGTATGCTATGTAATGCCGTGGATAATTATGATGGAAGTATATCTAGCGGCTTAGACCAGCGCGCGTCTCCAATCACGCACCAACGTTCAGCTTTAAACATGGAAACCAATTTGGTAGACATATTTAAAAATAAAGAATTGTTGCTTCCCAATCCCCATAGCATTTTTCAGCCGAAAATTGAAATAAAAGAAGAACCACCAGTTTTTATTGATGATACACATCCTGAGAATGAAGATTTTGAAGAAGACACAAATGACAATAGAAACGAAGATAAAAACTCCCTTTTGCAGCCACAAAATGCCAGTTTAGGGAATACACCACCGAAAATAAGTCTTACGCCAACTAGCAAGCTAATAGCCACACCAAATCGTGGGACCGGCAGTAAAAAGCGTTTTATTTGTCACTACGATAATTGCACCAAAAGCTACGGAAAAAGTTCTCATTTGAGATCTCATCTAACCTGGCATACAGGCATTAAACCTTTTGTATGCAAAGAGCCCGATTGCGGAAAAGGGTTTACCCGTTCGGACGAATTGAATCGTCATATAAGAACGCATACAGGAGAAAAACCATTTGAGTGTGTGCAATGTACAAAGAAATTTTCTCGCAGTGATCACTTAACCAAACATTTGGTAACACATTCTAAACAATCAAATAAAATGCAGAAAAAAAATATGTTTGGTCGTTTGTTACCAATTGAAGTGGAAACTGTACTGCCTATTAAACTGCCTACAGTAAAAAGGGCATTAGAAAATTACAATAAATGCCTGGCAAACGAGCAATTTATGCGGATCTCTAATGCAGTGTCACAATGTAGAGAAGGCTCCCCAGATTTAATAACAGATGAAGTTAATACAACACAGGTAGAAAGCTTAAAATTGAATCTGAAAAAGAAAGAAAATAGTGAAGAATATAAAATCGCTTTGGCAGTACAAGAAATACATACGAGTCCTAGTCCAACAGTAACACCAAACTTACGATCAGAGTTTGATACAATAACTGAAACTGAACCTTTTATTAAACCTGAACCACTGGACGAAACAAATGCAAGTGAATCAACAGATATGTCATATGATAATGAACCTGATGATGATGCCATTATGCCTGAAGCCAATTTGCCACCATTTACGCAGCAAAGTCAAACAACAACAATAACAACAACTATGCCGCAAGCAATAATACCCATTAATGTTTTTAGTAACTATGCAGACAGTGTCTACGATCCTTCTCGGCCATATCCTTGCAGTAATTGTGCAAAAAAATTTAAACGAAATGATGATCTCAACCGTCACATGCGCACTCACACCGGCGAAAAGCCTTATGCTTGTAATGAATGTGAAAGACGTTTTATGCGCACTGACCATTTAAAAAAGCATAAGAACACTCATATCAGAGTAAGATAATTTGGTAGTCAGCATGGTAACCACTAACTGGTAATAGATATGAAAAGAGTGTAAAGTTTAAAGTAAATACTATATACAGTTGTATGTACATATAGCATATACCTTTCTTAGTGGAATTTTGGGTTTGTCAGAAAGTTAAATTAGTGATTTAAGTTTGTGTTTTGCCTGCTTAAAAAATATACATAGTTTTTATGACAAATATTGATTTTTTTATTACAAAGTAATAAATTAGTGTAATTATGTAAAGTTAAGTTTTTACAATCGTTACCTTAAAAATTTCGACTCTTGCGGCGGTTAGGTTTAACGGACATATTGTAGCGAAACTTGACTTTGGGATCTTGCCCCAAGTAGTGGCTTGGTAGAGGTCCGAGAGGCTGTATGAGGGTTGTGCAGTTTTCAACAAAGGATCGAATAAGGTCCTCATATAATGGACACGGGAGTAAGGATATCATACAGACTTCCGGACGAATGCAGCGTTTTCCAAGCTGATGGAACGTCACAATCTACGCTGATAGTCAAAGCGAGCTCAAGGCTCTAGGGGGGCATTATGTCAGGCCTAGACTTGTGGAAGACTGTAGACGTGCTCTCACGGCGATCATGGCGACACGCAGGGTTAGGCTCTGTTCGGTTCCGGGTCATTGTGACGTCTCCGACAATGAGACTGAAACTCTCCGGATTGCTGCTGGTTATGCGGGAATGATGAGGAGATAGAGACGGTAGAACACATTGGGCCTTATTGTGTTTGGCGTAGTCGTGTCGAATGTTTTTGAATTCGCCACAAAAACGACAAGGGTGCTCTTCATATAGCATTGGCGTTTTTGTTAGACGGTACCAAAAAACGACTACGCCAACGCCAACCGCAATAAGGTTGATTGTCTGCCACTGCCATAGGCTGCAACTCCGCGGACAGGGTGTGTATTCCCACATATAACAACAATTATCGACCATTTATCGAAAAAAAAATTAAAATTTATGTTCATAAAAGAATAAAAGTAAGAGACTTTCTATATTAGGGTAACGATTCGTAGTATAAATCCTTTAAGGTCATTCATTGTCTAAAAGGGGTTTACAATTTAACATCAAAATATATTTTCGTTGTATATTATGTGTATTACTAAAGCAAAATATTCAAAACCTTAGGATTTTCTCTATTTACTTTTAGCTTTAAATGCTTAAGCGTGTATGTGTTTGGGAGTGTCAAATCATACAACAGCGGCAGCAAAACATTGGTAATTATATTTAAATTAGGCAATGTTACCAAAAGCGATTAATAGTTTTAATACCTCTTTATGTTTACAAGCAATCGTTTTATCGATTTATAGGAATAAACTTTTTATAATTATGTACCTAATATACATACATATATAAATTATAATAGGTTCAGAAAAATATATTCTTTTCGAATATTCAAAGTAAAAAAGCATACATCACATCATTTTGACTGTTTAACCAAGATTTTTAAAAATCATTTTCAGATTATCAAATCAGATCTTTAAATATTTGATTTAAATTTTTTTAAGTATTTACAAAAAATCTATATAAAAAAAACCAAAAATATCTTTTGATGTAAATTTTTGGCATTATTTCGGTTCCTGCATAATACATAACAAATACAAATTTTAATTTAAAATTAAAAGTAATCTTTATGTTAAATTTATTGATTCTCAAATTATTTTGTTTTAAATAGCACATTGAATATACTGTATAAAAAAAATAAATACATAATAACTTTATTTTTATGTTAATGTTATAACTTCACTTTAGGGAACACAAAATAATGGCGTTACGCCCAGTTTTTTATTTTATGTTTTCCACCGGCTAGCAAAAGAAACGTTCAACATACTTACTACTGTTTGTTAAAAGAAAGGCAAATAAAAAATCAAAAAAAAAAATCGTTACTTTTTGCTCTTAACAAATTTAGAATCATATACACATACATACATACATATTATACTTAACTTAAACACCGTTCTAAATGAAGTTAATATGATAATCATACATACTTATATATTTGTATGTATGTATGTATATATATATTAACGTATGTAAGAATGTCGACATTGGAAGAAGAAAATGTTATTGAGTATGTATAAAGAGGGTCTATAAGTCGTTTGACGGTTTGGTCTGCAGCTCTGCTAACAGCTCTGCCTGCCACACCCTTTTCGTGTTTACGTTTCTTTTTATAGAAAATTCATTTTGTTTTCAGCTTAACACAAATATTTTATAAGCTAAGGGCAAAGTTGGGCGTTACTGAGTTTTTTAAAAGAGGGTGTGGTAGTTTTGGTTCACAATAAAATATAAATGTATGTATGTATGTGAATACACACAAATTATTTATTATATTTATAGACCAAATACCCTTTAAACAAATGGAAGTTTAATTATGAATAGAAGTAACTTATATTTCGCAGCTTTTGCTTATTTGAGCGTTCTTGAGAAAACTTCTAACAATATGGGTAAAAAGCCGAAATTCTCTAAAAATCAAATTTAAAAGGTCACATTGTTTTAGAAGGTTCTCTGAGCAAGCATCATGACCTTTCAGAGTACAGTCGTTTTCGGTTAATTGAGCCCCGCTTAATTGAGTTTCCCGTTTTATTGCACTAAAAATCATGGAACGTAATCATTCAGTATACCTAACTATCTATGTATGTAAAAATATCCGTTTAGTTGAGTACCGTTTAATTGCGCCACTGGCTTAATTATTTCGCATTGCGAAAAACAAAAGAAAATGTTTCGGTTAATTGTTTCCGTCTACTTAATATGTTTTTGCTCAAAGATGAACGTACCTGATTTTTACTTTGTTGTAATAAACATAAACAATTTTTTAACTTAATAAATAAAGAAATTAGTTTCGTTTTCTATCTTCACATAGGTGTTTCGCTTTATTGCACATCTTGCTCAATTAAGTGGTTTTCGTTTTAATTGCGTCAGCGTTTCAATTAACCGAGTACTGCTTAATTGAGTTCCCGTTTAATTGCGTCAAAAGTCGTGCATTTTTAGAAACTCAATTAAGAGGAAATAACTGTATACCTATTATTAAACGTTAAGAGCATAGTTGCCAGATAATTTCGGTCCAATATCGGCAAATCTTTGAAAAAAAATCGTCAAAATCGTCAAAAAAAAGTTTTGGGAATCGTCAACAACAAAACTTATGTTTTTTTTTATTATTTTTTTAATTAATAATAATAAAAAACACGGGAAAACAAAGTGTTTACTGGTAGTTTCATCAAAAGTAGTAACAAAAAAGACACAATTTTTATTAAGAGAAATACAAACTGAAAATGAAAAAACGCAAATATTTTAGAAATTTTTTAAAGATTTCCAAGTTTAGTTCTAAAAAATAATTTTTATGTTAAAAAACAATTTAATTTGAAACAAAAAAAAAATGTTTTTAACCGAAATTATTTTTCAGGGATCCTATTTCTAATCCTTGTTATAATATACAGTATTCTAACCAAAACATTTTTAGTATTTTTAAATAAACACGCAATGGCTAATATTGAATGGCTAAAAATGGGGTTTCAAAGCGGAACAACCTTATTTTTGTTTTTTTTTTCTTTTAAGCCGAACACATTAGATATACATACATACATATATAGTGAACATAGTTACAAATGCATAGTATATTTTTGGTGTGTTTTACTGTAGATTATCAAGGCTGAATGGCCTTTAAAAACCTTTTATTTGGGACCACTATTTCAAAATTTAAATAGCAACTTGTAATTAAAGTAGCGAAAAATTGACAGAAAATTTACAAACAATTTCTCTGGAAACACTTATTTATGAATATTATATGAAATTTTAAAGTCATACTTATGTAAAATGAAATTTTTAGATTCTGGCTAAAATCGGAAACCTTTATAAAAATCGTCAAATTTATGCCAAAAATCGTCCAATCGTCAAATACCACTTTTTGTCAAGAATGATAGACAAAGAGATTGCGACTTGCGCATGTTTGCCTCTCTGATGGCGTCGTTTAACCCATGCAAAGGTTGCCTATTCTTTGTATTTTTAAATCATTTAGGGCTTTGTTTGTATTGAAAACTTAAATTTGCATTAATGGTCCAAATGAGAATATTTTAAATTTAAAATATGAAAATGAGCGTAATAATTTGTAATGCGTTAATTTTAATGAAATAAGGATGTATGCATGCATTTCTATATAGTTATAATGGATATAATATATTTGGAACCAACAATATATTAAGCTGAAGATACCCCAGAAATTAAGATAACACATTCCCGAAGCCGGTGTCAACCTAGCTACTTACTCAATATTGAAATTATAAAAAGCCCTTTTGGAAGCCAAGAACAAATGTTCGATTTAATAGTTTTGTTCATTTTTTGCTGTAAATGAGAAAATTTATATTGAGAATTTGCATTTGAAATTGAGAATATTTTAATTGGAAATGAGAAAATTCCAAATAAAATTTTATTTAAAATTAGTATGAACGTACATAAAATACGTACAACATAAATACATTCATAACGCAACATAAATAAAAATATGGGAAGGTAAATACAAATCTATGCAGGCATTTTTATTAAATATGTAGCAGGGATATATTCTGGCCTATCTTCCAGATCCAAATTAAACTAATTTAATGTTGTGATATGCAATCTGTGGTAATAACACACGTTTTAATTTCTTCTAAATAGCGAGCCTTTGCTCTCCCACATTGGAGAAGATTGACGCGTGGTACATTTATCTTTGCCTAAACATTGTTTTTTTTCTCCAACCATATAATTTTAATAAACTAAGCACTGCAAGAATGCGCTTTATTTTTAACGCGTGGATGAAGCGTTTTAAAAATTAGTTGAATGCGATGGTGGCAGAAGGCATTGTCTAAAAACAAATCTTGTATTAATATAAAATTTTTTTTTTTTTTCGTTTGTAATTTTCTCATTAACAATGAAAAATGGCGTAGTAGTATGTTTACGTACCAGAGAAAAGCATAATTAGGTTTTCTCTTGATTTTATCTGGTGTTAAATTCTTAAGCGATTTGAGTGAGTTGAACAAAAATCTGCCTCGAATAAAATTATCTTCGTTTGGTCAATGCATGAATTTATTCATTGTGAATTTATTCAGTGTGTGAATACTTTTGTCAAAGCTATATCAGTGTTGTCATAAGTTGATATTACAAAGTTTCTAATTGCTTAAAAACAAAGCGCTAGATATTTGAAAAAAAAACTAAATCACACTACATCTTCTAATTTGAATTTTACCCAAAAAAATTTTGTTTTTTTGTATCCATAAACGTTTAAAATAATATTAACTTTCTGTTAATTATGCATAATGCTGAATCAATTTTAACACAATTATTTAAGCATTTATAGTCACAAGAAAACCAGCACTTAGCACTGTTTTTGAAACCTTTAGTGCCAAACAAGAAATATGACAAGAACTATAGCAAGCCTTTGTTATACACGGCTGGCAAAGTTAAAGAGAAACAACTACGTCACCTAACGTTAAACCATAAGCATGGCGCCAATTTTTGTCTGTTATTCTCATTAGGTGCAACATCCCTAAAAAATTAAGACAGTCATTCTCTTACTCTTTGCTTTTTTTGTATGGAGTTTGACACTAAAATTGAAATTATTATTGCTCTAGATTAATTCCTAATTTTGCCGGAAAAGATTTATATGTTATGTGAGATTTGACAACCCTGCACTAAAATCACTTTGACATTTCTCCAAAAAATTAATTTGTCGAATTTCGTTAATTAAAAAGAATTTTTAATTTAAATTTATTAAATATAGTGCAAAAAAATAATAGTTATTGTAAAAATTGTGTGCGAAGTGTATTTAAAAGCTATAAGAGCAAAAAAAAACTTATTTAAAATTTCGAAGCAAATCGTAAACATGAAGTGTGCAGTGGGGCAATGCATGCAAAACGATCAGAAAAATTTAAGTGAGAAATTGTGCTAAAACTAATTGTGAGCGTGTTCTTAACAAATCTTATTTTAGCTGTGTCCTTTTACTCTTTCCCAAAAAACCATGAACAACAAAAAAAATATTTGGATAAAAGTTGCAATCGGCCTAACAGTAATAAAAAATTTTTTTGGTTAAATTAAAAAATATTTTAAATATTGCTCAAAAATGTAAAAACACTTATGTCTTTCGTTGAAACAAATTATTATATTAATATTTTTATTTAATAAGAATTTTAAAGTGTATTTTTGTCAAAAAATCAAATCAAACAGGACCAAAATAATTTTTCAAGAAAAAAGCAGACACAATGAAACATCGTAGGGTCAAGTAAAGCTCACCATTTTGATAGTATTAAATTATATTTGTTGAATATCATGTTCTCTGTAAATTTTGTTTTTTTAGTAGGACGGTCATTTTTTTAATTTTGATAAAAACGGGTAACAACGATAATTATTATTTTTATAGATAGGTTTAAAAAAATAATATTTTTTATTTTTTGATTTTCATTTTAACAGTCATTGGTTTTAAATACTTATTGAGGCACACATGTAAAAATAAAAATACCTTTATAAATGCTTTCTTACAATGTAACTTTTTACATTAAAGATTATCTTTTTTTCTTTTCTTGAACAAAATTTACATGAAGGCATTTTTCATGACATATGCATGTAAGTATGAACTTGAATGAAAATTTTCGGTTTTTAACGAACTGTGTAGAAAAGTAGTCACTTCAACTCGTTTTGTCAATAAACAAAAATTTTATTAAAGGAATATTAAAAAAATTGCATCATGTAAATGTAATTTTATAGTTTCGATTTTTTATTGGTTTCATGGTTTGTCTATATGAAAAAAGTTTACAAATAAACTACTAAATTTTACGTGTTTTTGTAAAAAAATTAACGAATAGTGTGTGAGTGTTTATATTTAAAACAAAAACAAATGTTTGTTTTTTTTTATATATATGCCTGGAGGAAACTTGGGAACAAGTGTCCCCATGTCAACACTTTTATCGACTATTATTTTGCCTTTTTGGCGACATTGTCAACAGTACGTCAACAGTTTTATATTAAGCTTTGATAAGAAGAAAAGAAAACTGTCAGCGGCAAATTAATGCTTCAGTTTGCCGTCAAATGCAAAAATGTATCAGCAACATAATGGCCTTTTTTATTTTTTCTGCTGTGCTATAAAAGTGATTTATATACACAAATCATACTTGTTTTTAATGACAGACGCATGTTAAATGTCTATTGCAAAAACACATTGACAATGGTTTAGCTTATCAGTAGTACTGTATACTAAAATTGCTAAAAGGTACTAGTTAATCGCTGGTTTCAATGTGTACATATGACCCCAAAAGAACCACCTTGTCAATAGTACCAATGTCAGCAGTTGATTTTTTGTTAATAGCAAATAGCATTGCCTGAGGTATAGCTTAACAGTAGTACTGGTGACAATGTCAGTAGTGAGTTTCTAGTGATTCTCTATTGACATTTCCTGCAGGGATCTTACAAATTTTTTTTTACCAAAACAGGCAGCAAATTAACACCTGCTGCTAAAAACTTTTTTAAAAATCTCTTGTATATGAACACATATTATTTTTTTTTCTTACCTAAGGTATGGGTTACCAAGTTTTTGTAAATAAAATCAAAATTTTTGAAACAAACTTTCTTTTTAAATATTTTTAGCACACAAACGTTTCGTCCATATTATGAAAAATATCTTAATAACGAAGAAATTTTTTAAAAACGCATTAAAAAATTAGATTTATTTTTTGGCCTTAAGTTTTTGTTTGTTAACTTTACTTGAAAATCTGGTCACACCGAATAAAATATATAGAGAGAGAATTTGCTTATTACATTTAAAACAGGAAGATTTTGAAATCAAATTTAAAATATGAAATGGGTAAGCTAGAAGTATTTTGGTTTGTGTGGATAAACCTTAGAATAAGATCGCTTAATGCGGAAATCAAGCAAAACACAAATAACCAAAAACGAAAATTTAGTAAAACAATAAACTAATTTTAAATGTTTTAATTTTTTTTTCTAAATGTTATTTAATATTATAAATTCTTTGAACATTTGACTTTTTTATAACACGATTAACAAAAAACAAATTAGAAAACATTTTCTCCAAAAGTTAGAAAATTGTCCCACTGTTATGTTTACATTATTTTTAAATGAGAGACTGTTTCGTGACGTCATTTGACCACATGCGCAGAAAATGCAAGTTTTCAATTTGTGATGTCGTAACCTTGTTATTTATTAATCTTGCTTTTTGTGGCCAAAAATCGTCAAATCTGGCATCTATGGCTTTAGGGCAAAACAAGGGGAATTTCTCCTTTCTCAATTTTCAGGGCATAGATAATGAACATATAATCCCTGGGTGTAGCGGTTGACCCTTTGGTAGGGTTCACCGCGTGCATTTTACCCAACTTACAACAGTTTTACTGCCTATATTAAAAAATATTTTTTTAATCTCCAATTTAGGGATACATTTATTTTATAATATATGACAATTTTAAATTTAAGAATAAAAATATATATTTCTTTAAGGTAGATAATTCAATAGGACGTTTTAAACTAATTTGCATTATACGAAGACCGCAACATATTGATTTTAAATCACCTTAAATTCCCTAGCCTAACACTAGCAATGTTTTGGCTTTTTATGTTTTTTCTTCGTCTCGCTTTCGGTATTTTGTAGAGCACCATCTAAGCCAAACGATTTCCGAAATTGAATTAAATTTTTTTCGTGGGCCTCGGCGATTTCTGCCAAGTTTTTAGCATATTTTGTTTCTCGTCGAGATACGTTTGAGTCGATGGAACTCCCTGTTGTGGGATCAATACATGCTTGCGATTGATAGTAGTCATAGTTGAAAGCTGAAGCAATTACCTCGGGATTATGAGATGTTAAAATATGTGTGTGGCTGTCATTCTCTATCGGTTCGTAAATACTTTGGTGAAGAAATTGAGTAAATGAAGAAGCACAGATGGTTTTGTGGTTAACAGCTACAGATGTATCATTGTTGCCGCTAGCACTGTTAGTGCTATTGCTAAATGCATATGCCGCTAAGGAACTAATGGCAGACGAGGGATTTAAAGTTGAAGGTGAAGTTAGACGCTGCAGCAAAAACGCTGAATTTGAACTTTGTCCTGGTCAGAATTTTAAATCTTTAATGGCTTGTGGCAAATCGGGGAGTTTAATATCTTTAATTTGTTGTGGAATGTTCATACTTTTTACAGCACTTACAGCTCTCGCAGGAGCAGCCGATATACCGGCTTCCTGTTTTACCAGCTTGTTTTGATCTTCAATCCTGGCCATAATATCAGTCATATTTGTCTGCAGTACCATACCACCCATTACCAGTTCTGAGAGTATGTGATGTACTGCATCAGCATGGAAGATTAAGTCGAGTTCGCAAACATTTTCAAAACATTTATCAAGTGTTTCCACAAAAACCTGTATCAAATCCAAAATACCCAATTCACTTTCAGATGAGTCGACACAAAACACAAAGTATAATGTGGCATAGTGGCGATAAATTAGTTTATAATCGGAACCTCCAATTAAACTGTAGTACAATATTTTAAAGCACATTGAACAAATGAAGGATTAATTAAAACTAAATTTATATAAATTAGCTTACCTGCCTCCCTCTAGGAAATTGCAGACATTATCATCTCGCTTAGACACTAACTGGAATGTCTCCTTAATAATCTGCTGTTGCATGTCCTCATTCTTTAGATACAGCAAATTAAAACATGGAACACATATATTATGATCAAACAAAATCAATAAAATGTTAACTTACAAAATATTGATAAAATTTAGAGAGCCGTGGTTTGCCATGGTTATTAAATACTAAAATAGCTTTTATCATTATAAACTATATACTTTTCCCTTGTCAATTCCTGTCTAAGCTTTGTTGGCCAAATATTACTGATGCATTTGAGTAATTATCTTAGTTTTTTTCTCGCAAATAAAAACAACTTTTAACATTTAAAAAGAAACATCAATCAAGCGATTTTAACGCGAAAGGTAGCGACTAAAAAAACTTCTAGAGCAAGGTAGTAACTGATCAGCTGACTTTTATTTCCGCCATATCATGATACAAAGAACCAGGTAGTCTCGTCGGCCCAGCTGATTAGTGCTAAAATGTCAAAATTTGCTCTCCCTTTAAAAATAAAACAACAAAAATTATTACTCATCGTTTTTTTTCTATAAGCTTTTGTTTGACACGTCTAATTTGTAGTTGTTGCAGGGACGAGATTACCTTATTAGTTGTATCAGGCGCCATATCTTTTCTAGTTTAGCTTGGCAAATTTTTTATGTTATATAATGCCTGTGTATACTGTGTGTTTGTGTGATCGCAACATTTTTAGAACTTAGCTGGACTTTCAAAATAAATGCTGAATTCTTACAGAAAGTTGTTGTTGTAGAGACAAGGTTACCTTTTATTCCACCATGCACTAGAGTGATTGGGGCATGGCTGTCAGTTTCTTTTAGGGCTCCATAGCCAAAACGGTTATTAAAAATCAAGAAAAATTTTTTTGGGTTCTACCAATGAAAAAGTAATCGCCAAATTGAAACTTGATTCAATTTTTGACGCAAGAGAAAACTTATTAAATTAAATTTATTATATTTATTTTAGGGTACTAAAGCCAGATAAATTAAAAATATCATACGAAATTGAATACTTGCAACGTGAAAATCAGCTGGGCTCTTAATATTACCTTGTTGAGTGTGCCCTGATTTATATCACAAAATATTTTTTTAAATAATTCATTATAAAAGGAAGAATGTGTATTTATAGTGAGAGATGGCAAAAAAAAAATATATAAAAAACAAACCTAAACAGATAAGCTAGGAAAAATGCTTAAGAATTTGGTTAAAGTCTACTGATGATTTTGGGTATGCCAACGAAGAACAACCTCTATAAATAAAGTGTAATTGATAATAATTCAACTGTAATATAGGTATTAAGTTTCTAATCTAATCGGTAGTTCTGATGCGCCACGTACACGTTCAAATTCAATTGGAAACTGAGTCCTGTATGGTTTTGTCAATTGATTAGTTTGGTAGTCGTCGAGCTGGTTAAAGATAAATCAAATAAATTTAATTTTTTCAAGTCGGTTAGTAAGTTCGAGTCTTCTGATCAGCTCTTAAAGTTCATGTAAAAAAATACAAGTTTGACAGTTAAAAGTAAAACTTTATACAGTGTGTGGCCTTAAGTTAATTTAATTAAAAGACTCCACTGACAATTGAATTGAAGTAATCGAATAGTCAAGTTAAAGTTCATATATCGTGAATTTTTGTGAACTTTTTGAAGAACATATAAACTGGAGTAATTTTTGAATAAAATTATCGATACATACATTAGCTTTAAATAAAACCTAATTTTTGTAAAGCTCTGAACAATATTTTAAATGATTTAATTAACAAGAGACAAAAAGGGATTGTGCTGCATGTAATCCATTTAACCTTAAACAGGGTTGGGCAAAATACATGCTTTGCTGTATTTGAAATACAAAATACAAAATACTTGTTCCGCTTGTATTTCAAATACAAAATACCAAATACTTTCAAGTCGAGTATTTCAAATACAAAATACAAAATACAGTATTTTAGTATCTTTTATTTGAAATACAAAATACAAAAATACAAAATACATTTATAACCATTAATCAATCGGTGAAACATGAGTTTCCTTTCATGAACACTAGATTTTTAAAAGTTTAATCAGATAAGCAGCCTCTTGTTGGAGAATATATTAATCCTCTTAAAGAAAACAATCTTTCTTACAGGTCCTGATAACCACAAACTGGTGTTTAGTTTTATGAAAACAGTTCTCTATATGTGAAAAACAAACAAATTAAAAGTAAAGTAATATCAAAGCGAATTCAAAAATTCGCCCTCTGCATTTCTTTTGTATACCATTCACATAGTGATAAGGGTATATATCAGTTTGTCATTCCGTTTCTAATTTCTTTTTTATCCATTTGCGACCTCATAAGGTGATACAAACCAGTTATTGGTGTCAAATTATTGGAAATATCCTAGAGACAATCGCTATTTAGAATTATCAAAATCGGTGGACTACTGACCGAGATACAAACGAAAAATCAAAATAACCCATTTTTTTAAGACAAAATCCGTGCACATATCTCTATATATGTCAGTAAATATAGTCATTCTTGCCACAAAACTTGACCCCGATGCCCTGAAAATAGGGACCTAAATAAGTAAATATTTTTTTCCAGATCAGATCAGGGGAAGTGGTATTTCCTCTACATTTGCACAAATTTTGTGAAATATTTCAAGTGCTAAATCGAAGAAACTATAACAGCCATCGACAACAAGACCTACACTTTGGAGGAAAAATTTTTTTGGGTGGGGGCAGAAGAAGGGGTAGCTCTCATACAAATTAACAATTTTTATGAAATTTTCGATACGCTTTATCTCGGAAACTATAACAGCTATCGACTTCTGGTGTTCTACGAAAAGTAATTGTATGCTAAGGCCTACACTTTAAAAAAAAAAACATTTTTGAAGTAGGGGCAGGGGAAGGGCTAGCTCCCACACAAATAAACATTTTTTATGACATTTTCACAACGCTTTATCTCGGAAACTATAACAGCTATCGACTTCTAGTCTTCTACAAAAAGTAATTCCATCATAAGACCTACATTTTGGAAAAAAAAGTTGGAGAGGAGCAAGAGGACTAGAAAATCCCATAAAAATTAACAACTTTTATTAATCTTTTAATACGAATAATGTCGAAAACTTTTATAACTCTCGACCTAAAACCTTTTACATGTATTTTTATTACTCATACGAACGATAAAATCTTATAAAGTTGTCTATGGACGTTAAAACTTGCACAAGGTATTTTTATTTTATTATTTGCAGTATAAAATAACTTGGCTTGGTATATTAAAAGACCAATGTGAGGGGTATATAAGATTTGACACAGCCAAATATAGCGACCATACTTGTTGTGTTTTAAAGTGTGAATGTCAAAAAAGTTTTAATTTTTATACAAAATTTGATTTTTTTTCACATTCACATTTTTAAATATCCGCTGAGCTCTTGATATTACCTGAAAAGAATGTGCCTAGCTAAGGCGAAGACATGAATGAATACGAAAACAAAGTTTCCATTTTTTTTTTTTTTGAAAATTGTAAAATTTTTAAATTTTACTAATGACAACTTTTTGTATAACAAAAAAAATGTATTTTGAAAAATGTATTTTGACATCATAAGTATTTGAAATACAAAATACAAAATACTTCAGTATTGGGTATTTCAAATACAAAATACAAAATACATTAGAAGGTGGTATTTCAAATACAAATACAAAATACGTATTTGTATTTCAAATACGTATTTCAAATACAAGTATTTGAAATACTGCCCAACCCTGACCTTAAATTTATTTTCTTCCTTAAAGATGCGGAAAAAATTTTGGGTGCAAATTACGGCATTCGACTTGAATCGAAATTCTACTCGATCGACCGAGTTGTCAATGCTTTTAATATAGTAATTCTAAAAAGAATTTTTAAATTTCGATTCGATTCAAATGCCATAATATACACCCTCTTTATTTTATGCAAATTAAGTTTTTGGTTTTCCTATCAATCTACTCTGAAAACTTAATTTTATTGTATATTTGTGTCAATTCACGTTGTTTGCTTTTTAATATCCCAAAAAGTGAATAAATAAGTAAAACAATTTTTATTAAACTGTTAAGTTGTGAATATGAAAAAAGTTTTGATTTTGATATCTTCCAAAATAATCAAGATCCCAAAAAATTTATTGCGGATTTGAAAAAAAGGCGAAATAATGATATATTAAAAGCGTTATTTATAATTAAGTCTGGTAGCATTGACATATACTGAAAAAAAACAACGGAAGCAGGATACAGCAAGGCGCATGCAAACAGGTGGGAGCGATTCTGCAAAAACAACTAAAATGGATGTACGAATGTTAGAAACAAATGTTTCTTTTTCTCTTTGAGCTTTTCTTAGATTCTACAGTTGTTGTTAGTAAAAAAGAAAAAAAAATATAAACATAAACAAATTTTTACAACTACACATCCGAAATACCGTTACTCAGCTGATTACCCGAGGCCACCTGTATTGAATGTGCCTTGCTAATACAAGTAGTGTTAGAATCCCAGCTGATTATGAACTCGACTTAAAATTTTGTGAAAGTGATTGTCACAAGGCGAATTCATACAAGGTGAAACCATCAAAATCTGGGCAAAAAATTCGTTCAAAAAATTTGTTTATTAACGACACTTTTTTTAAATTTTTAGCTAAAAATCTAACCGACGCGTAATATTTTTATATCAAGAATAAGCACAGAGACAAACGCTGACATATTGTGAACAAAATTGCACGAGCAAAAAATTCGTACAGGTAATGTACTCGACAGCCGCATTCTATTTGTATCACGGTAGTAGCTAAGTCGAAATCATTGACGAGGTAAAGTTCACAGCACAGCTGATCAATATTTTCTTTCACAAATCGAGGCTGGGTTGTCAAATTTGTGTGTGTTTACAAATCTTTTTTGACACATAAGTCAACGAAAATCACAACAAAAACTAAAATTTTCTTCGCCGCAAATTAGTTGTTGTAAAATCACCACCAATCAATCAATTTTGCCTTACACAGAAACAGACAGAAAGATAACAATAAAAAAGTTTTAATAAAGAAAAACATTAAATGGTTCAACAAATCTAAAAAGAAAAAAAGTAAAATATCTAAATTATAAATAAACGCTATAACGCAATAACATAGAACAAACTTAGGGTATGTACAATATAAAATTTTACATGTAATATTTGCAAAAATAAATAAATTTCCTAACATACATAAATATTTACTTGCAGGTGTTTCCAAGAATGCAAAAGTCCATGATCTACAGTTTTTTATGACTATGGTCATAATTTGGAATAATATTTTAAGGAACCAAATACTGCGATTTTACAAATAAATAAATAAGAGTAACGAAACAGATGTGAGCTAAGAAATGTAAGGATATTAAAATTGCCCATAAGAAAGAAAATTAAAACATACATATGAACGTGTATGCACTTTAATTGTGATTTAACATTTTTAACAGTTCAACGAAGAAACACAAATACGTTAGTATACAGCATCAACATTCTGCGACAACTTTTGAAATCTCGTGTATTAAGTCTTATCGCAGTTACAACATTAACATCATCCCTTTACTCGACATCCTCCTTAGCCACCAAACTGTTGTCATTAATTTCTTCTGCCTCTAGAACCTCAGGCAGGACCCAAACATTGATATCCTATGTAATGTCTGACCTAGAGGATACCGATGAGCTGGATACAATTGCTGATGTTATGGGTCTGCGGTCACAGAGTAGGCTGGATAATTTTAGGGAAATGTGGTATCATATCTTTTTGTGGGCTCTTTTTTCCTCAATTTTTATACACACTTGTGCCGCTCTGGTAGCATTTGTAACACTACGCAAGCATAAATTCGGACGGTTTTTTTCCATTTTGATATTAGTAATGGGATTCTTGTCGCCAGCCCTAAGTGGAATAATAAGCAGTGCAGTTATAGCTTTTGTACATCGTGCCTCTAGTTTACCAATGTCTCCAATATATGCCATGGTTTGGGGCGTGGGACAAACCATAGTATCAGCGTGTCTGGGATTCACACGGATTCTGGCTACATTGTAAAGTTTATTAACTCAACATATTTAATTGACTGTGTATATGTATGTATATACGTACATATGTTTTTTATAATTCTTTGGTTGAATTTCCTTTATTAGCGTTTCATGTTTTATTGTGATTATTGTAGTTTGTGATTAACATTAATTTGTCTTATATGCATACCTATACATAAATATATTAATAAATATTTCTTTAATTAAAGTAGTACATTACTCTTAGCCTTATTATTTGCATTACTTTACTATATACAACCTTATATACTATACTAGAAAAAAAAATATTTTATCGAAAATAATTTACTATTTCTGCAAAGGAAAAAGGAAACAAATATACATAGGCCACGAAACTCTTTATATATGTACATAGGTATAATTTATAAAAAAAAAAACAGATATGTAGGTAAAATAATCAAGAAAGGATTTTTTTAATAAAAAATATATTTATTATAAAAGAAACATCAAATATTTTGGGAAAAAATGAGAATGTCTATTTATTTAGCTTGTCTCAAGCGGTATTATTTTTGCATATTTTTGTAATCTTAGTTCTAAATTTTCTTTGGGATGAACATTTTTACGATGCGCATGCATATTTCCGTTTGAATTAAATGTCTTTGGGCACCAAGGACATGTATATAAAGTCGTACCAGTATGTTGAGAGGCCATGTGCTCCTAAATTAAAATTTTTTTTTTTTTTAAATTTCGTGTTTTAGATCACGTTTTCATACCTTAAGAGTTTCTCGCCGCCTAAAGGCCTTTCCACAAACGCTGCATTTGTGATCACACCCTTTTTCATGCATTGTAACTATGTGCTTTTTAAGTGCTCTAGCTGTTGGTGATACACGGTGACAAACTGGACAGGGATGCTCCTTTTTACCACCAACGGGATGTTGAGTTTCCTTATGCAGCTTAAGACTTTTTTCGCTGGTCAGGCGTAAACTACAGATGTCACAAAAGATGAAGGACTGAGGAACCCCTTCATGTTTTCTCATATGTGCTTTATATTCTGTATTTGTTCCTAAGGTCATGCCACAAATGTAACATACCTTAGAATATTTCTTAAGATGCACTACTTCTGTATGTATTTTTAATAATTTCGAACTGCCGTAGCTGAAATATGTTTCTTTTCGTTTATGTTAAAAGTTGAATATCAATACATTAACTTACAGTTTACCGCATTCATTGCATGGAAATCTTTTCTCCTCTTTTGGTAAATGTGTTAATTTATGAGAGCTCAAATGATGACTTTGTAGGAATGATTTACCACAGACTTCACAAGAATGCTTTCGAATAATATCATTCGGGTTGTGAGCACGCATCATATGATTTTTGAAATTTCTTCGGTCACATAAAACTTTGTCGCATTCTTTGCATTTAAAGTAATCGGGATCCAAGTGAAAGTGCAGGTGGTCAACTATATGATTGCGTTGATAAAATTTTCTATTACAGCAAACAAGATAGCCTTTTCGTTTATGCACACTTGAAAAGTGTTTAGACATATGGCTAAAGTGTTCTAATGGCATATTGCATAGGTCACAGAACATATGCTTAAAATGCTCAGCAATAAATAGATCGTACTTCGTGTGATTTGAGCGCTTATTACATTTTCCATTTTCTGAAGAATTATGATCCAATTCCTCGTCTTCGCTTTCGCCATCGGAATCATAGTTATCAGATATATCGACAGGTTCTAATTTAACTTTAACATCTTCGGCACATGGTTTGAGAAGTTCAGATTCTGATAAAATTCTAATTTTAGAGCGGCCTTTATTTTCTGTCTTTACAGTATCAGTTTTTTCTAGAGGATCATTGTTTAAAATACTATTTTCCTGCGAAGAATTTTTTGTCTCTTGAGTTGGTACATCATTACATGCTACATCGACTAAAAAATCTTGATCTATAAGAATTTCCTGATCAAGACAATCATAGGTTTTTTCATTTGTTACAATTGTGTTTTCCTGCTTGATTGGGATAAATGTTAATTCCTTGTTGCTTTTTTCCACTTTACCAAAATTAGCATGAGCTTCTTCTATGCGCAAGAAAAATTTATGAAATTCGTCTAGGATTTGCCAACAGGATATACATATCCAGGAGTCCGGATGTACTGTTCCCTAAGGTTTACACATACCATTAACATGTTTAGCAGTTTATTCTTTAAAAACTTACTATGGACCAGAAATGCTTTCTTATGATATTTTCTATGTCATATTCTTGCCACAGCCCAGAGTTTACCTTGATGGAACTTATTAAATCTTTATTTAATTCTAAGCACAATAAACAATACGATTCCATAATTTTTGTAGATTGATTGTCAGATTTATAAATTTTGGTTGATATCAGGGCAAACTAATACAGGTAGTGTTAGGAACCCAACTGTTTATGAATTCGCCTTAAGATTTTGTGAACGTGATTGTCAGATATATTAATTTTGTTTGAAACAGGGCACACTCAAGGCGCATGCCATATGAATGCGCCTTTGGCACAGTTAACCAGGTAACATTAAGAGCTCAGCTGATTAAAATCCATTTGATATTTTAACATATAATATATATATATACATATTATTATATATATATATTTTTTGAATTCGCCTTGATACTACCTGAGTTAGTGTACCCTGCTGACTATCACTTTCACAAAATTGCAAAGCGAATTCATAATCAGCTGGGTTCTTAACACTACCCAAGGCACATTCATCACGGTAAACTCAAGGCGAATTCAAAAAATTCGCCCTCTGCATTTCCTTTTTGTGTTTATACGGTAGAATGTCAGAAAAATTAAAAATTCCATATAAAATTAATTTTTATTTCGTATAAATAATGCCTACAGAAACGTCAAACTTAGTATAAAAATAACAGATTTTATTTATTTGGATTTTGACATTTCTCTGGGCATGCATTTGCAACTTTTGCAATCTAGGTGTTGGAGCATAAAGAGTATAATGAGCTGACGGTATAACACCACCTTGTGTACATACACAAAAAGCTTTAATGAGAACTGCACATATTTCATTGTACACTAACACAACTGATTATGAATTCGTCTTGAAATTTTGTGAAAGTGATTGTCAGATTTATTATTTTTATTTAAAAAAAGGGTACACCAAGGCCTTGGGGTACACTAAACAAGGTAACAGCAAGGCGAATTAAAAAAATTCGCCTTCTGCATTTCCTTTTTGTGTTTAAACGGTGGAATGTCAGAAAATTGAATGTTTGTAACGTGAAAATGTCAAATTTATTTTAATGTGTGCCCTAATTAGAAATTAAAAATTTTTTGATATTCGCTTTTTCAAACACAAAACGGAAATGCAGAGGGCGAGTTTTTTGAATTCACCTTGATACTTCCTTTATTGCATACCCTGAAAATTTTCAAGTCGGTAAAAAATTACGGCATTCGATTCAAGTCGAATTTCTACTCAATCCATCGAGCTGTCAATGCTTTAATAAAGGAATTCTTATATGTAAATATTTTTAAATTTCGATTAATAAAATAAATTTCATTCAGTAAAAATTTACTGATCCCTGCATTTCTCAGCAACCAGTAAAAACTTACTAGTACTGAAAATTAAATTTCATTATCAGTATAATTTTACTGATAACTTTAATTTTTTCAGTAATCAGTAAAAATTTATCTTTATTGAAATTTACTGGTACTGCAATATGACGATCTATGCCTCTTTAGCGTAATAATTGTTTGTCATATTTTTAATTAATATAAAAATAAAAAAAAAAAATAATTATTACTACAATTGGTTTTTCTAAAAATTTAAAAATAATAAATAAAAATCGAAAGATGAAACAATTTTTCGATAAAAATTAAAAAAATAAAAACCTCTGAATAATATTTAGGATAAAAAAAATAAGATTAAGCAAATTGGGTTGTATATTTATTTAGCTCGTCTTAGGTAATATACTTTTTGCATATTTTTGTGACTTTAATTCTAAATGTTCTTTGGGGTGAACTTTAATACGATGCGCATACATATTGCCGTTCGAATTAAATGTCTTTGGACACCAAGGACAGGTATATAAAGTTGAACCAGTGTGTTGAGAGGCCATGTGTTCCTAAATTAAAAAAAAATGTTTTTAATAAATAAAATAAGAAGTTTTTAACTTCTTGTTTTCATACTTTAAGAGTTTCTCGGCGTCTAAAAGCCTTTTCACACACGCAACATTTGTGATCAAAGCCTTTTTCGTGCATTAAAATTATGTGTTTTCTAAGTGCTCTGGCCGTTGAAGAAACACGGTGACAAACTGGACAGGGATGTTCCTTTTTACCATCGACGGGATGTTGAGTTTCCTTATGCGGCTTAAGACTTCTTTGGCTAGTAAGACGTAAACTACAAACGTCACAATTGATAATGGGAGGGGGAATTCCTTCATGTTTTCTCATATGTGTTTTATATTCTGTAGTAGTTTTTAAGGTTATGCCACAAATGCAACACACCTTGGAATGTTTTTTAAGATGAACTATTTCGGTATGTATTTTTAATGATTTAGAACTGCCGTATCTGAAAAACGTTCATTTTCATTATGCTAGAAGCGGAATAACAATGAAAAACTTACAGTTTGCCGCATTCTTTGCAAGGAAACTTTTTCTCCTCTTTAGGCAAATGTGTTAGTTTATGAGAGCTTAAATCGTGGCTTTGTAAAAATGATTTACCACAGATTTCACACGAATATTTTCGAACAATATCCTCCGGGTGATGGGCACGCAACATGTGATTTTTAAAATTTCTTCGATCACTCAAAATTTTGTCGCATTGTTTGCATTTAAAGTAATCAGGATCCAAGTGGCAGTTAAGGTGATCAACTAAATGATTGCGTTGAAAAAATTTTCGATTACAGCAAACCAGATAACCCTTTCGTTTATGAACACTTGAAAAGTGTGTAGACATATGATAAAAATGTTTGAAAGGCATATTGCAGAGGTCACAAAACATTTGTCTAAAGTGTTCAGCAATAAATTTATCGTACTCCTCGCGATCTGAGCGCTCATTGGATGTTCCATTTTCTGATGAATTCTTATCGAATTCCTCGCCATCGCTTTCGCTTCCGGAATAATCGTTTTCAGAAACAATTTCAGATTCCAATTTTACTTTAACTTTTTGGTGACTTTGTTTGTCTTCAATATTAACACTATCAGCTTTAAGAATTTTTGGCTGGGGACAATCATAGGTTTTTTCATTTGTCACAACTTTGCTTTCCTGCTTGATCGGAATAAATGTGAATTCTTTACTTTTGTCCACTTTACCAAAATTAGCATGAGCTTCTTCTATGCGCAAGAAAAATTTATGGAACTCGTCTAAAACTCGCCAACAAGATAAACAAATCCAGGAGTCCGGATCTACGCCTGCCTAAGGTTTACACATATCATAAGCAGGTCTAGGCAGTTTATTCTTTTGTATACTTACCATCGGCCAGAAATGTTTTTTCAGGATATTTTCAATGTCATATTCTTGCCATTGCTCTGTGTTTATTTTAATTGAACCCATAAATTCGTTATTTAATTCCAAACACAACAAGCAGAACGATTCCATTGTAGGTATGTTTTTTTTTACACGACCGTAAACAGAGCACGAAGCCGTTGTATAATGACAGTCGGCGGCGACTAACTATAAAAAACAACCGGCGGCGGCTAGGAGTCGACTACATCCGAAAAAAGTTCGCTGGAGCCAGCTAGATATAAAAGTCTTCGGCGCCTCCTTAAAGTCGGTTTAGCCTTCTATTTTTTCATACTATGTAACTATGAATAAAGTATTCGAAACGTGTATAAAGTACCTTATGCCCACTTTGTAAACTTTCAACGTCATTCGGGGTCAGTAGACCTTAATTTTAAATATTCAGTCTCAAAATCTCACAAAATGGAAAGAAGTTCCCAAATTTCAACTGATAATGTCAAAGTAACTGACACATATTTCGGTCTATAGTAAAACTGCAAAATGCATAGAAAGCAGTGTATATAATGTAGAGGAAAATAAAAAAATTATCGAAATTTCGTCTAAGAAGAACAGAAGCACTATTAAAGAATGGAAAAGCACTATCAACACAATTGCTTCTTGTGGCAAGGGTGACTGTGAAGAAGAAACTTTTACTAACTTTCAGGAGAAGAGATGACTGCAGTGGAATGCTTTTAATTATTTTATAGCGAAATTTTTGTAAAGTTCAAAGCTGATATGAGTAATTTGTATGTTTTACAAATAAATCATATACTGAATAAGCCTGTTGATGGAATTAGAGTTTATATCGCAATACTGTTGCTTACAGGATATTTGACACCAAAGTATGTATATGAGAATATTTGGGAAGTAAAGAATGATACGTGCAGTGACCTATTTGCATCTTGTATTAGGCGGAACCGGTTTTTGGAAATTAAGCAATATCTCCATCTTGCAGACAATACGTCCTTGCCGTTCAACAACAAATTTCTTAAAGTTCGGGAATATTTCGCGAAAATAAACGTGAATTTCACTGAAAGTTTCAAAAGAGCTGGTTCTTCTCATATCACCATAGATGAGACTATAGTACCATACTTTAAAAGACATGGTAGTACACAGTATATACACGGAAAACCAACAAGGTTCGGTTACAAGTTCTGGGGAAAAAATAACGGAATTCGATTCGAAATTCTACTCGATCGATCGAGCCATGGGATCGAGCTGTCGATGCTTTTAATATAGAAATTCTAATACGAATTTTTTAATTTCGATTAAAATCGAATGCCGTAATTTGCCCCCTGGTCTGCAGCTACTTGGTAAGGTAATTGATGAATTTTGAATTATTTCAGGGTACGTCGGGATAAGGTCTAAAGATGCAGCCTGAATTAGGTCTAGGAGCTGCTGTCATTTTAGAGCTTCACTCAATATTGCCCCAAGATATGGGACCTTACAGTTTGTACTTCGACAATTTTTTTACCGGTTGACAATCACTTAAATATTTACGCGAGCACAATGTTTGAGCAAATGGTACTATAAAGGAAGCTCGTATGGAAAATTGCAGTATGCCAAGCTCAAAAGACATGAAAAAAATCAAGGGGGAATCCTTGTTATAAGTTTTCCGAAAAAATTATTGCAGCTCAGTTGCATGATAATAATATTTTCAACATTGCATCAAATTGTCATGCATTGGATCCTACCACAAAAGTAGACCGGGTTGAAATTTTAAATAAATACGGGAAAATTCAAAGGACAGTTTGAAAATAATTGGACTTAACACGATTTCCGGAGAGTGCCTGTCAAGGTAGGTAAGGTTACATAGAATAGTGGCGAGTGCAACTTGCCACCTCCATTTAGATACCTTTAAACCCATTGTGAATCCCTTCAGAACAGCCGAGAAGAAAAATAGGAAAGACAAGAATTTCATAGGTAGAAATGGGAAAAGAGATTACAATGCTGTCCTCAAGAAGTCAAAAGAAGTCTATTATCTTAGGCGCTGAATCACTTATCTATGATGCTCCCCAGCCCACAGCCAGAGACCTCAACAAGCCCATCTAAAAAGCGTCCTTCAACTACCTCTTTCGGCGGATCTGCAGCCTGGGCAGTGGCAGATAAGGTGTTATACCGTCTCTATTACCTACTTACCCCCGCACAACCTGCAGAAATCCGGAGAGTTTCTGTCCAATTTGCTCGTCATATATGTCACATCGCAGTGCCTGGTGAGAGTCCTAATAATGCGCGTCAGAACCCCTTGCTCTCCTCGAGGAGCAGGCCAGTGCTTATTTTGTAAGGTCTGAGCCGCATAAGTCTTGTGATCCCGCAACTAGCCCTGTCCCTGCAGGTTTGGTTGACCTTGTCCATTACCCAGATCCCTATCAGCCTATAATGGAAATCAAATGGTGGCGTCACCGGCTCACAACCAAGTCCAGTATCCCCTCGTTGCCAGTTCAGCGGCAGTATCATTGCCGGAAACGTCACAGTGATCTGAAATCCAGCAGTGCCTAACCCTGCGTGCCGCACAGTGCACTTTAGGTCAAACGACACATTTTTCTGTGCGAAAGTCCAAAAATCAACTTGCAGTTTTACTATTGTTGTTGTTGTTTTTTAATTCTAAAGACTTCAGAATAAAAAAAAGTGATTTTTGTTTTGACTAAACATTAATAACCGTTATACAGCAGCGTGTCGAAGTCAACTGATTAAATTTTTTCTATAATTGTGTTCCTAAGTTAAGTAGTGCGTGGTCAACTTTAAATGCGTATATCTCGGACTGTGTTTGTGATAATTTATTAGAGTAAAATGGAAAAGAAAAAGCCAAGTAAGTAGATATATTTTTAATTTTAAATATTTTGTATATATGTCGCTATACTTAATAAATAACTCATTAGCGTAAACATCTATAAATAGTTAAATTTTTATAAAATTTTTATTTTCTGGAAGCTTTTAAAAAAATATGCCCCATTTCTCCACTCTCAAATTGCATAAAATAATTAGAATATTATCTAGTGAGTTATTTAGTATTTATTAAAAATTGCGATTTTTTGCGTTTTGCGAGTAATGCCTCTTTTTGTTAGGTAACCTCTGTATAAAAAAGATTGATCTTTTTGAAGTATGGCGAAAGGAAAGTACAAAAAAACAAAAAGTTAATGCCGTTTTGAAACACGTATATGACAAACTTGAAACCTCGTCAATTTCTGATGAAATGG